>OY992876.1:386353421-386512421 GCA_963921405.1 Cepaea hortensis
GCAGCTGCAAGAGAAATGTCAGGAACAGAACTGCGAAATGTTCTCCACTTTCATTGACCTTACCAAGGCTTTTGATACAGTCAGCAGAAATGGATTGTGGAAGATTATGGCAAAATATGGCTGTCCACGAAAGTTTGTCCAAATAGTGCGGCTATTTCATGACGGCATGCAGGCAAGAGTACAGGAAAATGGTGAACTGTCTGAACCCTTTCCTGTAACCAATGGAGTGAAGCAAGGATGTGTCCTGGCACCAACACTGTTCAGCCTCATGTTTTCAGCCATGCTGATGAATGCCTTCGAGAACGACGACATTGGAATAGACATCAACTACCGTATGGATGGAAAGTTATTCAATCTCAGAAGGCTGAAAGCTAAAACCAAAATTGGCAGCGGCACCGTCAGAGAGCTCCTGTTTGCTGATGATTGCGCTCTATACGCCAACTCAGAGGCGGACATGCAACATAATGTTTCAGCTTTCTCACATGCCTGTGCCAACTTTGGGCTCAATATCAACTTGGAGATGACTGTAGTTATGTACCAGCCAGCTCCAGGGAATAATCACACTGTGCCGAATATCAAAGTGAATGATCATAGACTAAGTGTTGTGGACAAATTCACCTATCTTGGCAGCACTGTGTCCCAAGCTGCCACAATCGATGACGAAGTGAATGCAAGAATCTCCAAGGCCAGTGCAGCCTTTGGCAGACTGTACAAGAATGTATGGGACAGAACTGGAATAAGCCTGCAAACAAGGCTAAAAGTCAACAAAGCAGTTGTATTATCCACACTGCTATATGCTTGTGAAACCTGGACTGTTTATCAGCGACACGCTAGGAAATTAAACCACTTCCACACAGTCTGCCTAAGGAAGCTACTGAAGATTAAATGGCAAGACAAGATTCCAGACACTGAAGTCCTAGAAAGAGCATCCATGCCCAGTATCCACACTCTACTGATGAAGAATCAGATTCGCTGGGCTGGTCACTTGACCCGCATGCCAGATCACAGGCTCCCTAAACGAATTTTCTACAGCGAACTGCGTTGTGGTAAACGCTCCCAAGGTGGCCAGAGGAAACGTTTTAAAGACACTCTGGAAATTTCACTGAATGCTTTTGGAATTCATCATGACACCTGGGAGGCTGCAGCCAGAGACCGAAATTCGTGGTGTGCATCATTGCGCAAAGGTGCAGTCATATGTGAGGCAACCAGGACTGCAAGAGCTGTGAAGAAAAGGCAGGACAGAAAAACCACTGCAGGAAATCCTCCTCCAGAGACGTCAAGCATTCTTTGCCCACATTGTCAAAGAACATTTCGAGCCAAAATAGGCCTTATCAGCCATCTTAGAACCCACGGCTCCACACCTTCAACCCCACTGGATGAAATGAATGGTCATCATCATTCTTGATGGACAAACAACAACAACAACAACAACGTACGTACGTACGTACTTACGTACGTACAGACAGACAGACAGACAGACAGACAGACAGACAGACAGACAGACAGACAGACAGACAGACATTCTATTTTATATATATATAGGTTCGAGCAATGCGCCTCCCCCAACAACTCACGCTAAGCCATCCTGTATTATGCTACCTCCAACACCTGTTGTGTCATGTGCAGAGTGAACGTTTTGCATGGCGATGGCAATTTATAACTGCTAATAGGTGTGGTTGAAAGGATAAGCGCGCTCGTTCTTAAACTTCCAGTGCGTTGATGGCCAGGAACTGTGTTCATTCCCTACACCGACATTAAGTTGGTCTTAAATATTGGCTTCTCGTTCAAAAAGTAATGGCAAACTACTCAACGTAAACTTGGCTTTAAAATCAACGAGGGGCAATCGCAACTCCGGGTTAGAGATATGTACTATTGTAGCATGTTTATAATTATTTCTAGATCTGGGATGGCTACAGCGGTTTCCTATACGCCTCCCGCCCCCTTCTTCCCATAAAATAAAATACAAATAAAACGCGGAGGCGACTGAGTCTTGTGATGCCGTGGTCATGCTGGCAGACTCTATGGCTTGTGTACATACGGTAAACACATCTCCTTCTTTGGTAGTAAATATGTCTCAATTTTTACGTTTATATATGCCAAGGGCCAACTCCGTTTGCCAAGGCGTTACGAACGGAGTTCGTAATTCTGCTTACTTGCGTTCGAAACACAGCTGTGCACGATTTGGCAGCAGACCGCCTTGGCTGGGTTTTAAGGAATTGGTATGGGAGCCGGTCGTTCAGCAAGCAATGGCAAACTACTGAACGTAAACTTGCAAAGAAATCAACAACAGTAAAACAGTGGTGTTGACAGAGATGTCCTGTATAAAGGATATGCAAAGAAGAATTAATTTGATCTTGAATTACCATATTTTCGATACATTAAAAAACTATTATATGTTTGTACGTTATTCAAAACTGTAATATAAATAGGAACAAATGCAAAAACCATGTTTTGCACTATTTAAAATTGCTACTTCCGTATTTTGTTAATTCAGTAGTTTCCAGTAGTTTTAATACCACAACAATGAAATAATCACTTAAAATATGTTTTTAAAACTTTAATATTGACAATAATTGATTTTTACTGATCTGAGTCAGTTAATGGGATCCCTGTTCTTTCTTCTCCTTGCTTAATTGTTCAACATCAGGTGTGTATTTGGCCACTTTCAGCTTTCATGGAAGTCTTGGCAGTAAGTAAAGCAATAACATGGCTCGAGACACAGACATTCACTAGGGCATGTTTCCTTAGCGACTCAATGAGCATGCTCAAGAGGATAGAGATGGGGTGGATCCGAAGAGAGTGGTTGCTATCTCTGGAGTGGTCTCGGCTGGCAAAGATTAGTTTAAAGATTTTCTGAGGAGGGGATCCGAGCACTTATGGACTGGATGTTACGATGTGTAATGAGGATGATCTGTCGACTAAGTAACTAACTAACTAACTAACTAACTAACTAACTAACTAACTAGCTAACTAACTAACTAATTAACTGACTAACTAACTAACTAACTAACTAACTAACTAACTAACTAACTAACTAACTTTTAGCTTCATTACGACTTCTGAAAGCACGGGTGTTAATAGCTGCGAACTTAAAGCAGCTTGCCAAAAATCTTGGGACGAGAATGTGTCAATTGTGTTTGCCATTATGAGTCACTTAACAGCACCATATTACTTAATAATGCAAATAAAAATGTTTATGTTACATGCAGTTGACTTATTCGTGTGAGTAATGAAGTTTTGCCAAGCAAACAGATGTAGGAGTTCACATTGAAATTATATTATACCTGTAGTAGTGACCATGTACGAGTACTATGACTATGTGTGGTACTGTTATGTATTTGAGCCAAATATGATTCATCTATTAAGGTATTATGATATATACCCTATGAATAGCTGGGCGGTATACACCTGATGTGGGCACTGGATCGGGGACTGAGTGGTCTCGAGGTATGGTGTCCGCCTCGAGTGCTGGAGGTCCCGGGTTCAGGTCCCGGTGAGGACCGGGATTTATTTTAAAAATCCACCTGGACTTCCAGCAATTAAATGTCTCCTAGTTTCTGGGTAGTGAGATCGGACGCCCGTGTTTAATTTTTGCGCACGTAAAAAATCCCTTGGCATTTGGAAATCGAAAAAAGTAGCCTAACGGCGCTGCCCGGGCAAAATTTCGAGTTAAAAATCTACCCAAAGTATTTCAGGATCCTCGCCGATGCAACGGAGTTCGTGCATTGAGCTGAGTTTCTCCAGACTCAGGTTTGAGTTAGGAAGAAAAAGGAGCACTTATCGGTTAAACCGTGTGCCGTGATGTTGATCCAACGACTAAACTAAACTAAACACCTGAGATGTCAATTGCAACGAGAACAAGTGTGTTGAAATGCTAAAATAGAACCTGTGCTTTTGTATGGATGTGAAGTGTGGACAATGAGCAGACAAGATGAAAACCATCTGCTAGCATTGGGAATGTGGTTTCTGGGGAAAATGCAAAGATAAACAGACTGAAAAACCAATGAACAAGTCCTACAAGAAGCAGATTAAAACTGCAAACTGATTAGACACATTAGACGTAGACAGTCATAATTTGTGGCAACTTATGCGAAGAAATAAACTGGAAAACTTGGTAACAACTGACACGATTGAGGGGAAAAGAACAAGGGTTATACAGAGAAGTAAATATCTGGATGGCTTGACCAAGTGGCAAGAACATAGAGCTGATCTACTACACCTGTGATCGTGTTAGATGGCGAAATATGCCCGCCCACGCTTACCGTGCATGACACATGATGATGAATCACCTGACAAGGTGCAGCGAAATATGCATACGCAAAACATTATGCAACCTATACCTATAGTTAAGTATTGTTTAAATGGCTTCCTTGTTTCGGTTTAACCAATTACAAATCCTTTGTTTATGAAACACACACCACACTGTGCAATATTGTTCTAAACTTACCAGATACAAAGACTGCGAAGTTGCTCTGAGGCTAAAGATTGTCGGTAGACGGGTTTTGTTTTACTAGCAAACTTAATATTGGACGGAAATGTATTGCGTAGAAGCTCTTTACTGTTCTTGGAAATTGCCCATCTTCATCCTGGTGGATGCAGTTTTTGTACCAGTGAAACGCAGGCCAAGGGCATTAAAGAAACAACAACTCAAAAATAGACAGACAGAGGGATATTTGCCATGCCGGCTAGGCACCTGCAAATAATTAAAACGCATGTAAGGAATTAAACTAGTAAGAATAAAGAAAGTAAGTGGATAACGTCGACTAGCGCAGATGCGACTAGAGAACGCTGTCGGCTAAGTTATTTTTAACCAGAAAAGTATTTTGGCTGGGTCCCAGAGTGGAAGTGAAGAATTGTAACACTGTAAACCCTCTCAGCATGGCGTAAAAGTCAACATCCAACGATCTATTCATTCATCGACTCATAGCAGGGATATGTTGAGTATAACAATTAAAGGAGTTATAGAAACGAATAATCAACTGGATATAAAGAGAGGTGTAGGGATTTCGTGTAGTTGAGAATAAGAAAACACATACTCTATAAAGCAGCACAGACAATATATATATATATATATATATATATATATATATATATATATATATATATATATATATATATATATATATATATATATATATATACATATCTCATCTCATGTTCCTCTTGTACCTTGCGGTGTCGAGGTGAAGTATAAACTTCGTGAGAGTGCCAGGTTATGGGCTTCGTATCATTGGCACCTTGCCGTCTTGACAGACGATAGTTTGTGCTTTAAAAAGGCATAATAACTTTTAACTATGGCGGCAGCGAGTGTGACTGATAAGGCCAATTTGCGCTGTAAATGTCCGTTCACAGTGGGTGCATGTGAACACGTGGTCATTTCCACCATCATGCACCATCTTACGTCTCAAACGCTTGGTGTGTGACTTTTCTGCAATAATTTTCTCCTTTGACTTTATTCCATTTCTGATATTTGCCCTCCATGCAACACGTTCAGCGGCGACTTGCTCCCAATGTGCATTATCAATGCCTGTATCAATCATGTCCCGCTTACACACATCTTTGTATCGTAGTAGAGGCCGACCCTGAGATCTCTTACCCATCTGTAATTCACCAAAAAAGATATCCTTTGGTATTCTACCATCATCCATCCGCCTAAGATGTCCTATCCATCTAAGTCTACGAAGACTGAGCATGGAATAAACTGTCACACAACCTGATCTTTCCAATACTTCAGTATTTGTGATTTTGTCTTGCCACTTAATACCAAGAATTCTTCGCAGACACCGCATATGAAAGCTGTTTAAATTGTTCTCTTGGTGTGAGTAAGTTGTCCAGGTTTCACTGCCATAGAGAAGAGTACTAAGGACACAGGCTTGATAGACAAGGACTTTTGTTTTGGCAGTAAGCTTCCTGTTCTCCCAGACTCTTTTTCTTAACCTGTTCATTGTTGTTGCTGCCTTACCAATCCGGATGTTGATTTCCTGATCTAGGGATAATTTGCTATTTACCACCGATCCTAGATATGTAAAATGGTCTACTATCTCTAGTTCGGCGTCGTCAATAAAGATTGATGGTACCCCATGTGCACCTTGTGACATAATCTGTGTCTTCTTTTTGCTAATTGTTAAACCAAATTCAGAACAAGCATTGGAGAATGCAGATAGTAGACATTGCAATTCTTCCTCAGAGTGGGTCGTAACTGCAGCATCATCTGCAAAAAGCAACTCTCTGATCAGTACCCTCCTAATTTTGGTCTTAGCCTTCAATCTCTGAGCATTGTAGAGGCCGCCATCTGAGCGTGAGTGAATGTATATACCACCATCCTGATCACGAAATGCATATTTCAGTAGAAGTGAAAAGTATATTCCAAAGAGGGTGGGAGCTAGTACACAACCTTGCTTAACTCCACTCTTGATTTCAAATTCTTCAGAAGTTGCACCATCAAACTTGATTATACCCTTCATGCCTGTGTGGAACGATTCCACAATGGACAGAAGAGTTGGTGGGCAGCCAATCTTCTTTAGTGCCTTGAACAGACCCTCACGACTGACCAAATCAAATGCCTTTGTGAGGTCGATGAAGGCAATAAACAGTGGTTGATTCTGTTCACGGCATTTTTCTTGCATTTGTCGCAATGAGAATATCATATCAGTGGTAGACCGGTTCTGTCGAAAGCCACACTGTGATTCGGGGTAGACTTGATCTCCTAGGACTTGAAGTCTGCGCAGAACAATTCTGGCAAATACCTTTCCAACAATACACAGAAGTGAGATACCCCTATAGTTGTTGCAGTCGCTCCGATCGCCCTTGTTCTTGTACAGTGTTATGATGCTTGAATCTTTGAAATCCTGTGGGACTTGTCCTTCACGCCAGCATAGCACTATTAGCTGGTGGATCTGTATAGTGAGTGTGTCTTGCCCACTCCTGATAACCTCTATTGGAATCCCATCCTTACCTGGAGCCTTGCCAGATGCAAGTTCATTTATAGCACACTTAACTTCTGCTATGGTGGGAAGTGTGTCCAGGTGGTCAAGAGTTGGTAGTGCCTCTATGGCGTTGAGGGCATTATCCACTAGTTTGGTCTCACTTGAGTAAAGCTCCAAATAGTGCTCTACCCATCTGTCCATCTGCTGTTTCTTATTAGTGATGACTTCTCCAGTCAAGGTTTTCAATGGTGCACTTCTTTTGATCACTGGACCACAGGCTTTCTTTATTCCTTCATACATGCTTCTTATGTCTCCCTTATCACTTGCGATTTGAATGGACTCACATAACTTGATCCAATAATCATTTGCACACTGCCTGGCAGCCTTTTGCACATCCTTCCTAGCTTGCCTTAGCTCACTCAGAGTGTTACGCGTTGGTCTTTCCTTGTTTCTTAAGAGAGCTTTCTTCTTCTTATCAATCAAGGGCTGCAGAGTCTCGCTGTTGGCCGCAAACCAGTCCTGCCTCTTATGATCCACAGTGCCGTAAACCTTTACGGCAGTTTTACGAAGAGTTTCCTTAAGTTTATTCCATTTATCATTTACTGTACAATTTTCTGGTGTATCAGTGAAAGCGTCTTCAAGTTGCTGTTGAAACTGAAAGCACTTTTCAGGATCATGAGTGTTAATAATATTAATCCTGGGGCTAGATTTGTGTTTAGCTGTGTAGATTCTCTTTGGTCTCAGTCTAACCCTTGCAACAACCAAAGAATGATCCGTATCACAGTCAGCACTGTGGTAACTACGAGTCAATGATATATGGTTCAGATGTTGTCTCCGTGTGATGATGAAGTCCAGCTGGTGCCAATGGCCGGATCTTGGATGTTTCCATGTGACCTTATGCATCTCTTTTGTTTTAAAAAAAGAGTTTGTAATACATAGGTCATTACTGGTGCAATGCTCCAGCAGCCTTTGCCCATTTTCATTCATGCGACCGATGTTGTATTTTCCAAGGCACACTGGCCATGAACTCGAGTCCTTGCCCACACGAGCATTGAAATCACCGAGCATATAAATGTAGTCGGATTTTGGAACTGCCTTGATCACAGAGTCTAACTCCTCATAGAACAAATCCTTCACATCATCAGAGGAATCGAGTGTCGGTGCATATGCAGTAATAATGGTGGCAAACCCACAAGAGGTTGCCAAGCGCAGGGATAATAGTCTTTCATTTCCTCCTGCTGGAATTTCAATCATTCCCAGTAGCGAATTCTTCACTGCAAAGCCCACACCGTGTTGCCTTTTTTCTGCCTGCCCTTTACCCTTCCAGAAAAAGGTGTAGTTGTTTTCCCTGAGTGACCCTTCCTCGGCGAGGCGAGTCTCCTGCAGGCCAGCAATATCAATGTTAAGACGATTGAGTTCGGCATCAATCACAGCCGTTTTTCTCACATCGTCAATATTGGTCAGGGCTTCGTATAGTCCGTTTATATTTCTTAGTTTTTCTACGAGCAGTATGATGATCCTCTGCCAGCTTGCTAGGCCAGTCGCAGGTTTAGGACACTAATCTGACCACAGGGAGTCCATCCCCTATGGCGAGCCATAGCCCCGTTAGCCCATGACCTCGCGGTCATGGTTGCCCGGTCTGCACCACGTGGAGGTGGGGGTTGACTTGTGTAGTCTGCGGGTCATCGGCAGGCTACTAATTTTCGCTCTTCGAGTGTTTGTAAAGTTTCGACATACTTTGTATGTAGAACAGATCTGAAAAATGAAGTACGTGACGTCATCAAAAAATGTGCTTAAAGATCGTTAAATTAGTTGCAATAGTCACTTATAAGTAGCAATGAAGCATTCATTATAATAGGTGTTGGAAATATGTCCACCACGGGCTTCAAGACATGACTGTACACGTCTCTTCATATTGTCAAACACCTTCTGCAACGTGTTTGTTGTCTTGAATGAATAACTAATTGCTTCTTTCATGTCCTCAATTGTGTGTACATTATTTTTATAAACATTTCCTTTTAAGACACCCTCATAGATAATAATCTAATGTGGTTTGATCTGGAGAAGGAGCAGGCCACATTCCACGTAATATTATGCGATTTGCGAACATTTCTCCCCCCCCCCCACCCTGCAAAAAACACACACACACACACACAAACAAACAAACAAACGAAAAAAAACACCCGCAGAGATACTCTACCTGTGTGTGGAGCTGCGCCATCTTTCTGGAACAACGCTTCTTCAATTTCACGTTCATTCATCTGTTCTAATAAAATGTTCCAGAATGTCACTACGGTACCGACCGACATTTATAGTATTGTTGAAGAAAAGTGATCAAATGAAGCGTTTTCTACTGATGGAACACCATACCCCAATTTTCTCATCGTATAGAGACCCTTCATAAAATGCATTGGGATTAAAAGTGCTCCAAACACGATTATTTTGGCTATAAATGTATCCAGATAGATGAAACCATTCCTCATCAGAGAAGAATATTACATCGAGAATTGATTCGTCTTCTTTAGCTAAAAATGCTTGAAACCACGTGGAGTAGTTAACTCTGTATTGATTATCACTCTCTTTTAATTCAGACACAACATAAATCCTATATGGATGGTGTCCTAGACCTAATGGATTTACTTCTTGCACATCATGGGTCAGGGACAGGTAATATATTATATTCTTTCACACACCAATGAACTCACACGGAGACGGGCTTTAATTCCGTCTTAATGGTAAACGTTGGTAAGGATGAATCTCATGTCCTTTTCAGGACCCATCACCCACTGGTCCAAGCCTAACATCCAGCTCACGCCTGTTGCTCCTAGTAGCTGTCAGCATGCGACAGCGGCCACCCCCCGTGCAACAGCTGTGAGAGAGGCTGGCTAAACCAGGCGTGGGTAGCCGATTTGGTGTCTAACCAAGCGGTGAACTAGGGTATACCTACCCAGCATGTAAAGACAGGATTCCGCAGACTTTGCGGGTGAAATCACTGATGATTCAACGGGCAAGATGGCGTTTACCTGCAAAAGCGTTGTGGAACGTAATGAGCACGGCAAGGCACGTAGAGCGCCCTGGTCATCCACTGCGCCTGTATTCGTCTCCAGTCGTCTTGACTTGACTTGCCACTGGACACATATGGACTCAGGCGAGAGAGTGAGGTCGACGAATTGAGTAACTCTTCCTCACTTTAATCCAATTCATCGCGCAAGTCATTCTTCGTCCAACCTCATATCAGGCAGATATGCAACACAATTTTTCAGCTTTCTCATATGCCTGTGCCAACTTTGGGCTCAATATCAACTTGGAGAAGACTGTAGTTATGTACCAGCCAGCTCCAGCGAATAATCACATCGTGCCGAATATCAAGGTGAACGGTCATAGACTAAGTGTTATGGACAAATTCACCTATCTTGGCAGCACTGTGTCACAAGCTGCCACAATTGATGACGAAGTGAATGCAAGAATCTCCAAGGCCAGCGCGGCGTTTGGCAGACTGTACAAGAATGCATGGGACAGAAATGGAATAAGCCTGCAAACAAAGCTGAAAGTCTATAAAGCAGTTGTATTATCCACACTGCTATATGCTTGTGAAACATGGACTGTTTATCAGTGACATGCTAGGATATTAAACCACTTCCACACAGTCTGTCTTAGGAAGCTACTGAAGATGAAATGGCAAGACAAGATCCCAGACACTGAAGTTCTAGAAAGAGCGTCCATGCCCAGTATCCACACTCTACTAATGGAACATCAGATTCGCTGGGCTGGTCACTTAACTCGTATGCTAGATCACAGGCTCCCTAAACAAATTTTTTTACGGCGAGCTGCGTTGTGGTAAAGGCTCCCAAGGCGACCAGAGGAAACGCTTTAAAGACACTCTGAAAATCTCACTGAAAGCTTTTGGAATTCATCATGACACCTGGGAGACTGCAGCTGAAGACCGTAATTCGTGGGGTACATCATTACATAAGGAATGAATGAATCACTGAAAAACGAGAAGTAGATTGAGAGCTTTACCAAAGCACGACTATAAAAAACAATGGACGTTGCGGCCAAAGCCTTCGTCAGCACATAGCAAACAAATAAACATAGATTTACAAATACACGATCGACACTACATGAAAGTATAAATTTCAACTTGTCTGTGTCCTAGCATGAACGGCTATCCATGGATCGAATAAAACGGATGTCGTGGTTAACGGGGTCAACTGACTAAAGGTCAGTACAGCCAGAGACTCGGTGATTGGCTAAGTCAACCGGTGACGGAACCCGCGTTGGGGGGATGGGGGTGCGCCCAGGAGAGCGAATGGTGAAATATGGATATGTAGAGCACTGTAGCTAACTCTTGGGGCGATGTAACGGATACAGTTCGCAATTCCGCACGCTAAGTTCGAAACGCGGTTGTGGGCAATATGGATGCAGACCAACAAGCGTTTGCTATCATAAAGTAACACAAGTGACGGTTGTTCAGAACGCAATGAGAAGCGACCCCACGCAAACCAACCAGGAAGTCAAGAAGGCAGATATAATGCTGGTGTTGACAACCACGTCCTGCGAAGGACATGCAACTGGCTTGGAAGTGGACTATACGACTACGGAGATGGGGGGGGGGGGAACAAGGGTCGTTAGGGACTTAAATAAAACAGTGTTTGACATTGAGGCCGTGAGGGGAGAGTGAACCCAACTGGAAGATAAGACGGTGTTCCAATGTCTTGCGATCGCATTCGTGAGATGTGCGCGATTTTATCGCCGTAACACGTATGTCGGCAACCCCACAGTGGTCGGAACTGTTGAATTGTAGGGGTACCGGTTTCTTGGCACCACTGTTGATATCGGATAAATGTTGTCTAAATCTGTCCGCCAGACGAAGGCCTGTCTGACCAAGATACCTTATGTCGCAACGTGTGCAGATGATCGCATAGATAACTTTGCGACTCGTACATGAGAAACCCTCCCGGATGTGAAAAGTAGTCTTAGGGAAAGTCAGACTTGTGGTTTGAAGGACATATGGACAAGTCTTACAACGAGATCGAAGACATGCAATCGTGCCAGGAAGAGACTTGTGCGATTGGGATAGAGTGCTATGGACCAACACATCCCTCAGGTTACGATCCCGCCTGTATGCCACAAGTGGGGCCTCTGACAAGACATCGCGAGTGACCGGGTCTGCCTGGAGGATGGGTAGATGCCTCGTGAGAATATTCTTGGCAGCAATATTATGAGGATGGTAGGTAAGTGAGAGAATAGGTCTATTATTACGTGGTTTCGGCCTGGAAGAGAGAGCATCGGCACGACTAATAGACTGGCAGCAGCGAAGAGCTGTAGACAGAACATTCTCCGGGTAGCCTCGAAGGCGGAAGAAATCCAGCATTTCGTGGGCTTTTTGACGGAAGTCGTTATTCTCATGACAAAGCCGTCGGAGACGTAACAGTTGTGAGAAAGGAATGGAATGCTTGCAAGAGGGAGGATGGGAGGAGGTATAGAGAAGGAATGCATGTGAGTCAGTCGGTTTATAGTAAACCGTCGTGCATAGGCCAGCAGAACCTAAGGAAACTGTTATGTCTAAGAAATTAACAGCCGACGAGGAAATAGTGGAGGTGAGTCTGATGCTAGGATGAAAGTTAGAGAAAAAGGCAATGAAGTCCTGGAGATCAGACAATGGCATGTCTGAAACACCAAAACAGTCATCGATATACCTCCTATAGAGCTCCGGGAGCCTACCAGTGTATTGACTCCATACCTGGTGTTCAAGATAGCCCATGAACAGACAGGCATAACTCGGACCCATCTTAGTACCCATGGCAACCCCGCTGATCTGGTCAAAAAAGTCCTCATTAAACTCAAATGAATTGAGGTTAAGGACTAATTCTGCCAGACGCAGCAATGGTCCGGTGGCTATGGTGGGGCCGTGTCTTTTGTCTAAGAAAAATTCCAAGGCTTTAAGGCCGTCAGAGTGAGGAATAGATGTATAGAGTGAAGTCACATCTAAAGTAAAGATGTGGTGCTGAGAAGGGGTGGTGAAGCTGATGAAATCGAAGATGGAGATAGCATGGTTGGTGTCTTTGATATATGAGGGGAGGCTAGCAACCAACGGCTGAAATATGCTGTCAAGGAACTCTGAAATCCGTTCAGTAGGACAAGAGCAGGCCGAGACGATGGGTCTACCTGGGTTCCCTAGCTTGTGTGTCTTGGGCAGCATGTACAAGGTGGGTTTGCCCAAGCAACTATCTTGGATGATCAGCGACGTGGCGGAGCTAGGCAGGAGGCCTTGTCTGATGATGGCATTCGTCCACTCTTGACCTGGGTGTTGTTGCTGACCGTCCCGTCTTCTGCCCGTGGTCTGTAAAAAGTGGCATCCCCAAGTTGTTTGTTGCCTTCCTGTATATACAAGTCCTTTCTCCAAACCACTAACGCTCCTCCCTTGTCAGCAGGCTTGATAACAATGTCATCACGGCGTTTCAAATGTGTGAACGCCTGTTGTTCCTCCACTGTAAGGTTCGAGTGCCTTAGTGGCTTGAACTGAAAAACGAGAAGTAGATTGAGAGCTTTACCAAAGTACGACTACAAAAAACAATGGACGTTGCGGCCAAAGCCTTCGTCAGCACAGAACAAACAAACAAAAATAGATTAACAAATACACGAGTCTCTTGTGAAGCAACCAGGACTGCAAGAGCTGTGAAGGAATGGCTGGATAGAACACTGCAGGAGATCCTCCTCCTGGAACGTTAGGGATTCTTTCCCTACATTGTCAAAGAACATTTCAAGCCAAAATAGGCCTTATCAGCCATCTTAGAACTCACGGCTCCATACTTTCAACCGCAATGGATGAAATGAATGATCATCATCATTCTTGATGAACAAACAACAATGGTAAACGTTAACAGAGTATCGAATCAACATCACTGTGTCGGTACAACATATACAAATTATACAAAAAGTATGTACACGCTCACGCTTGTACGCTATCTATCACAGCATCCAGGCTGCACACACTTCATCTCTGTCGCATTCTATTAGAGCACGCCTGTCATCTTACAGTCATTTGTCGCTATCATACAAAAGCATAACTCGAGCCTAAGAAATAGCGTTCACGCGTCTCTGATCAATTCACTCGGTCTACTCGCATTCACGTCTGTCCCTGTTGCTGGTCAAGCACGATCTGTCCTTCTGTCCAGACCTCTGTACCACGTGTCCTTTCGACACGTGATCCTCGCTAGGCCAATGGTTCGTGAGTCTCGAATCTGCTTTGCGTTGCGGCTAACTGTCCCTGACCTCTCGCTATGTGTTAACAATTGTGACCTGTCTTAGTACTATCCTACCTGTCGCACAAGCCACTCCCTGTCAACTGCCTGTCTGCCTGCTATACCTGTCCTGTCGGTTCAGTCTGTAGCTTCTACATTTAATAGGTCTGTGACAGATGAAAGTGCAATCGTTGTTTAAGAATTAAGAACACTGTGCTCACTGACACGTTCACTTGTTGCGACATTTTCCTTAGGGACTTGCTTGGACTGTTCAGGTTTATGTCTTGGATATCTAGACATTTTTCTTCAGACACAGCAGGCCTGCCAGATCGCGGAGCATCTTCAACATTTTCCGTTGCGGGAATCTTATTCAATAAATATCTAACCGTAATGCAACGAGGAGGTTGTTTATCAGGAAATATTGCTATAAATCTTAGAACAATAATCCGTGTGTATCGACCACCGTTTCGAAAGATACGATCAAAAAATAAATGTCTTTTTTCCGCTGATAACACCATTCTGTTTGAAGTGTAAAGAATTACTCCAGCAGGCGACGGCCATTCGCTGCATATTGCTTCACTATGGACTGTGGAGCACAACATTTTTGACTACTTCATGTATTTAATTTGCAAAATGTGTTCTACAAACAACGTGTAGTGAGTCTTTACAAACACCCTATTACATGCGTGCTTGTCACTAAGGTGCCACGGTTCCCAGTTGTGGGGACTGGTCTATGCTACATTATTTAATGCTATACTTTAACATCATGTCACGCGTAATAATTGGAAATACTATTTATTATGTGAATAACATGCACACGCATACATTCCAGATATGTATATTTTAATGCATTAATCAAACATTTGCAACATGCATTTTAGTGGATTATTTAACGTTGTAGGGGTATCCACTATCAAAGGAGATGTAAGACGCATCCATTCCTCCTTTAAGTCTACGGGACACCCTTGGGCAAGGTGGAGTACCCGTTTAGCCCCCCCAATCAGAGTTACCTGAAGCCATGGAAGCAAGTGGTGGATGGAGTGTGAGAGCAGCCGACAGATTGTTGTTGGTTATGGTCTGCACTCTGCGGCGATAGGCAGATGATCTCATCAGTAGAGACAATGGCTATGGCCACCGACTAGTACAGTCACTGCCCAGAAGGAAAGCAATGGCAAACTACCTTCTGCAAAATTTGCCAAGAAACCATAACAATGAAAGAAAACATAATAAGACAGAGATCTGGTGGCGAGACCTCCAGGCCAGGCAGATCAGACACCACTGGGGAAGAGTGTGACACGGGGACCAGTACTAGTAATCGTAATGACGGAGTTAATCCCGACTGTGTTACCAAGGAAATCACCGGTGTCTCAGACTAAGAAACAGAGTGAGACTAGGAACGTGGAATGTGAGAAGTCCGTATGAGTGAAAGCTTAAAGTAGTATGCGATGAGATTGAAAGGTGAAATATTCAAATTTTAGGAATTTTTGAACATCGCTGGAAAGGCAAGGGACATTTCACAAATGAAAATGGAAGTCATTTCATATAATCTGGTAGAGACGTCGGGGGCCAGAGCGGAATGGCATTTTGATTAGATAAAACAATTGCAAAAGCTTTAATGGGATATAAGCCAGTTAGTGATAGAATCCTCACTATCAGACTTAAAGTCCGTCCAAAAAAGACAACTCTCATACATATATATGTACCTAATTCAACAGCAGAGGAGGACGAAATTGAAAATTTGTACAGCACACTGCAAGACACATTAAATAAGATTGGTCATAATGATATTACAATTATAATGGGAGATTTCAATGCTAAAATAGGTACAGGAAGAGCTGAAAATGAGAGACACGTTTTAGGGAAATTTTTATTGGGAAATAGTATTGATGCAGATGACAAATTAATTGAAGTTTGCACAGACTATGAATTAACGATAGCCAAAACACTTTTTAAACAACACCCAAGAAGACTCTGCACATGGAAGTCTCTGGACAGTATTACCAAAAATCAGATAGATTATATTTTAATACAAAGAAGATGGAGATCAAGCATAACATCTGCAAAATCCCTATGAAGTGGAGACTGTGATATAGATCATCAGTTATTAGAAGCAGATCTGAAATTAAAACTCAAAAAGCTTACCCGAGGACCAAGGCCACTTCGTTTTGATCTTACAAAAATACCAGATGCATACAACGTAGAAGTGAGGAATCGTTTTGAGGATCTTGATGTCTGTACAAGAAGAAATGACACATGATTAACTGGCAGTACAAGCTAGAGATATCTTGATAACTGCAGCCAAAGATTTCATTCCAACCAGGACTAAGCAACATATGCCATGGATTACATGAGCCATGTTAGAATTAATAAAACAACGAAGGGAACTGAAACAGAATGGAGATGAATCTGATAACAGCAAGATAAAGTTAAAATCTTTAACCCGAGAAATAAGATAGAACACAAGAAAGGACAAAAACCAATATATACAAGATTGTTGTATTAAAATAGAGCACTATCATAAGAATGGAAGAGATTACGAAATGTTCAAAGAAATGAAATTATTGACAAGAAATGTTCAACCTCAATTAAATGTAATCTGATGACAAGTTGTGAAATACTTTAACAGAATCTAGACAAATTCTAGAAAGATGTCAGGAATATTGCAGTGGAATGTATGATATGAATGGCTTTGCGTATATGAATGATATACATGAACCAATGCCAGCAGAGACAGAACCTGAACCCTCATTAGATTAAATTGCATGGGCAATAAAGAATCTGAAGAGTGGTAAATCACCAGGATGTGATAAGATACCAGCTGAACTAATTAAAGAGGGAGGGGAAGAAAGCATACAAATATATCACGCATTATGTAAAATGATATGGCAATATGGTATATGGCCAAAAGATTGGAAGAGAACTATCTTCATTCTAATACCAAAAAAAAGGGCAACCTGAAGTTATGCACCAAACTATAGAACTGTTGCCCTGATGTCAGGCAAGTAAAGTTCTACTAAAAATCATAACAGGAAGACTTCGTAAGAAAATGAAGAAGAAATTAACATGTTTCAAGCTGGATTTAGACGAGGAAGAGGATCAAGAGATCACATACTCAACATGTGTTTAATAATAGAGAAGTGAGGATAATTTAATGTAAACCTACTCTCATGTTTTATGGATTATTCAAAAGCATTTGACTGTGCAGAGTATCAGAAACTTTGGGAAATCATGAGGAATATGGGCTTTCCATCACATGTAGTACAACGCATAAAAATGCTCTATGTAGACCAACAAGCAGCGGTTAGAATAGATGGCGAGACATCAGATTGGTTTGACATCAAGCACGGATTCCGTCAGGGCTGTTTGCTGTCACCCTATTTGTTGACCCTGTACGCCGAACATATAATGAGAAATGCCAGAGATGATATAACCAGTGAGCTATGTGATGCCCTAAATATTGGTGGTCATGAAATACCAGAGATTTGATATGCTGATGATCCATCCATCCATCATGTGCCATGCCGATAAGCGTGGGCGGTCATGTTCTGCCATCTCACTCGATCACCAGAGTCGTGGATCAGCTCCGTGTTCCTCTCTCGACCATGCCACGTGGCCAAGCCATCCAGGTATTTACTTCTCGGTCTTCCCCTTGGTCTCCTCCCTCCGATCTTGCCAGTTGTCGCCAAGTTCTCCAAGTAATTTCTTCTAATAACATGCCCAGAAAATGTTGACTGTCTACGTCTAATGACTCTAATCAGTTTACGATCTTTATTTGTGTCTTGAAGGACGTGTTCATTGGTTTTTCTGTCTGTCTATGGTATTCTTTGCATTTTCCTCAGAAACCACATTTCCACAGCCATCAGATGTTTTTTTCAGCTTGGCTGCTCATTGTCCACGCTTCACACCCATACAAAAGTATAGGTTCTATGTAGCACTTCAACGCTCTTTTTCTCGTTTCAATTGATATCGTTTTATTGTTCAGTATGTTTTCCATCTTGCAAAGGGCTACCTTCGCAATAGCAATTCTTGTTCTAATCTCTTCGAGACATCTCCCATCAGATGTTATGACTGTTCCGAGATAACTGTATCGATTCACTTGCTACAGAATGCTGATGATACAGTATTGCTATCTACATCACAGAATGGTATAGAAAATAACCTCAACCCAAAGAAATAGTGAAAATCACAACATATATCTTAACATAGCAAAAGCAAAGATAATGCATACAGATAAAACTGCTATAGAGAAAGAAATATATGTTAATGAGGAAAATTTTGAGGTGGTGAAACATTGCGAATATCTTGGGTCATTGATTACCATAAATAGTGACACAATGAAAGAAATTAAACGACAAATATATATTGCTCTTCAAAGACTAAAACAACTGGATAAATTATGGAGTCGGACAGATCGAGCAACAAAATTAGATCATTAAGAGCATGCATCTTTCCCAACATATGTCTGTGAGACCTGGACACTTACTAAACAAGCTGAACAGGTCATAAATGCCTTTGAATATAAATGTTATAGACAGGTTCTAAGAATATCTTGGGTAAAGAAAAGAATAAATGCATCCATACTTCAAGATCTAAATATTGAAGAGGGTTGGCTATTAAAGACGATAAAACAAAGAAAATTTAAATATTTTGGTCACTTGAAACGTCATGAAAGTTTGGAGAGAACAATAATAGAGGGCCAAAGAGAAGATGGATGTAGGATGTGGCGGATGATCTCCAGATGGGTGTATCGGACGCGGGACATCTTGCTTGTGATCGAGAAGTTTTCCGGAAGGTTGTTATGGGAGCGAGGTTCTGCAAAGGACATGCTAATGAATGAATGAATGAATGAATTAATTAATTAAAATAAATGAATGAATGAATGAAGAAAGAGCCGCATCGAAAACAGCTAATGAAGCATTAAGCTGCTCCACAGTTGTTAGAAGACGAGAATGAGGTCTCAATATGGGCAACAATGAATGAAACACAGAATTAACTAATGCAGTAAATCAATCAGACTGCTGAAGGAGAGTCGATCAACATCCCGAATAGGGCCTTAGAGAGTTACACAGTTACACGACTCCATGAAAAACTGAATTTTTATCAAAATCTATCTCCAGAAGACGTATTCTTACTAAGGATGGAAAGGCTTATAGTACATTTACATTTGGTTGCCTCCATATAAAAATCCATATCTCAGTTATAAACTGAGGAAAAATGATGAGATTTAGCATATAACCTTATCGTCATGTCCACCCAACAAAAAACATTTGTGTTATGGAGATTGTACAGTAGATTTCAATGTTTGTTTATATGTGGTATATAATTTACGGGTCAGAGATTAAGTCCATAATTTTAAATGTCAGCCACCGTCAGCCAGAAATTCAGCTTTCAATGTTGAAAATTCTCAGTGGTTCACAGGATTGGCTTTATGGCAAGAACCCCGCGCTGTTTAAACTGGGAGTGTTCAGAGTTGTCGTCAATGTGGGTTCTTTCATGAAACCTGATTTTTTTTTTCTTTTTTTTAAATCTTACCACTTATTGCTAACATCTTAATGTGTGAATATTGTTCAATGGGATTTAATGTGAAATTTTGTACACTTCAAAGCATCGCTATGAAGTGGTACAGATATTTTTGTCAAGAAGCTGATCGCAGGAAACTGTTTTATACTATTATAAATTCCAAAAAAAGAACAGTTCATGCATTGGGTTTGAGTAAACGGTCATGTCGTCGATTGGTGCAAGAATCTGGAATTAAACCACCACGCAATAACCAAACGGTAAGTATAAAGGTTATTGTAGACAGCTTTGACAACGATGTCATAAGGCGAGCTATTATAAAAATGCTTTAAAAAACTCGCTTAAAAGTCGACAGGGTCTACTTCATTGCACCGGGTTCTATCCCATATGGCACGATCTCTTTCCGCAGCGCGGAAAGCGTCGCACAAAGCACGAACTCTGCAGCTCTAGCGACGACCCACAGGAGTCTCCGAAAAATTTAACTCGTGAACCGAAGGACGCGGCCCGGAATCGAACCCACAACCTTTGGAGGCCGAGTCAAACGAGCTTGACAACTTCACCGCGGAGTCTCCTAACATTATAAAAATTTTGGATTTTATATCCAGGATTATCCAGCATTTTAAAAATGCTAGATGCCAAAGAAACAGTGACTGTAAGATAACTTAGGGTTTGGTTGAGAAAGAACAATAACATAGAGCTATTCAAAAGAACTATGTGGAAAATTATAAGAACATTAGGCTTAACATTTAGAAAGTGCAAGGGAGGTAGAAATATCCTTTGCGAGCAACCGCATTTAGGAGCCATGAGAAGCAGATACCTACGTGAAATAAGGGAAATGCGCAAAGAAAATTATGGCATAGTGTATTTGGAAGAAACGTGGATCATGCACACCATACAAGTGATAAGGATTACCAATCAGTGGATGGACAGATAAAGCGATATGTGCCCAGTAGTATAGGACAGCTTTTGGTCATGGCCCATGGTGGTAATACGCATAATGGTTTACTACAGAATGCTGGACTCGTGTTCGTATCAAAGCATACAGACAATAGGGATTATCATAATAAGATAAATGGTAATGTATTTAGAGATTGACTCCAATTATGGTCAATGCATAATATCAATGTTGTTGCCCAAGAAGACAAAATACCTACAGCATCGAGCACAAAGGGAGCAATAAAGATATGACTCCGAATGGAAAACATACCATTTCCACAAACGTATATCTAGCTAGAATTGTTGTCCCTTGTAAAACAGACGCCAAAAAGCAAGAAATATCAAATCGACAAGTTAATAGAAGAGCATCGTCATGGGTGCTTGAGACTTCTACCGTACCATTCTCATTTTAACCCTATAGAACTTGTGTGGGCTAAAATTAAAGGACAGGTGGCAGCTGACAATACTATATTCAAATTGTCTGACGTCAGGATACTAATCCAGTCCGCGCTATTAAATATTGATAAAAGTTACTGGAAAAATGTGAGGACCATGTGTTGAAAGAGGAAGAGGATTATTGGAGAAAGGATGGATTGAATTTTATGCAACCGAGAGCAGTCATCAACCTACTGGAATCGTCCGACACAGATTAAGGTCTGAGCAGATCGCAGACCTTAATCCACGTGCACACCAACTGGGATATTTTGCTACAAATATTCAGAAGAATTGCAGGCCCTAAACATTACAGCATCAGCATAATGTCAATGGCAACAGTTTGTATTCCACAGTGATGAATTTTCAATTCCGCAAACCCTCAGCCGTGACATACTGTATTGAAAAAAAAATTTAAAACACACACACACACACACACACACACACACACACACACACACACTAAACGCATTGAATACCAACAGAAGAGTAATATTGCGGTGGAAACTGACATATTGTGGCATAACAAGAAACGTGAGAGCAAACACATTGTCAAATTAGGGGACAACACACGTGCATACGAATCCATCTATAAACTTCAATGAAAAGAGGACCAACATCTTGGTCGTTAAGAAGAAAGCCCACTACAGAGACACTGACAACTATTTTCATAGTGCAAAACAGGTAATCATGTTCCGTCTCTGAACGGTAAACAGCAGAGTAGACAATCTTTAACGAAGACTCAAAGCGGGTCTGTCACCCATGTGTATGTGTGAACAAACTACACAGACAGCTGAACAGATCCTTAAAAATGGAAACATAATGACTAAATTGCAGTATCATTTCTGGTCACTCCATACGCACATTAACGTACCGCTTTTTGGAAGCTTTCACGAACTCAATATAAAAAGCTAACACGAATACTTGTGTAAACATTATTAACCATCAGCTGAAGAAACAAGAAGGAAATGAAAAATAAGGTAAGAAATATATTCCTTCTACTTTCCTGTCAATTTACAAATTATTTACCCCATGCCTCTGTAAATTCTCTGTCTTTACTAATATTACACATTGCACCCCTCTCGGGATTCTCCGTGGTGAAGTGGCCAAGCCGTCTGACTCGGGCTCCGAAGGTTGTATGTTCGATTCCGGGCCGCGTCCTTCATTTCACGAGTGCATTTTTTCTGAGACTCCCGAGGGTCGTCGCTGGAGGTACGGAGTTCGCGCTATGAGCGACGCTTTCCGCGCTGCGGAAAGAAACTGAACCATATGGGATAAAAACCCGGCGGTGCAATGCAGCCGACCCTGTCGATTTTAAGCTACTTCTTTCATTGCACCCACTCCCATACGAATCCGGATACGCCTTGTGTGCCATCTGAATTGGCGGGGTTTTCATTACTGTAAACATAAATTTGTTAGCGAGAAATCACTAGTTTTTCAGCAAAACATCAAAGAAATGTCACCGGTTTCGATGATTTAAGTTGCTTTTGGACCTATCAAAGACATATTCCTTGGGTGGGGGTAAATATAAGACGGCAGGAAAAATTTCATAACGATGCAACAGACAGTTTTCAAAATAATTGATCGTGAATGACGGCATTCGTTTGTGGACATACTATAGTCACTCTTATGTCTGGAACTCACGTGGTGAATGAAATAGCAGGAGACCTAAAGACACACGGAGAAGAGAATACTGACAGAGATGAATAACATTCAGACAACATGGAGGTAGCTGCAGGAGATAGCAAAGGATAGGATGGCTTGACGTGAATCGATTGAATGCCCATGCTCCAATGGGGGACACAGGGCAGAAAAGAAGAATGTGTTAAGTACGTAGGTACTTTGATAACAATAGATGGAATATGTATTGCATGAAGTTACATGTAGAAAAGCCCAAGCAAAAGCAGGAATTCGCAAGATGAAGAATATTCTTTGCATGATATCTTACTCAGTCGAGTGAGAGAGTTCATATGAGCTATATTGAGTCAGTCCTGATGTATGGAAATGAATCATGGACAATTAGCAGATTAGAGAAGAATTATGTGGGAGCTGTAGAGATGTGATTTTATGGACAAATCATGAAACACCATGGACACATAAAAAAGCGTTATGAAGATATCTTGAAAGATGTTAACTCGCAAAGAGAACTGCTTACTCACACCAGAAGAAGACAATCCACATTTTTTGGGCACATCATCAGAAGGTGAATGCTGAAGTACGTTGTGACGAGTAGGTTGGAGAGGAAGGGAGACAGAGGAAGATGAAGGTATTTTCAGCATTCTTGTGTAAAACCACATCTCTGAGGTGTCCAGGGATTTGCTTGCTTGTTCACTAATTGTCCATGATTCCCAACTATACATTAAAGCTCGTTCTGTGTAACATAAGGGCTATTCCAAAATCAACCGCCGATTGGCTGGTAAATATTGAAACAAATTGACAATAACATCTAAATACGTACAAAAGTTACATACATCACTGCATTACTTTGCCACATAGTCACCACCTAAATTCAGGCACTTGTCGTACCGTGGCACACGTTTTTGTAACCCCTTGCCAAGGAACGGCACCGCCAGGGTACTTAGCCGGTTGTGGACTCCACTGAATTGGAATAACGAAGACACAAACAATAGATTGCACGATTTATTGCCTGGCATATTTCGCTGCATCTCGTCAGGTACATACTGCAGAAATCACACAACTTACGTGAAATTAACTAGATAAATCCTTCAAGTTGAAATATACACAATTTCGCACAGTAATGTCACTTATCTACCACGGTAATTTTAAGCTGACTAACATGTCTTTCTGTTTACACAATTCTGGCTTGCGTTGATAGATCATAATTGCTTCTGCAAATTTTAACAAGCGAGTATTTTGTGTTCTAAACAACACGCGAAATGCAGAGTCTCTGGACACAACGTGACCACTGGCGACAATGTGTCTGCCGATTGAAGACGCCGGGAGCTTCCGGTGTGTCGGCTCCTCGCGGCTAGCCACTCCTGTGTGTTGTATCTTGTTGACCCATTGAGGTATGTGTTCTGACACCCGTTTGTTAAGCTGTCTCTCCGTTCGACCAATGTAAACGGCCTGGCATCTACATGTGAATTGGTAAATACAATTGTTTGTGGCGTACAGTCATTCATTACTGTAAAACAAGTTTGTTAGCGGGAAATGACTTGTTTTTCACCAAAACATCAAATAAATGTCGCAGCTTTCCATGATTTCAGTTGCTTTTGGACCTTTCAAAGACATATTCCTTGGGTGGGGGTAAATAGAAGACGGCAGGAAAAATGTCATAACGATGCAACAGACAGTTTTCAAAATAATTGATAGTGAATGACGGCATTCATTTCTGGACAGACTATAACAGTCTATATCTGTGCAAGTTGTAAAGATCGCATAGATAGTCTACATTGCTGTGTTATAAATAGATTATAACATCTTGAACCGGACTGTTTAACAAACTATTTCCAATATGTGGTAATTTAGCAGCGATTTGGGCAACTAACGGATACGCTTGGATTCAGTATTGTGTTTCTTTATTGAGATGGCAGCATGTCACCATTAGCAAGTACAACTAATAAATCATTTGTTACAGGAGTTTGAATAGCTGTCATTTAACTGTCATTTACTGCCGGTCTCCGTGGCTAAGGTCCTACGGACGCGATTCGTGAGCCCGCTTACCCGAGTTCGAAACACAGCTGCGACCGATTTGACAGCAGACCGCGTCACGCTGGGTTTTAACGTGTTGGTATGGGAGCGGGTAGATCATTACCGAGGATTCGAACCCGGGTCTCCAGAAGAAGAATCCGACATTCTAGCCACTCGGCCAGCCAGCAGCTCCAACATCTACAACAAAATAAAATAAAAATTTAAAAAAAAACGACACGAAGCAGCTTGATACCCGCCTGATGGACAAAACGATTTGAACTCGAAAAGTCTTAGTGATGGAACCTGCGATTTTGGCAGGACATATAAGCTCAAAAATAGAGTGCAATCTGAGTCCAAGGACACCTAGGATAAGGCGCTCAAACACGATGGGGCGGTTTTCAAATCTAATGATGCTAAGTTTGACGATGACATTGTTAGTGGCCTGTTGTTAAAGGGATAATAGGTCGGCTCTTTTTGGAATTAGAGTGAAATATACGCGCGATTAAAAAGAACCACTGCATTCTGGAAGTTTCCTGAATAAGCCCCATGGCCACCAGTGACAATATATAAGTAGAGAAAATGAATTATCTTGTCGTATCCAAGAAACGCACATTACATTTTGTAAATACACGCTGCTTTGTTTGAAATAAAAAGAAAACACAAATTCGTCTGCTTATTTATTGGAAGAGTGAGTAATAGAGATCCTGTTAGTCCTGATAGATAAAAAAGAAAGGATGCGAAGACTTCAAGTACAGGACACTTGGACTAACAAATTTATGTTAGTTAGTTAGTTAGTTAGTTAGTTAGTTAGTTAGTTAGTTAGTTAGTTAGTTAGTTAGTCGACAGATCACCCTCATTGCACATCGAACCATTTAGTCCATAAGTGCTCGGATTCCTTCCTAAGTAAATCCTGCAGCGTGTAGTGGCTCACGACACCAGTTCTGTGGTGGTTTATTAATCTTCTTTGGCTTCCCGCGTAGTGTTCTTGTTTGGCCACATCTATTTTAACTTGCTGTTCTCGCAGCCTGACCATGGTTATCAATTCAGTCATCACTTGGTTCTCGCAAACGACTTACTTAACGTAGAGCATTCAGAATTTCAGCCTGGTCCATGGCTCGATCGCCTTTAACAGTAGCCTTACCTGCAAGCCTGTCAGCCTGTTCATTTCCTTGTACACCCGCATGTCCTGACACGAACATGAAACTAATCTTTGCCAGTCGAGACCGCTGCAGAGACAGCAACCGCTCAGTTCGGACACACCCCATCTCTATCTTCTTGAACATAATTATTGAGTCACTAAGGAAACACGCCCAGTGAATGTCTGTGTCTCGAGCCATGTTATTGCTTTAATTACTGCCATGACTTCCTTAGTCAGGCTACTTGTGGTCAAAGCAAAAGCACCAGAATCTTCCTTCACAACCCTCCTTTCGGCTTGAGTCATAAAGGCCCATGATGTTCTCACTTGTCGAACGACCGACCAGTCTGTGTAAATTACATTACCCTCTAAAAAATTCTCGAAGATCAAAGCCAGTACTTCTGCTTTCACAGCAACTGGATCTTCTTGTCTGCGTTTTATGTCTAGTTGGATGCAAACTGTGAGGTGTAAAGATAATAAATGGAAATATAACTAGTTTTGCTAGGGGTATCCCGGATGGGATGGGGGTCTCTTTTTTAATCAGCCTTCTTAAGGAAACCTTAAACTGGCATCGAATCCACAAAGTGAGGAACAAGACAGAAAGTATTCAAGTCCTACACTAATTATATGAATATAGGTTCCTATAAAAGGTGTAAAGATCCTGGAACTTTACCACATACCACAGAGGAAACAGCTCACTATGAGAAGAAAAATAGTATATGTGTAGCTCTCCAGCTTCACTTGAGATCTTATCAGAGTCATATACGAGGGCGAGTCAATACGTAAGTCACACAGTTCTGTGGGATGGCAGGTAAATGTAGTTGGTGTTTTCTACAGGTGTCATTATGTGACAGCAACATCGAACTTTATATTCCTGTTCGTCAGGTGGCGCTAGGTGTTTCATGCGCATGCGCAGCGCATAAATAAAATGGCGACTGTACTTACGGAGTGTACAACCAAAGAGCAACGTGCTGTTGTGCGTTTTTTTTTTTTTTTTTTTTTTTTTTGGACAAAAGGACTGCCTGCAAAGGCCATTCATAAGGAAATGGTTCCTGTTTATGCTGTCGAATGTTCCTCCTGTAAAGCGGTGCATAGCTGTGTAACATTTTTTTCTCAAGACTGCCACACTGCTGCTGACATGATAATATACTTATATGAACTCTAACAAAAGCATATCTCGGCTCGCTTCGATAAATCAACAACAGCAATATGAACAAAGACGATGTGAAAGACGTCTTTGACGTAAGTCCAGCAAAAACTGTCGTTTAATACGTTTTACAGCATGCAAGGATTAACGTGTCCAATAATTACTATGCAGCCCTTGCCGGGCCTGTTATACCAGGTCCGCAGCAAGTCCTATTAGTAGCTGACAATAATAAACAAAAGGTTCACAAACCTTGTCAGTGCCACCGTTGACAAATTGAGTTATACGTCCTCTAAGATTCTTCACTCATTCCATCTGTTGTGTTTCTTTCCGCTCTGGGAAATTCGGCTATTTCATTTCGCCGTCGGTTCATTTCTTCGTGGCGATATTCCGCATCATGTTACTAAGTATTTTCCTTGTCAGTTGGTAATATTCCGAGACTAGTTTAATGCCAAGTAGCCATCAGTCCAGTTTAATTTAGAGACATCCAACTTGCACTGCCTTCCCGTTTGCCTTTCCCCACAAGTCTGCCGTTGTTGGGCTAATCGCTCTGTGACGTTTCTTGTGTTTCTAACGCGTCTCTAAGTTTTATATTGTATTTGGCGTTGAGGATTTCAATCTACTCTATATGACGTCATTCATGCTCGCACCGACTATATGGCAAAGAAGCTCTATAATTGTTGATAAAATCCGATCTGGGAAGGTTATGCTGACAGTGTTCTGGGATTGTTAAGGAGTGCTTTTAACCAGTTTCAAGAAGAAAGGTGACAATGTGAATTCTGAATCGTGCTGTGAAGTTCTATTGATGCTTCATGATGCAATTCGAAGAAAACTCCAGAACTGCTGACTAGAGGAGAGTTGCTTCTTCATGACAATGCTAGACCACATACGACTCGATTAACTCAGGAGAAAATTAACCAACTAAGGTGGGAAGTTCTGGAACATCCACCGTACAGCCCCGACTTATCCCCTAGTGATTGCCACCTTTTTGGTCCACTGAAAACCCACCTTGGCGGGAGACATTTCGCGAATGACACCGAAGTTGAATGTGAAATGTAAATGTGGTTTAGAAAACAGAGCACGCAGTTCTATGCGGCCGGTGAGGGAGGACTGATAAAACGATGGGATAAGTGCATCAATGTTGGTGGAAATTATGTTGAGAAATAAAGGAACAATTTATGTATAAAAATAAACTGGTTTCAAATTGTTATCAAAGTTAGTTATTTTTCTACAGCTATTTGTAACTTACTTATTAACTTACCCCCGTATAATGAGTTTATAAACGTACCTAGGACTCAGAGAGCAAATTTGGACCAAAAAGTCTTTCTAAACCCGGAAGCGACTTGTTCCGTGAAAGTTCAATATGACAAGTGACAAATATCACCTTGCAAAGCTAAGAGGCAACTTTTGTCTGGGGACTCGACCAATCGCTGAGCTGGTTTAAAACAAAGTCTAATTTCAAATCGGATGTAATTTAGGCTAACTATAGTGCCAGCTGGTATCTTTCCTTATAATGTGTGGTAAACTAGCGATTAATTTCTTGGAAATCGGTGAGGACACGACAAATACGTCACACAATCTGAAAAGGATGTACAGAACTCTGTTTGCACTTGTACCCACTCCTCGCCAGGTTCCAAGCTCTCAAGTTAACACACCTGTTGAAAAATCTTCGGCTTGACCCATCCACGACTTTCCTCTTTTTAACCTGCTGCCCTTTACGTTCTTAGTTTTACTGTGCAGTGGATGCTGCGTGTTTGAGTTGACTTAAAAGTATGTACTTGCTCTGCATATTTATATTCTATCCCCGATGGTTGGAAAATCAAGAAGGTAGCGCATCGCCGTGCATGCCTTATATCCATCTTGTAAATCCATGAATAATACGTATAGCTTCATTCTATATTTTTTCCATCATTTCTATCTGCTAATGGCTGAGAGTCAGGATCGCTTTGGCATACTCCAAAACATAAAGGACCAGACCCTCGTAAAGAAGACATAGATGGCGTTGCTCACAGTTTGCCGCCACCATCACCCGCATAACATCCAAACCTCGCTTGGCCTTTGTTATCACCTGGTCTATGTGCTAAGTATATACGAGGCTTTGATCAAATCGTATCCCGGGTAATTCATTGCCTGCGTTCTTTCCACAGTCTCTGAGCCCAGATTTACAGTTAGTGTTGGAGAGTTGACAATATGGTTATTCAAAGAGAACCATGTCACTGCTGCCTTCGTTGGGTTGACTATTGCCCCAGGTTCAACACACCAAGTGCTTATGCGATTGAGTTCTGTTTGTAGTTCCACAGCAATCCGATCTCTATCCTTACCCTGACGGCATACTAATACATCGTCTGCATACGACAATGTCATCCCCGGTCCTGTGATCTGCTCGCCGATGATTCTTACAGTGTAGACGTTGAACAGCACCAGCGATAATAGTGATCCCTGTGGCAGGCCAAGATATATTGTTGTTAGTTCAGAAGTCCAACTGCCATATCTAAAATATACTTTCCATTGGAAGAAGGCTGCGGAGATCCAACTAGGAGAAAAGGATCTATCTAGAGTTCAAGAAGCCGAAAGATTAAAAAATTCAACCGTACCCTGTTGTACGCGACCTCGAGATCAATAGCTGCAGCAAATGTTTCAATGCCTGAGTGGAAACCTTCATAGACACCATGGTCAAACACTGCTGCTTTGGTCCAGGTTTCTCTGTTTGGACGGTACCCTCCCAGAGTAGGTGGGAAAAACCTTACCTCTCTAGCTGGCTCCATATTTTTCTGGCAATTAACTTCTCCAACAGCTTGCCTATTGTATTCTGCATGGTTATTACCCGATATCCCTGATTTTTTTTTTTTTTTGGTCTTTGCCAGGCTTCGGCAAGGGAATCAGATTAGCTGTGTAACAACTCCTCCTTGATGCTAGCACTCCTTATACTGTTGTTGTAATATCTGTTAGTTCCACTATCTCGTTGTCGGTACACATATTAATGTCATAATACCTTTATACCATTTGACTATGGAGCGTTGTTTTTTGTTCATCGAAGCACATCCCTGATCTCTTTCACTGTCACCGTGTCTTCATCCGAAATGTTCTGTGCCTCACACCTATCTGAGATAACCGCCTTGGCAAGATTTCGGCCTCTCGTGTCAGTCTGGTTGCTCTGCTCAAGATAGCGTTCAAAAAGGGCTTTCCCCTTATTCTCGTCAGTCCTCTGCCAGATGAGGTCAGCACCTTGGAAGTCAGGAATACTCTTTATTTTTTACTACTTCATTCATACTTTTATGTAGTCGTCAGAACAATTTCAGTGACTTGTCTGTGCTTATTCTTTAACACAAATCTTCCCATTTTTTTTCTTTTTTAACCACTTTAACCAGTTCTTTTGACATTGCTAACTATTGCGTTCATTTCTCTTTCCAAGTGTAAGATAAGGCTAGGATGGGAAACTCTGTTCCTCTTGGCGTTTTGCCAGTTTCTTACAGCACCACGCTTATCCACGCAGGCGTTTCCCACATCAACATTCCAACAAGGTGGCTGCTCGCAGCTTTTTTTCCTGCCATGATTCCTGTGCTTGTCATGCTTTATTCTACTCGCCACATCTTGCCCTGTGCTGTCATACCTGAAAGTCTTGACCATTGACCTGTGCTGGCTTGTTTTGCCTTTCTCCGCCAATATACTGCAAGGGTGGTGGTCGCTGCCATGGTACCCTAGGATACCACATCTATACACTGTAGTGAGAGAAGGAGAAACCAGCGCCAGGTCAATAACACTGTCCTCATCACCTGGACGACTAGATGACCTGGTGATACGGCCACTGTTAATACAAATAAAGTCGATGGTTTTAAGTGCAGCCTCGAGCACCTCCCCCTGATTGTTGAAAGGCATTTTCCCCATGATCTGCCTTTAGCGTTGAAATCCCCACAGAAAATGGCATTTCTTTTTTGACATAATATGTCACTCAAGCACTGCCACCTCTTGGAATCTACCCTCGCGTTATAGGCATAATCATTAACCATACGAATGGTTGGCCGGATCGATCCATTAACATCCTGTATTTGTATCTCCCCTCTGTCACTATACTGTCACGAATAAGAATCGCCATTCCCAGGTGTCGCCTGTTGTAAAACCTTTGAAGCCGGTTATATGGAGTGAATTAGCACCCAGTCTCGTCTCTTGAAGCGCTACAAGATCGTTCCTGTATGCCAGGTTTTACAGGGTGCGGCCTCGTTGTTTTGCGTTGGCATAATTCCAATATAGAATACGGGTGTTCTTAAGGTCTAAACGGTTGCATTTGAGCCTGGAACGCCTGGCTCCAGCTCGTCTTCCTTGACGCTTTCGTCGACCTCGTCGAATCAGTGATTTGTTTACCCTCTGTACGGGGTAAACACGCTGGTCCGCCATTTTGAGAAAAAAATATAAAAACCAAAACACCACACAGTAATCCACACGCTGCGAAATACACTCAAGGATTGATGCGCTCAGATACACGGAACTCCGTAGCCTCTGCGAAAATCTTGAGAGGAACCTCCTGGTTTACATCCTAGCGCAGATATTACACGGAAGAGATGAAATTATCCATCTCCTACGTGAAAAAGGAGCGGTAACCAAACAACACAACTGTTCGCCGCCATCTTAAACGGGAACTATTTTAAATTTATGTTGATATTTGTCATTACCAATTATCGGCAGTAAATGAGAAGCAATAGTTGAAGTCAGTCGACAGTTAGAAACGATCAAGACAACATACATCTTGTAGTCAGTCCAGCCAGGAATTCATAAGCGGACAGGTAGGAAGTTACAATCAGCGCGCAGGCTGGTCAACACAATACACAACATTGAACTTTCTGTTTGCTATACAGTTGAACAGGGTGTTGATATAGACGGCAGTAATAAAAGGTAGCATTGCCGTACTAGGAGAAATTAAGTATGAATTTAAAAAAAAAAATTAGTGGAACTGTGGTAAAGCTGTGGAAATTGGTAAATGTCAAGGTCTCACATCCGAGGTTGCGACGCGTTGTCTGTACCAACGCCAGACACCATAACAACACGCAACCCTGAGTAATGTTAAACACGGCAGAGAGAACGCGGCGTCGTTACCGACGCCCGGATAGGTAGCCACGCACAACAATTGAGTTCACCCCGTGAACCGTGCAGGGGACACCAGCTGACGTGAGCGTGTAAGCGTGTAAGACGCCAGAACTGGGAGACGGGCTGAGATCGTTGAACGGACAGGTCGCAAGGGAATGCGAGTTGAGTTTGAATCTGCCTTGAGAGCTAGCCTGTACGACAGTGGAAGACTGAGTCGAATGCTTGTATAGTTTAACTGTAAGTGAGATGTTTATTGCTTGCATGTATTATTATGTATTGTAGTGATCTTGTTCATGTTGAAATGATTGCTATAGATTGTCAGTGCGCGATGTTTGTGCGATAATTAATGCAGCGCGTCAATAAAGCGTGTGAATAATACTTTCGGATATTCACTTCGTGTGATTTGATAGTTTGATATTACTTCACACTTGCCAGAAAACGAGCTACTTGTCTTGTGTTATGCAAGACTCTGACAGTAAACAATATAAATTAACACAAAGTAATGCGGCTTTCCAGAACACAATTACGAAAAACATAGGACGTCGCGGCGACTAGTCTTCATCAGCAAAAATATATATACACAAAACACAAAATTCAATCACCGGGCAGACCTCCCGGTGACTATATTACGGCGTAAGAACGTATTTGTTTGCTGCGCGATGAAGAAAAACGCCAAATCACAAACGTAAAGGAGTTCGGGCCGCTGACCAGGGGGACAACTTGAGACTTGCACTTGAATGCTCTGCCCTTGCCTACATCGAGTCCTTAGGACTGGACATGACCGGGACTAGCCCCGATGAGAATAACACAAGAAGCGACAAGCACGTAGCAGTGCCAACAGAGAAAAGAAGACAAGAAACGAGAGAATGCGGGCCCCAGTAGGCCCAACCAAGGACCGGTCTTTACCAGGACCAGCACAAAACAAATCTATCCGACGAACAGAGCGGAACCAATAAAACCAATAGGAATTAGGACTAACAATCCACACAACTACGGCTCTCAACAATAACCACCGCTGACGAAGCAGGTTAGACGAGACCGAATTTGGAATTTTTGTGTGTGGAAAATTGGAATTGGAATTGGAATTTGTTTGCTGATGAAGGCTAGTCAACGCAACATTCTGTGTTTTCTTTTGTAATTGTGTTCTGTAAAACTGCATTACTTTGTGTTATTTTATATTGTTAGGATAAATTAAAAGAAATAAGTAAATGCTAGTCTGATGATCTCGCTTTAAGCAGATGTCTATTCAATGGTTTTAGTGTATTTAGTGTTGTTTACCTAACTGATTATTATATTTGAAATATTCCGTAACAATGATGGGTGGAAGATAAAATCAGGCAGGTCTGCAGTCCTACCAGTATCAACCCCGTCAAGAAATTGGTGCCTGAGCCTCCAGCTTTTAAGTGCACTTTCTCCTGCATTATCACACTTGACAGACGGTGCAGAGAACAGAATCCTTCCACTGTCAATACATAGGTCAACGCACTCTTCATTGAACACGCAGACAACCCCGAAGTGCTCATCTATACAGATGGATCTGTTGTAAAGAAGCAGAGAAGTGCATGGGCATTTACAGCCTATTCAGCGGGCCGAACCGTCAAGAATCCAGTAGTGCCCACACTATGCCCACGAGCAGCATGACGATGGGGGTGATGACAGTAACACGGGCTTTCCTATGGCTAGAATCACAGCATTATTAATCACACACAAAATTAAAAAAAAAATTATTATACGACGGGCACGCACACCTGCCTACAATCCCGCGGTAGACGTCGTGTAGACAACCCATGGGGAGGCTGTACTAACTAACTATAACAAATTAGTCCCTCATTTGTCAACAAGGACAAGAGTCCTAACTCTAGCTAAATAACCGGAGTAAGGGGACGTGTGTGATTCACAGGTACCAAGAAGTCAATACCAGTGAACGTGTGTGTACTAAGTGATTCAATGAGCATGATTCGGAAGGTCGAAGCTGGATCTGTACGTAGACAGTGGACTGAGTCGCTGCGGAAGTCTGTTGTCCGCAAAGTCACCTTCATCTTCGTCCCGGGACATGCGGGAGTCGAGGGAAATGAACGAGCTGATAAATTGGCTGGCTCTGCACCCCCTGTAGATGGCCAGCCCATGGATCATGCCGATGTTATTAACGCCCTTAAAGATATGGCGAGAACAGAGGATTTTGACGCCAAAGATTCCACATCGCTTTCCAGGATGAAAGACTTGGGAGTAAGAATTGGCCCGGCCAGACACGACAGGTACATCGGGAAAACGAGGTGCCTCGTTAACCAACACAGAACTGGCACTATTAGCCACCGAACGCTGTTGCTTATGCTAGGGGGGGGGGGAGGATCTGAGCAACTATGGACCTGTCTGGAGTGCAATGAAGATGTCCCAACTGATAACTGATAACTGATAACTGATGGTATTATAGCTGAGTACAAACGGGTAGTTTCACGTCGGGTGACTTGGTAAGGGAACTGGGCTCCTCAACCTGAGAAGACAACAGAGAAGGTAGAGTGGAGCATTAGAGATTCCCATACGAAATACGGGCAGTGTAGAAAAGAAAGGTTGTTAGAGCGATCATACAAATCGAGGGTTTGTTAGTCAGAAGACGAATGACGTAATGATAGTAGGGATAAGGACACGGTGGCCCAGAAGTTCTAGAGCGAGAACAATTGTGTTGGTAGATCCACTAGAATCAGTGATCTATGTGTTGGTTACTGTTTATGTGCAGTGTCTGTGGCTATGACGTCGGTTGCAACAGTATGTTTATCAATGGATTAAAGCCCAGATAGTTCGCCAGACAGAAACGTTTTGTTCCTTTTTTTTTTTTCCAGTGAGCCCCTGAAGATGTAATATCACGGTTACTCTGGTTGTTAGTTGGTTGTTACTTTCTGGAGTATAATAACTTGTCAACCTGTTAGTTGGTTGTTACCTTTCTGGCATATAACATTTCTGACGTTTAGTAATGGTGCTGCTATTCAGGCGTGTAATAATCTCTCTACTTGTTAGAAATTCCGCAACTGTCTATTCGGTTGTTGTTTATTGTTGTAATAGATGCTTATCCGCACAGGTTCAATACGTATTACAGTTTTATAAGCAGGATATTGTATAACTATTTATATTGATGTGAGGAAACCATACATTGGCACCTTTCCGTCTTGACAGACGATAGTTTGGTACACTGTGCTTCAAAAAGGCTTCATAACTACGACCCATGGCGAGTGTGGCTGGTAAGGCCAATTCTTGCTGCAAATGTTTGCCCACAGTAGATGCATGTGAAAACATGGTCATTTCCACCATTGTGCACCATCTTACGTCTCTCACGCTCTGTGTGTGCTTTGCCTGCAATCATTTTCTCCTTTGTCTTTATTCCATTTCTGACAGTTGCCCTCCATGCAACACGTTCAGCGGCGACTTGCTTCCAATGTGCATTATCAATGCCTGTATCAATCATGTCCCGCTTACACACATCTTTGTATCGTAGTAGAGGCCGACCCTGGGATCTCCTACCCATCTGTAATTCACCAAAATAGATGTCCTTTGGTATTCTACCATCATCCATCCTCCTAACATGTCCTATCCATCTAAGTCTACGAAGACTGAGCATGGAATACACCGTCACACAACCTGATCTTTCCAATACTTCAGTATATGTGATTTTGTCTTGCCACTTAATACCAAGTATTCTTCGCAGACACCGCATATGAAAGCTGTTTAAACGTTTCTCTTTGTGTGAGTAAGCTGTCCAGGTTTCACTGCCATAAAGAATAGTACTAAGGACACAGGCTTGGTAGATGAGGACTTTTGTTTTGGCAGTAAGCTTCCTGTTCTCCCAGACTCTTTTTGCTAACATGTTCATTATTGTTGCTGCCTTGCCAATCCTGATGTTGATTTCCTGATCGAGGGATAATTTGCTATTTACCTCTGATCCTAGATATGTAAAATGGTCTACTATCTCCAGTTCGGCGTCGTCAATAAAGATTGTTGGTACGCTGTGTGCACCTTGTGACATAATCTGTGTCTTCTTTTTGTTAATTGTTAAACCAAATTAAGAACAAGCATTGGAGATTGCAGATAGTAGATGTTGTAATTCTTCCTCAGAGTGGGTCGTAATCGCAGCATCATCCGCAGCATCATCCTAATTTTGGTTTTGGCCTTCAATCTCTGAGAATTATAGAGGCCACCATCTGAGCGTGAGTGAATGTATATACCGGCATGCTGATCACGAAAGGCATATTTCAGTAGAAGTGAAAAGTATATCCCGAAGAGGGTGAGGGATAGTACACAACCTTGCTTAACTCCACTCTTGATTTCAAACTCTTCTTAAGCTGAGCCATCAAACTTGATTATACCCTTCATGCCTGTATGGAACGATTCCACAATGGACAGAAGAGTTGATGGGCAGCCAATCTTCTTTAGTGATTTGAACAGACCCTCACGAGTGACCAAATCGAATGCTTTTGTGAGGTCGATGAAGGCAATAAACCGTGGCTGAGTTTGTTCCCGGCATTTTCTTGCATTTGTCGCAATGAGAATATCATATCAATGGTAGACCGGTTCTGACGGAAGCCGCACTGTGATTCGGGGTAGACTTGATCTCCCAGGACTTGAAGTCTGCGCAGAACAATTCTGGCAAATACTTTCCCAACAATACACAGAAGTGAAATACCCCTATAGTTGTTACAGTCGCTCCGATCGCCCTTGTTCTTGTACAGCGTTATGATGTTTGAATCTTTGAAATCCTGTGGGACTTGTCCTTCTCGCAGCATAGCTCTATTAGCTGGTGGATCTGTAGAGTGAGTGTGTCTTGCCCACTCCTGATTACCTCTATTGGAATCCCATCCTTACCTGGAGCCTTGCCAGACGCAAGTTCATTTATAACACACTTGACTTCTGTTATGGTGGGAAGTGTGTCCAGGTGGTCAAGAGTTGGCAGGGTCTCTATGGCGTTGAGGGCATCATCCGCTAGCTTGGTCTCACTTGAGTAAAGCTCTAAATAGTGCTCGACCCATCTATCCATCTGCTGTTTCTTATCAGTGATGATTTCTCCAGTCAAGGTTTTCAGCGGTGCACTTCTTTTGATCATTAGACCACAGGCTTTCTTTATCCCTTCATACATGCTTCTTATGTTTCCCTTATCACTTGCGATTTGAATGGACTTTCATAACTTGATACAATAGTCATTCGCACACTGCCTGGCAGCCTTTTGCACATCCTTCCTGGCTTGCTACAGCTCACTCAGAGTGTTACGCGTTGTTCTTTCCTTGTTTCTTAAGAGAGCTATCTTCTTTTTATCAGTCAAGGGCTGCAGTATCTGGCTGTTTGCCGTAAACCAATCCTGCCTCTTATAATCCACAGTGCCATAACCACCTACGGCTGTTTTATAAATAGTTTCCTTAAGTTTACTCCATTTATCATTTACTATACAATTTTCTAATGTATCAGCGTAAGCGTCTTCTAGTTGCTGTTGAAATTCAAAGCACTTTCCAGGATGGTGAGTGTTAATAATATTAATCCTGGGGCTAGATTTGTGTTTAGCTGTGTAGATTCTCTTTGGTCTCAGTCTAACCCTTGCAACAACCAAAGAATGATCCGTATCACAGTCAGCACTGTGGTAACTTCGAGTCAATGATATATGGTTCAGATGTTGTCTCCGTGTGATGATGAAGTCCAGCTGATGCCTATGGCCGGATCTTGGATGTTTCCATGTGACCTTATGCAGCTCTTTTGTTTTAAAAAAGGAGTTTGTAATACATAAGTCATTACTGGTGCAATGCTCCAGCAGCCTTTGCTCATTTTCATTCATGCGACCGATGTTGTATTTTCCAAGGCACACTGGCCATGAACTCGAGTCCTTGCCCACACGAGCATTGAAATCACCGAGCATATAAATGTAGTCGGATTTTTGAACTGCCTTGATCATAGAGTCTAGCTGCTCATAGAACTTATCCTTCACATCATCAGAGGAAGCGAGTGTCGGTGCATATGTAGTGATAATGGTGGCAAACCCACAATAGGTTGCCAAGCGCCGGGATAATAATCCTTCATTACCTCCAGCTGGGATATCAATCATTCCCAGTAGCGAATTCTTCACTGCAAAGCCCACACCATGTTGCCTTTTTCTGCCTGCCCTCAAAAAAAAAAAAAAGGTGTAATTGTTTTCCCTGAGTGACCCTTCTGAGCGAGGCGAGTCTCCTGCAGGCCAGCAATATCCATGTTAAGACGATTGAGTTCAGCATCAATCACAGCCGTTTTTCTCACATCGTCAATATTTGTCAAGTCAGTGGAAAATCCTGGACACATGGTTCTTACGTTCCAGGTTGCAAGCTGTAGCTTGAGGTTTCTATTATTCTTTTTATTATTACCTGGTGCATTGGTTTTACAGCCTGCGATTAAGATTTTGTCCTAGCCCCAAGCACCCATTGAAGCAGGAAGGCTGTGGCGGATCAGCACCCAATTGGCCGGAGGCTGCCCAGCTTGAGGCGGGCGGTAGCTGATCAGTGATACCTGTAGGTGTCTCCCACCGTCAGAGGCAACGCGTGGCGTCCCATGTCTACGCCAACTGACAAGGACTTATAACCCGTAACAGTTGCCTCTCGTTTTGATTCCTAGACCGGTTAAGACCAGGGATGGAGTTATGGCAACTCCATAGCACAAAGCTTGGGCTAAAATAAAGAAACCATGTGTTGCCCATGCAGCATGATCCCTCTCTCGGCCTGCCTACTTCACTCCAGAGGAAAGTTAACACCTATATGTCTGGAACAAGACAAGCTGCAGAAGCTGCCGGATCAGCAAAGCAATGCTCTAACTGTCCGCCTGTCGGAGCTTCGATCCTAGACCAGCTGCCAACCAAGGCTTAGGGCCTGGTCTGCCCTGCCATGACTATTTTGTCTTTGTGTTGCATTTCCTCGCACCAGGATAAGGCCTGTACCCTCCCAATTGTTCTCTTCCGCCCGAAGCCGTTGGCACAATGTGGGGTGTCGGGTTTGGTAAGCGCCGCCCAACATTTCGGCGCTTACAGAAAGCAGGTAGTACCGTCTACTGTCATACAGTAGATCAGTCATATCTAAGACCTGACTGTTGATGTGAGGAAACCACACAAGTAGATATATTACTGCTGTATTGAGTGTTGCATTGCTGATTGTACTATGCATCCATTGCATGAAATGTTTTGTCAATAATTTAAAGTTTTCTAGATCACAATAAAGTTATATGGATGTTGTCGTTATTTCATTTGTTTGGCTTAGCTTGTGTAGATTAGCTGCTGTACGTTGCGGTCGAGTTTGAGCCTCGTGTGTGGATTGTTGTTGTGTCATGTTGACTGGCTATCAGATAATACTGATTAGGGTTTAGGATATTATTTCCTAAATTACTTAAATATCTGCACAAAAACCTACACACGTGTCTTTCGTTTCTTGTCTATCTCTATTTTTGTTGCAAGGAGGAGGTGAGGGGGGGGGGGAGGAGTATCCACTCTCCACCACACCTTTTCATCTGCTTATAATCCCTGTCTTTATTCTTTTATTCCTTTGTTTACCTCCAGTACATCGCCTTTTTTTTCCTCCCCCTACTTCAGACCGTACCCAAAACAAAACTAAAAACTGACAACAAAAACAAACCGAACGAGCCAGACAAAAGCAGCCGCATAAATCGCACTACATTGTTCTTGGCCAATTGGCAAGATTTCAAGCACTGCGAGGTCGATAACACACTTATTTTACAATTCCCAGAATCAGACCAGAATTCCCAGAATTATGTCATGTACACTTGTTATCCTGTAAACAATCATCATCATCATCATCATCATCTTCCACTCTTGTCTTCAAGCGTTGTAGGGAGGAATAATTAACGCCCCAGCGCCCGATTTGATGGGTGGTACAGGGTAGTGTCATTCCGTGTGATTGTAAATTGTCGTTGATGTGGTTAATCCCTTTCCTTATCGAAACAAGCTATTTATTATTTGTCGTTTTGTGGACATGGGTATATTTGGATGTTTCACTATGGGTGATAGATAGACACTTACTTGTTTACGTCTGATTTCTATTTCTCTGCCTATTCTGTCATCATCTGTGATCATCCTTCCAAGATATTTTAATTATTTGTTTTTCCCTTCAAAGATGTGCTATTTATCAGTACATTTAATGGACCAGGGGAGCTGCTACTTGCACTACTTCAGTTTTGGTTGTATTTACATTCATATTGTATCTGCTGCATGTTGAACTCATCTTATTAATATGATTTTTTTTTTTCAGTCTGCCCTCGTCGCTATAAAACAGGAACTGGTAGTCAGGAAATAAAGCTCATTTATTGGGGGTTAATCTATTGCGTCATATGAAGTAAAGTGTTCGAAATTTTCAGAATCCAATATGTCAAGGCTTGCTTATTTGGATAATCTGTATATCATCATCATCATCATCTTCCACTTCTGCCGTCAAGCATCGTGGGGAGCTATAATTTGCGCTCCGTCGCCCGATGGGCGGCACTGGATAGTGTCATTCCGTGTGATTGTACAATGTCTTTGATGTCGGCAATCCATTTTCTTCTTCGACGTCCTCTTGGTCTCGTTGCAGATGATCTTTGATGTAAGGCCAGTGATGGTAGTTGATGGTGTTGCATTCTAACGACATGGCCAAATCACTTGATCTTCTGTCTTTCAATAAATATGGCACAAGGTGTTGATCCCACTGTCTGTCCGATAACAGCATTTCTTACTCAGTCTCGGATTGTTAAGTTGGCTGCTCTCCTCAGGCATCTCATTCCCCAGGTGTTGATTTGCCGAAAGTGTGATTTGGATATAGTCCACGTTTGAGATTGGTAGCATAGGGTTGGTGTGAAAACGCTGTTTATTATCTGTCGTTTTGCGTTCATGAGGTTATTTTGATGTTTCAGTAAGGGTGATAGTTGATATGTAAGTGCACTAGCTTTTTGACATCTGATTTCGATTTCTCTGTCCAATCTGCCATCTTCTGTGATCATACTTCCAAGACATTTGAATTCTTTAACTTGTTTCAGAGTTGTGCTATTTATCTGTATACTTAGTGGGCCCGGCGATCTGCTAACTTGCATTACTTAGGTTTTGACTGTGTTTATACTCATATTGTATCTGCTGCAGGTTGTACTCAGATTATTAATATGATTTTGTAGTCTGCCCTCATCGCTGTAAAACAGGCACTGATCGTCTGCAAATAGAAGTTCATTTATTTCCCGTGAATCAGTTGTATCATCTGGAGTAAAGAGTTCTAAATTTTCTGAATCTGTTCTGTCAAGACTTGCTTCTTTGGATATTCTGTCCATGTATATATTAAATATCAGAGGAGAGAACACACATCCTTGTCTCACTCCTGTATTGACTGTGAACATATCTGATATACCTTCTTGTGTTCTTACTGCACTTCGTCTCGAGTGGTACATGACTATGATGTTTTCTAGCATTTGCTCTTGTATGCCATAGTATTCAAGGATGGTCCATAATTTGTATCAGTCTACTCTATTGAAAGCTTTTTCCTGATCTAAAAACACCATATTCTGCTCATCACTATATTCGATATTTTTTTTTTTCACATATGTGGAAATAGTGCATCAGTGCAACTTTTTACTTTCCGAAAACCGAATTGTACTTTGCTTAACTATGGGTCTAGCTCTTTGTTCCTATAGTTTTCCGTACATTGTCCCTATATGACTCAGGAGTGAAATACCTCTGTATGTTTCACACTCTCTCATATTGCCTTTCTTTTTCCATATTGGTACTATTATTGAATGTTGCCAATCATCTGGGACTTTTCTTTCCTCCCATGTTATATTAAAAAGTCTTATTAGCCATTTAACTCCTGTTTGCCCACAGGTCTGAATAATGTATTCGGTTATTCCATCTGGACCCGGTGATTTATTTTTAGGACTTTTCTGCATAAGTGCTTTGACTTCTGCAGGTATGACATTTGGTTCTTGTTGTCAGTGACGTTTAGGCACAAAGGTGAGGTTTTCTATGTTGTGTGTGGGGTTAAGTAGTTCTTGAAAGTATTCTGCCCATCTTGCTAATCTTTGTTGTGGATTAAATATCGGTATACCTCTTTTGCTGTTTATGATGGTGGTTGGGCTGTAGCATACATCTCTGTTTCTCATTGTATTGACACGTTTATAAAATTCTCTTAGGTAGTATTTGCTAAGGTTCGCCAGCAGTTCACCATATATTCTCCAGAATTAATCTTTAGATGCTCTAATTGTTCGTTTGGCATTTCGTCGTGCTATTCTTTAAGTAACATAGTCTTGTTCAGATTTGGACGTGATACATTTTTTTTTAACGCTGCCTTCTTTTTGAATATGTTATCTTTAACTTAGTTGTTCCACCAAGCTGTTCTTAATCATTTGTCCTGCCATAATTTCTTTGTTCCACATTTATTTTCCAGTGCGTCGAGCAGCCTTGAAAATTGCCAATTCCGTAACTACGCTTGAATTATCATCAGGGTTGTTCTTATATAGTTTTTGTTTTTCATTTCTTGAATGAATTCGTCTTTAACCGTATTTTCCTGAAGCCTCCCATAATTGATGGCATGTGTTGCTACATTTCATCATATGTAGTCTGCAAGGTGTGGAATGCGCTTGGCCCTGCAGCCAGCAGGGTTAGGATCGGTTAGCCTCTCCTAGGAGGGGTGAAAAGTGAACATTATTGCCCTGCCGATGATGCACGATGATGCCGATGATGCACTTTCACACGTGGTAATGGCAAAAGCAGATCACGTGGCTAAAGCCGCTCAAAGATGGCGCTGTATCCGGTACACATGGGTAATGGTCACATCCGATGAAATATGGCGCTGCTTCCGGTCGCATGTGTAATGACTACAACCAGACTACATGATCACTGGCTACAAGTGGTCAACGATGGCGTCGCAGCCGATCACACATGGAAATGGAGAAACCAGACCACGTGGCTAAAACCGATCAAAGATGGCGCTGTATCCGGTCACGTGTCTTATGGGATATAACCGAAACACGTGACTAATGACTCAACCGGTCAAAGATGTAGTCGCAAACGGTCACATGACCAGACAGTGCATAATAGTCTGCTGAGTCGTTCTACGGCATCAAATAGCGTGTATAAGACGGTCAGTATTCGTCGAATAGAAGTACCGGTCCCTGTGAGCAGCAACCAGATCAACATATGGCAAGCCGCTAATAGTAAGTTGGCTTTTTTGATAAATCTTTAACAGTTTCGATGAGGTTCTCCAAGTGGGCATACAGTTAACCTAACAATACTAGTATAATACAGAGATATATGGTGCTAGACCATATAACTGAAGAGACAAGACATGTCTTCATATATTATGGTAGGCTGGGACCACATGGAATACAGTTGGCATTCGAACTTTTAAACACAGCGCTATGGTGGTACCGTAAGAATATAGGTAGTAGTGTGTAGTCGTAGGGAAAGGTGAAAGTGTCTTGTGGGATGTACACACCCATTATCGATAGTAATATATGGACTGTTTAACAGAGGGTGCATGTCAGATACAGAGCTATTATTTATAATATGTATCACTATAATGCTGGTAAAGTACCTTATTCTTATCTGTTTTACAGATACCGATCCCCACGAAAACATAATTAGCAAACTGTGGAGCATACTAAGAGCAGACCCAAACAGCTATTGCATGGCGTGTCTTTATATCCCACAAAATCAAGAAGCCTAGAATCCATTCAGTCATTCTTGTGATTATGGTGATTGTCAGCAACTCACTTGCTACAGGCATACACGGATTCTCTTCTTTTGCACTAAACGAAGTGACAACTCGTCTCGTTTGCAAAAGGATACATGTTTATTAGGAGCAGATTATACAAAGGCTCCCCGAGCGGAATACCACAACGGTATTAAACATCTTATAATGTGATGATGATACGATGGGATGAGAGGATGATATAACTATTCTAATCACTGAAGCTAAGCTAGACTATTATACTAAGGTACTGTCCTTTATCACTACAAAGTCTTCCTAGCGAAATACACGTCTGATTCCGACGCCGTCTTGGTCCTGTCTGAGCTCGCTGAGTGTGGCGTGTTCAGCCACTAGCAATTCAGCTCATAGTGCGATGCTTGGTTTACGTGCTGGGCCTTGGGCTGTGTTGGGCACCGTTACCTAGTCCTCACCTCGTGAGCTAGGTTTCCCCGATTCTTGGGTAACACCAGCTCAATTGCACTTGTTGCCCTTCTTGTTGACACAGGTGTGTCCCGTTATAGCTATTTATAGCGTTGGTGTCTCTCCTGTCTGGTCTCCTGTCGTATTACGTCACCTGTCCCCTAATAAGCTCTGTTTTAGCTCTCTCAGAGCTTAGAGCTTCCTCTCAAGTCTTTGACAGGCTCTCGTTCCTCCCCTGTTGTGTTACAAACTTTTCCGTTGTGGGGGTAACACAAGTAATGTTACAAAAATTGGCTGTCTAATTTTGTCGAAGTCTTGATGAGTTTCCTACTTTTCTTATGGGGATAGGACAAGATCTCTCATTTCCTTCGTCACACTCTCGTCTTTCTTCACTTGGCTAATTGAGTAGCTCATTCCACTAGTACAGTTGGCTTTAAACTGTCATTATATTAACGAGAATTGAATGGTCCAGAACCATGCCATACGGCCTGTCCTCCGATTGTCCAAAATTAACAACCCCTCCAATTTGCCTCTATCCAGAGTGCAAAACATGAATAATAAAATGCTCATGCTCTCATATAATAATTGCTCCAACTCGTATGCGTGTTCTATGTGCAACTCTTCACCTTTTAGCTTCTGCTTGTGAAAGAATCTTTAAGTGTTACATTAAGGTATTTTTAGAGATATTATTGTCCCCTGTTGAAATAGTTATGGTTCTTTGAAAGTAATGGTGTATGTACGATATGTTTGTTTTTCTGGTTGGTTGTGTGTTCTCTAATAAACTACAATGTATTTAACTAACTGACATGTGTATGCGCTACTAATTTACGTGTGTGTCTTATTTCGAGCGCCGTAAAGCGGTTTACTGTAGTCACAACTGAGTGTGTGATGCTAATTTATGTCTACAGTGCCGTTTTAAGATGCTCAAAATACGTTCCCTATGTTTAACACTAAAGTATGGCTGCTACACACTTATAAAAATAGACAACACATTGGTTACACAGATTGACACAGACAAGTCAAAATAAGTCGTTTTAAGCGGTGTGAAAAAAAAAAATTCTGTTACATCTCTCTCACTCTCCTGATTTAATTTATTTCTCTCTCACTCATTCACGCATCTTTCCTTTTCCTTTCTCTATCATTCACGCAACTTTCATTCAACTCTCATTCAATATTGGTTTTAAAATATTGGGTCGTCATTACAATCTGGTTCAAAAATAATGCATGGATGAACCAAAATTATATACATTAAATGTTATGGCTGACTTTACAAGCGTAATCGAGCCAAATGACTGTGCCGTCTTTATGCACTCGTCAATTATTTATACAAATATACATGATTGAAACAGATTAGTTACTCCAATTCTATTGTAAACACTGTTCTAACTAAACTATTATGAGTTGTTGCACTGCTCTAAATTTATCCAAGGGAAATAATCTAACTAATTAATTTAATTTAAGCAAAGTGGGTTATTTACCTTAAAGTGTTTTACTGACTAAAATGATCTAAATTATTAACTGATGGTGTTAATTTGTAAGTGATGTTTTAACTAGCTTATCTAACTAAATGAGTTTAAATGGTGATAATTTAATGTAATATGATGTCGATGTTAACTGAATTAGGTTCTTACCTAACTATATGTCAATTATATGTATGAAATGTCCTAAATAAAGTTATATGGTAAATCTTAACTAAATAATTCTAATATTTCTACAAAATAGTTAGTTAGTTAGTTAGTTAGTCGACAGATCATCCTCATTGCACATCGAACCATTCAGTCCATAAGTGCTCGGATCCCCTCCTCAGCAAATCCCGCAACGTGTAGCGGCTAACGACGCCAGTTCTGTGTTGGTTTATAAATCTTCTTTGGCTTACTGCGTAGTGTTCTTGTTTGGCCACCCCTCTTTTAATTTGCTGCTCTCGCAGTCTGGCCATTGTTGCAGATTCACAGTCATCACTTGGTTCTCGCAAAAGTCTTACTTCTCGTAGAGCATTCAGAATGTCGGCCTGGTCCATGGCGCGTCCGCCCTCCACAGTAGCCTCACCTGCGAGCTTGTCAGCCCGCTCATTTCCTTGTACTACCGCATGCCCTAGCACGAAGATGAAACTAATCTTTGCCAGTCGAGACCGCTCCAAAGGCAGCAACCATTCTCTTGGATCGACCCCTCCTCTATCCTCTTGATCATGTTCATTGAGTCGCTAAGGAAACAAGCCCTAGTGAATGTCTGTGTCTCGAGCCATGTTATTGCTTTACTTACTGCCATGACTTCCATGGTCAGGCTACTTGTGGTTTCAGTGAAAGCACCAGAGTCCTCCTTCACAATTCTCCCTCCGGTCCGAGCTGTAAAGGCCCATGAGCTTCTCACATGTCGGACGACCGACCCATCTGTGTAGATGACCGCGTCACCGTCTAGCGAATTCTCGAAAATCAACGCTTGTACTTTTCAGCCTCAACAGCAGCCGGATTTTCATGTCTACATTTTCTATCTAGTTGGATGCAAACTGAAAAGGATGTGCAGAAGTCTGTTGGCACTTGCGCCCACTCCTCGCCAGGTTCTAAGTCCTCAAGTGAACACACCTGTTGAAGAATGTCTTCGGCTTGACCCATCCACGACCATCCTCTTTTTAACCTGCTGCCCTTCACCTTCCTAATTTCACTATGCAGTGGATGTTGTGTGTTTGCGTTAATTCTGAGGTAGGCGCGTGCCCTGCAACCTTGTATTCTCTCTTCAATGGTTGGAAAACCAAGAAGGTAGCGCATCGCCCTGCATGCTGTATCTCTTGTACATGCAAGAATAATGCGCATAGCTTCATTCTGTATCCTTTCCATCCTTTCTATCTGCTTATGGCTGAGAGTCAGGATTGCCATTGCATACTCCAAAACGGACATGACCAACCCCTCGTACAGAAGACATAGATGGCGCTGCTCACAGTTTGCTGCCGCCATCACCCGCATCGCTGCCAAACCCCGCTTGGCCTTTGTTATCACCTGGTCTATGTGCACATTATAAGCAAAGCTTCGATCAAACCGTATCCCCAGGTAATTCATTGCCTGCGTTCTTTCCACCGTCTCTGAACACAGCATTACAGTTGGTGTTGGAGTGTTGACAATACGATTATTCAACGAGAACCAAGTCACTGTTGCCTTTGTTGGGTTGACCATTGCCCCAGCTTCATCACACCAAGTACTTATGCGATTGAGTTCGGTTTGTAGTTCCACAGCAACCTCCTCTCTATCCTTCCCCTGACGATACACTAAAACATCATCGGCATATGACAATGTCCTGCCAGGTCCAGTGATCTGCTCACTGGTGATTCTCACTGTGTAGGCGTTGAACAGTACCGGAGATAATGGTGATCCCTGTGGTAGTCCAGGATATATTGTTGTTGGTTCCGAAGTCCAACTGCCACATCTAAAAACTACTTTCCGTTGGAAGAGGGCTGCAGCGATCCAACTAAGGAGGAATGGACTTACGTTTAGTTCGAGAAGCTGAAACATTAAAAAATCCAGTGGTACTCTGTTGTATGCGTCCTCAAGATCAATCGCTGCAGCAACGGTTTCAGTGCCTGAGTGGAAACCTTCATAGACATCATGGGCAAAGACTGCTGCATTGGTCCAGGTTTCTCTTTTTGGACGGTACCCACCCAGGGTAGGTGGGAAAACACATTGCCTCTCTAGTTGGCTTGATATTTTCCTGGCAATTACCTTCTCCAGCAGCTTGCCTATTGTATTCTGCATGGTTATAATTCGATATCCCTGAATTATTTTGTGGTCTTTGTCAGGCTTCGGCAAGGGAATCAGATAGCTGTGTAACCATTCCTCCTTGATGCTAGCACTCCCTATACTGTTGTTGTACATGTCTGCTAGTTTCTCTAGCTCATTGTCGGTGCACCTATTTATGTCGTCGTATCTTATGCCATCAGGACCTGGAGCACTGTTTTTTGATCGTCGAAGCACAGCCTTGATTTCTTTCACTGTCACTGTGTCTTCATCCGAAGTGTTCTGGGCCTTGCATCTGTCTGAAGTGACCTCCTTGGCCAGATTTCGGCCTCCCATGTTGTCTCAACATGCTTACAACCGATAGAACTCAAACTTGAATGAATGTATGTAGTAAAAGTCGCTCACCTTGAAGACTGATATAATTTTGAGATAAATCCTTTTATTTCGGATCTGCTCTCTTTTAGACAAAATGAACACAACACTGCCGTATCATATAACGGGGCCCTAACACGGGCACGGGACGTTATATATGTTAATACAACTTGGCCGTTCATATAATTCTATAATTACCCAATCTCCTAAAGCATATTGCCACCCATGTCCAAACATAACTCGTTAACTCGTTGTCTATACTTGATATCTGTTCCGGTCCTGAGTATGACAAGAATGCTATATCCAAACAGGCGATATCCCTTCCTCAGTACCAATGCCTTGCTCTAAATGATCAAAGCTTTTGCTCACGGAGCTTTCAGGCAAAAATACACACAGCCGTCTTGATCTCCTTTCTCGAAGTCCCTTCCGCTGTCCCTGACGATGATTACGTCGTCCTCAGTTTCTAGTCGTCAAGTCATTCTATTGTTAGACTGGGAATCTCCTAATTTACATTTGGTGGTGCGTGTGGGCGTGACCACCATGTGGCATAATGCCCCCTCCCCCCCAAAAAATGCTATGTCATCTTTCTTCTCATAAATACTTACAACTTTAACCATATTTTTACGCACTACCACATAGCTCCAGGATTTACCCCATCATTAACCCTCAAAAAAAAAATCATAAATGCTACATAACGGGCACGCCCACCTGTCCGAACCCTACGTCGAACGTCGTGTGACTGATCCTATGGGATCAGTTCAACTAATAAGTTAATATTAGTCCCTACCTTGTCCTAATGACAAGTATATCCTAGTTCTAGGACGAGGGTAATAATGACGTTTTTCCAGGTTAGTCGTAGTCGTAACTTGGTGTCGTATGACAATATTAATGGGTAGGGTGCTTGTCTGTGATTCCACCTTAACTTTTTCCCGATATTTTCCTTTGGGATTTGGATTGTCACTTGGTCATATTTAGCTCCTGTACTGATTCATAAGCATACAGCATAACATAACACATACCTTTCGGACCCAACATTTCTCATTAACTAATATAAATGCTAAATGAATCAAATATAGTCATTCACAATTACAACTTTATACTCAAGTGTTTCTGAGTTCTTTCCAATCGGAAGTCCTTGTCTCTGTTAATAACTTTCATCCTTGCCTTGGCTCTGTTTTGAACACATATCAGATACAAATGTACCTTATTTATAATATTTAATAAAATAACCTATCTTAACATGTTGGTTATTGTTATCTTGACCCACTAATAAGGTTTATAATACGTAATCAACTCAATATATATCTGAACTTTGAACTTAATACAACAAAACTATAACTCTAATTCAACTCTACATAATCAACAAGAAAATCTGCCATTCTATAATCGACTCAGAATGTCAGCAAGATTATTATCTTTTCCAGGAATATGACAAATGTCAAATTCATAATCCTGTAATAGTAATGATCTATGTATTCTAGAATTCTTTGGATGACCCGATTTGAAAATTTGTAGCGGTTTTTTATCCGAAAGAACTAGAAATTTCCTACCTAGTAAGTATCTAGAGAACTTTTCAATACTTTCAATTAAAGCCAAAGGCTCTAGTTCAGTAACAGCATAATTTCTTTGAGTTTCAGATTGCTTTTTACTGAAATAAAGAATAGGATGTAGTTTCCCTTCATGTAATTGAAGTAATACAGCTGAAATAGCATGTAAACTAACATCCGTTTGTAAAACAAAGTCTTTTGAAATATCAGGTAATTTCAAATAGGATATGTACTAAATAGAGTTTTCATTTGTTGTAATAATTTCTCATGATCCTCTGTCCAACTATTTTTATAGGTCTGTAATATAGATATATACATGTGAAAAATCATACATTTCAAAGATTTAAGACTTTTTAAGAAAATAACCCAGAATTATATTCTAATATTATGACTCAACAAGAATAAATCCTTAACCAATTCATCATCATAAAATAACAATATAGTTACTAACAATTATCTGTAAAATAGAGAACTAAAATATTTTCACACACCTAAGTGTGGAGATATGAAATAGCGTGAACACTTTGAACAAATATAGATTTAGATCTAAAAAATTTGGAATTCTAAGTAATAAGACTGTAAATGTGTCTGTAATGTATTTTTGTGTTAATATGAACATAACACTTTCATCCCATTTTATTTTTCTTTTATTCTTCTCTTTTATTCTATTTCTTTCTCTCTTTCTTTCTTTCATACTTATGGTGTTTCCGTACTGAACGTATTTTCATATTTGTACTTTTCAACTTTGTTAAATTGAACACTGTCATTCACTCGTATATATAACGACAATAAAGTATATTTGATTAATTTGTAGCAGAAACAAGCCAAGCAAATAAAGTACGCATTAATTAATGCATCGTAATTTTGTTTGTTATCATTGACTTGTGTGTAAATTTTCTTGAGTGATTGAATGACTGTATTTTTATTCACAATATCATCAATATATGCCTTTGTTTGTGAGGCTGTGTTTGTGACTATGGATGTAACCTGAGATAAAGTCAATTTAAGCCAACTCAACATGTTTATCATAAATATGGTTACAACATCCCATTTCATCTGTTGTTTGTAACTATTGTGTTTAACTTTTGTTCTATTTTTGTGTGCCACACTGTTGTTATTACCAGTCAGTTGAACTTTTAATGAATGTGTAATTCCTTCTTCTTGTGTTGTTGTGAGTATCACATCAGGTTTGTGCTCTATAGTTTGAGCGTAATCTTTGACATCTGCGATGTTATCAATTATCAACCCAGCACATGGGTTTGGTAGTACTGCTGCGCACACTCGACCTTTATAGTATGGGCATTTTATACTGACCCATGCAGTTTTGTACATTTCTATTGTACCCCCAAATGTCCTGCACTCAATACTTTTACCTGTATAATCACTTTCTCTTATGAGTTTGTGATTAACACCTGTAATATCGGACCCTGTGTCTCTAAAACAGGTTGTTGGTAAACCATTCACCAACGCTTGGTGTATCGTCAGAGTACCTTGACGAGTGTATGCTGCATTTGCCTCGTGAATATGTCTCTTATTGGCTGATGTAAGGTCATCATCACTATTATTACCTTCTTTACCTGTTTTGTTCTTGTATGACTCTATAATGGCTGCGTGTGTGTCCTCTAGATCATCTGAATCGCTACTACAACTAGACAACACATATGCGATACTGGCTTCCTTCCAGGAATTTCTCATTGGACAAGACCTGCTTGTGTGTCCGTACGCCCTACATGAGAAACATTTAATGCTTCTTTTAAAAGAGTCATACTTACTTCTCTTCTTAGCAATAATGTCCTTCAGATATGCGGTATAACCTGGATGTTTATCACACATCTCTAAATTTCCATGCGTTAATCTACAATACTGACATCTGTTGAATTGGCCTTTCCTTGGACTATCACCTTCTCTATTGTAAGGACTATTTCTATTGCTACCACTACTAAACTTTCTAAACTTACCGTTTCCTTTTTGGAATTTTGCACTTGCTCCTATTACTAATTCAGGTTGAGTACAGTTGGCAAATACGTCTCTATGTGCATTATAGCAAGACTCACCTTTAGCTTCCATCTCACTTAAACTCTTACATTTGTTTTCCATAAGAAATACTGACATAGGTTCTGGTATTGCAGATAACATTCTATCTCTGATAATTAAGTCTCTCACTTTCTCATAACTATCATTAATATCCGCAGCCTTACACCACTTATCAAAACTAGAAGACATTTCCGAAGCGAAATCCAGGAATGTTTGATTCGATTTCGGTGCAAGTGTTTTAAACTTAGTTCGTAATCCAGATTCGTCTAATGAAAAATGTGACAGCACACGATCGCGCATATATTTGTAATTTGTACGTAAATACTCAGGAATCAACTCAATCACTTTTAACGGCTCCAATGCCAGATGACGGTGAAATAAAATTAGTATGTCCTTCTCTGGTACCTTGTAATGCTTTACGAGTACTTCAAAATTAGTCATCCAAGAACTAACCGAATCACCTTGTTGAAAATTCCTGAATAAACCTTGGTACTTTTTCACAGGATCGTTCTGCTTAGCCAGCATTTTCTCTCGTTCGATGTCAGCTCCACGTTCCATCTCAAGCGTCTTGACCCTTAGGTTACCTTCAACCTCCTTGTCCCTCCAGAGTGTTTCTGTAGCAAGTCTTTCCCTATCAAAAGCCAATTGTTTCTCTTTAAGTTCTGCTTCAGCAACAATTTGTTTCATCTTCAAATCTGCCTCTGAAGCCATTTGTTTTTCCTTAAGTTCCGCTTCTGCAGCCATTTGCTTTATCTTCAATTCCGCTTCTGAAGCCATCTGTTTCTCTTTTATTTGCATCTCTATCATTAACTTCTCTTTTTCCGCATTTAATTCTTTTTCTCTAGACTCCATTCGTTCACGTTCCAAAATTATCTCACTTTGTCTGATCGCCATCTCTTTTTCTTTCATTTCTCTCTCAAGTTGTTTCGCTTGCTTTTCTGATGCCAGTCTTTCCTGTCTTTCCTCCTTCTCATGTGTGGCTTGAAGTTGTCTTTCCTCTTTGTCACGTTTCTGTTGTTCACTGAACTCAAGCTTTGCCCAATTTCGAAGCTCAGCACCAGTTAGACCAGTCTTCTCGCCCATTTCAATGAAATATTGCAGCGTAGACATCTTGTCCTATTGTCCTACCTGTAAAATGAGCTATCTGGCTGAAATAAATATGGACGTAGGCAAGAGAAGAAAAGAATCGACAAAATTGTGATAATATCTCAAATCACCATTAATCAGATAGTAACGTAAGTGGTGTATCACCGTTGAGCAAACACGAACTCAATCAACTCTGTAGTGTAAATTCGAACACAACAAAAGAATCAACCAAATATATCTATAATGAACGAAACAGATCTAAATTATAAAATAAATATGAAGAAATATGTCTAATATACAATATGTGTGACGCAAGACAACTAATAATCATAAGAGACGATCGACGACTGACGTACATACATATTACTGTTTACAAACGATAACAAAATTTTATCCCTATTTTTTTTTGACGGATAATGTTCCTACTATACTACTAACGTAAAGACGAGACTATAATATTGTGGTGACGCCCGCAAGATCAAAACCAAACAAAATTAATTCGTAATGACCTGGCGCCTGTCAACCCACAAATCCCTTCATGAACTAATCAAGATAGCAGATATCATTAGCTCATCAAGGCCCTTCTAACCACCCGCAAATAAAATAAATAGCCTTATTATGTGTCAACATAACATCAATCAACAATGAATAAAAATTACTGGCCTTTTTCCGGCTCTCTTGTACATAGATAACCGAGTAGAGTTCCTGTCGTTCAAAATTTTTGACATAGAATTGTGTCGATCAGTTCATTAAGAAATTGATCCATGGTCACCACTCGAGTATTGGTATGTTTGGGATTTATACCCGAGAAACTGTGTCCACAATAGACTGTTGCTCCTGGCTTGAACGATAGTACAATTAACTTGTACTACTTTCACCCTGGACTCAGGAAGTCCGTAACCAACCCATAACACGTAGTTGGCTGTAGTGTAACGACGACGTTTGAATTTTTCTGCAGCCTTATTGTGATAAGTTTAGGCTGTTGTAGGTATCCGAATGAATGATGCCCACAGTGAAATCAGTAGATCTGCTTGCATCCAGTTCTGGTACATAAAGTCCAATGCGTGAACAAGCTGACTGTGTCTGGTGTCACGATGAAAAATGGTAGTTGTCAATCCGTGTGATAGTGTACGTCTGTCCTGGCGTCAGAGTCTTGAGGAACATGTAACGTTTCGATGCGTTTCAGGTGCAGTGTAGTGTCCAGTAGTATCCGTGTACAGTCAATCAATGTCCAAACGTTACCGTTGTCCGTAGATGTCGGCGTAATGAGTTAATGTTTGTATCGTCGTTGTGTCAATCCACAATCATGAAATGGTGTCGTTAGACGAACGAAGTGTTACTTCCATGTCCGTAAATGAGCTCAATGGTGTCCTAGTGAGGATCGCTAACATTGGAACAATGTCAATAAATAATTGAGTCATTTGCTACAGCGGTGCAATGTGTAACATCCATAAGTGTCTTTATATGTTCCTGATAATGGCATCGTAAATGTGTAGAAGTTGGTGAAGTCGTATAAATGCCGTGTGGAGGTAAGTGTCCTGTTGTCTGTGTATCTATATGTGGCGTTGTGCAGTGCTGTGTCAACTGCTTGTCTAGTCTGTGTAAGGAATCTGTGTCAACTATGTCTAATTCCAAGACATATCTAGTTCCGTCCTGGGTACAAATTTGATCCTAGTAAGTGTAGTATGTCTCCTGATAGCGGACATCAACACTGATAATGTGTTCCATTGTCATTTAGATATGTGGAATAGTACAAGTTTAATCTCTTAAGTTGCGTGTGGCGAATGACATCCACTTAATATCGACAAATATTAAATACTTGCAGTCTGTAACATCTTTACACGAGCTGCAATTTCGGCTTCCGCTGAGTTTAGAATGGTGCGCGTCGTTTGCACTTCAACTTGATGTGCAATTATTTATCTTTAAAACGACAGTCCCTTTTCATGAAAAACTCGGAAGATTACTATAATGTCTTACTTTGCGTACAAACGATAATGTGCAATGTTTTTCTCTGGCAGTGTAATACAGCTTATTTTAACTCAGCCGCCATGTTGTCGCATTGTGTCTACTCCTGATGTCATATCGTGCTAAGGAATTTATCATCGAGGCGCGCATTCTTTGTATATTTACTTCTGATATGGCGGGAATCAATCGTCGCTTGTTTGCATTACACCATTGTTTCCTCGGATCGAAGTCCCCACGTGTCTCAACATGCTTACAACCGATAGAACTCAAACTTGAATGAATGTATGTAATAAAAGTCGCTCACCTTGAAGACTGATATAATTTTGAGATAAATCCTGTTATTTCGGATCTGCTCTCTTTTAGACAAAATGAACACAACACTGCCGTATCATATAACGGGGCCCTAACACGGGCACGGGACGTTATATATGTTAATACAACTTGGCCGTTCATATAATTCTATAATTACCCAATCTCCTAAAGCATATCGCCACCCATGTCCAAATATAACTCGTTAACTCGTTGTCTATACTTGATATCTGTTCCGGTCCTGAGTATGACAAGAATGCTATATCCAAACAGGCGATATCCCTTCCTCAGTACCAATGCCTTGCTCTAAATGATCAAACCTTTTGCTCACGGAGCTTTCAGGGAAAAATATACACAGCCGTCTTGATCTCCTTTCTCGAAGTCCCTTCCGCTGTCCCTGACGATGATTACGTCGTCCTCAGTTTCTAGTCGTCAAGTCATTCTATTGTTAGACTGGGAATCTCCTAATTTACATTTGGTGGTGCGTGTGGGCGTGACCACCATGTGGCACATGTCTGTCTGGTTGCTTTGCTCAAGGTAGCGTTCAAAGAGGGCTTTGCCCTTGTCCTCGTCAGTCCTCTGCCAGATGAGGTCAGCACCTTGGAAGTCAGAAATGCTCTAATTCTTGACTACACCACTCATGCTTTTATGTAGTCGCCAGAACAATTTCAGTGACTTGTCTGTGCTTACTCTTTGACACACCTCTGCCCATTTTTCGCTTTTAACAACCTTGACCAGTTTTTTGAAGTAGCTTACTTTTGTGTGCATCTCTCTTTCTAAGTGCAAGCAGGGACTAGGATGACCAGCTCTGTTCTTCTTGGCATTTTGCCATATCCTTACAGCACTACGCTTATCCACCCAAGCCTTCTCCACCTCGAAACTCCACCACGGTGGCTGCTCCCAGCTTTTTTTTCTGCCCTGAACCGTTCTGCGCTTGTCACGTCTTATTTTACTCACCACATCTTGCCCTGTACTGTCATACTGGAAAGTCTTTACCTTTAGCTTGTGCTTCCTGGTTCTGCCTTTCTCCACCAATATGCTGCAAGGGTGGTGGTCGCTGCCATGGTGTCCTAGGACACCCCATCTACACACTGTAGTGAGTGAAGGTGAAACTAGCGCCAGATCAATAGCACTGTCCTCATCGCCCGGGCGGCTTGCTGTCCTGGTGACACAGCCACTGTTGATACAAACCAGGTCGATGGTTTCCAGTGCAGTCTCGAGCTCCTCCCCCTGTGTATTGGAGGAAGTGTTTCCCCATGATCTGCCTTTAGCGTTGAAGTCACCACAGAAAATAACATTTCTCTCGTGGCCTAATATGCCACTTAAGCACTGCCACTTCTGGGCGTCCACACTGGCATTGCGGGCATAAACATTAACCACCACGAATGGTGTACTGGAATGAACTCTCAACGCCTGTATTTGTATATCGTCACTGTCCCAACTGGACATGTCTAGCTCTGACGCCACCATGCTGTCGCGAACGAGAATCGCCATTCCCAGATGTCGTCTGTTGTAGAAACATTTGAAGCCGGCAATTTGGAGTAGCTGATCGCCCAGTCTCGTCTCCTGGAGTGCTACAATGTCGTTCCTGTAAACTAGGGTTTCTAAAATAAAGTCCCGTTGTTTTACACTGGCACAGTTCCAATATAGAATACGGATATTCCTGAGTCCTAGTCGGTGACACTTGAGTCTAAAACGCCTCAAACCTCCACGCTTACCTTGCTTCTTTTTCCCTGCGCGGCTACCACGCCGCTTCGGTATGTTGACTGCTGACCGCACGAAGAAAACACGTTGTTCCGCCATGTTGAAAAATACGTAAACACAGACTGAGAACACCACACACGCTGCTGAAGATTAACTCAAGGATGGCTTCGCTCGATGCACGAACTCCGTAGCACCCGCGCAGATCTTGAGTAGAAACTCCTGGTTTTACATGCTGGCACACCAATTACACGCAAGAGATGAATAAATCCATCCCCTACGCGAAAAAGTTAACGAACACAAAACAACACGACCGTCCGTCGCCATCTTGAAACCGGAAGTCATTTTTTTTTCTACAAAATATGAAGTTACACGCGACTGTTTATAAAAACATATTATATACATATCACAAATCAATATTAACTAACTACACTAAATAATTTAATCCAGGAGTGATGTTCCAGCCGTGTTCTCTGTAGAATGTCCTCATGTCCTCGAAAACAACGTTCAGGTAGACAAAGTCTGATTTATGCTCATGTCCTGGTTAATGTTCATATTAAAGGTATGCAACTGGTTGGTGTAGGTTCAGGTCTCAAATTTCGGTCCACTCAAGGGTTATATAAGTGGTAGTGGTGTAGACAATTCATAAATAAGTCTGTTCATTCCACTAATGCTGACAAAGTTTATATTACATAAATGTAAGCGATAGACGATGATAACGCACTTTAGTGTTCACAATCACCACATAGGGCACTAGGTAATTACAGTGTCAATGTTCCTGGTGATGTATGGTCGCTCTCTTCTCCTATTTCAGGTATTTCAATACGAGAAGGTCTACTCAATGTATCAGCTAAAGAGTTTAAACTGCCCTTCAAAAGTTTAATAGTAAAGGCATAATTTTGCAAAATTAAGGACCATCAGTAAATTCTGTTGTTCCGATGAACCCCTGTTTGCATTACCGTAAGAGGCGCATTATCGGTTTGGATAACAAACTCTGTACCCGCCAAGAATCGATGAAGTTTCTTGGTCGTAGGCATAGTTAGATTGAGTATCTTGGTCACTATTTTATCATCAGTTCTTAGTTGGCCCCTGGTGATTGTATGGCCTAAAAAGTCAATTTCTTCCATTCCCAACTCCACTTTGGTGGGTTTCACAGTAAGACCAAATAATCGCAATCTATCAAAGACATGTCGCAGTTTCAGTAGGTGTGTTGTCCAGTCTGCTGTATGGATGCAAATGTCATCTATATAAGTCGATGTATTGGTCACTCCGTGGAGAAAATCTCTAGTTAGTCGGACAAAAGTGGCTGGTGCATTACGAAGACTGAAAGGAAGAAACCGCCACTCGTACAGGCCTAAAGGAGTAGAGAAAGCTGTTAAAGGAATAGAGTCTACTTTCATCGGGACTTGCCAGTAACCTTTCGTGAGATCTAGCTTCGAAAAGATGCGGGAGGTTGACATGTCAAAGATTAGGTCGTCACAAGCTGGGATAGGCTCTGCGTCAATCTTGGTCACGTTATTTAAGCGCCGGTAGTCGACGCAGAGACGAATAGTCGAGTCCTTCTTTCTGACTAAGACTATAGGAAAAGAATATTCTGACTGAGATTTCTGAATTATTCCACTCGACTCAAGATTTAACAATTCCTTGTCGAGATTTTCCCGGTAACTCAATGGGATGGAATAAGGTCGACATTTGATAGGTGTGCTATCAGTCAGAATTATAGAGTGTTCTATTCTGTCACTTACTTTACAAAGACAATCTAAATGTATCTCAACACGCTACAACATTGATGACACATCACTTACATCAAGATGACATTCAGTAAGGACATAGACATCAAGTTTACAAGATGGCGACAAGGTCACAATGGCGACAATTTTACAATGTCGACAAGGTCAAAACGGTGACAAGTTTCACAATCACAAATGTTTTACACGTTTACAAGATCAAACAATATGTATGCACTGTACAATCACATTTAGTCTCCATGTTTAAATAATGTAATAATATCTATCAAAATGAGCCTTCAACGATCACATTTACATGTACAATGAAGTTGGACAAAATTCTAAGTTCACAACTCTAAGTTTAAATGTTAAATTATCTAAACTACGTTCATTTCAAAGCCGGACGAGTGCCACCACGTCCACACATGTCAGGGTCTTAAACCTGGCTCGTTTTTCCTAACACATGTGAGACAGTACAAGTACAACGTGATTTGACTTTTAGACTCAACGACACCACGTTCAATGGATTTATTTACAAATCATATACGACACGATGATCATTACAAGATATAAGTTATACTTCAATACACTTACATACACAATACAGCTCACAGTCTATCTCTCCAGATGAACAGACACTCGACTTTCGGGCACAGAAACCACACAACGCCTTTCTCTCATCATACGTCCAGTCGAGTCCACGTCCCAGAGCTGTCTGTCTATAGCTCGCAATGTGCCTCCCCACCTGAAGTGGCTTCACGAGGCATGCGTGCGTCTTGCTTCGTCCTTGCCTGACCGCTGGCCGTCTCGTCAGCCAGCAACCTCGCAGGCAGGTAACTACTACTCGCCTGGCGGTCGTAACGAAGTTACGGCATCCCGGCTGGGAAACTAAGTCGCCTGGCGGGCGTAACGATGTCACTGCATCACTGCACTACTCTAGACTCTGACACGGTACATCTGACCTTTTCTCTCCAAAGATGCTTTCGCTATTTGGCACGCCTTCATTATTCTATTGCGTGTTTCCGTTACCATCTCATATGGTGTTACTGCTGTTGGGTTCTCTACTGAGCTAGTGATCAGCTGATGGTAGATTGTTAGGGGTCCACGAGGGTTCGCCCCATAAACTAGTTCGATAGGTGAGAAACCCGTACTCGAGTGCGGAATTTCTCGATGGGCAAATAGCACTGCTGGTAGGAGGGTGTCCCATTCGGATGGGTTCTCAGCTGTTACTTTCGCCAGCATTTGCTTTAGATCCCCGTTAATTTTCTCTATAATCCCATTACTCGCAGGGTGGTACGGTGAACAAAAATGCTGTTCTATACCTAACAATTTTGTTAGGGCTTACATCGCAGCCGAAATAAATTGGGTTCCTCGGTCGCTCAGAATGGTACGAGGAAAGCCAAATCTAGAAAACAGATGTAAAAACACATTTGCTACATCTTTGGAGGTGATGTATTTTAGTGGTACCGCTTCGATCCACCTTGTACAGAGATCCACGAGTGTAAGTATAAACCGGTTTCCTTTGTTCGATACCTGGTTCAGGGGTCCAACAATATCTACCACTACACTTTCAAATGGTCTAGAAGCCAAAATAGAACGTTGGACTTCGGCTGTTGCATGCTTCCCCTTTCTTACTAAGTGTTGACAAATAGTACACGATCGACAGAACAATTTAATGTCGCTACAAAATTTAGGCCAGTAAAAATGTGCCAAAATTCTGGCACTCGTTTTTTCATAAGCTAAATGTCCAGCAAACGGTGACTCATGTGCAATGTGTAGCACATTTTGTCGGTGTTTTTCAGGTAACACCGTTTGCTGAATCCCATGGTTATTTGATGTGTAATAACGCATGAGAATTCCGTTATGTACTTTAAAATACCATGATGCATTCTTAGTAACTTTCGCTCGCTCACCTAACAGTTTAACATAAGGTGTGATAGTTTGATCATTGCGTTGTGCTTCGATGAATTCTTGTCGAGTAGCACTGTTGCTTGCACCTGTGGGTGTTAATAACTGTAACATTTCGTTCTGTAGGTCAGTGTAATGTGTTTGAGTATCTGACCGTGTTACAGCATTAGCCGTGTTTGTTTCTTTCCAGGCTGATATCTCTTCAATAGTACACTGTTTTAACGATGGTAAACATCCCAAAATCAATTCAGTACAGGGATTTTTAAGGATCGCGCATGTAAATGTGCCGGCAAGGAACGGGGTGTTTATGCGTACTTTTGCCAATGGATATTTCTCTATATTGCCAGAGAAAGTGCGGCATTTTACAAACTCACCCGTATAGTCTTCTGGCTTAAGTAGGTCTCTTTTGACCCCAAGTAGAGTGCTTCCGCTATCCAGCAAACAATGACATGGTTGTTCATTGACCAGTGCATCGTAGAACTGTAACTTGCCTCTGGAGGCTAACGCTGCATTGGCATCTTCGTTGGAACATGGTACCAAGTGCCCACATTTCAATTTGCCATCTGTATGAAACTGGTGACATGTGTCACACTTATTAAAGTCTAATATATCAGTAGCTGCACTCACACTCTCACATTCACTAGTTGGTAATACATTTTCGAGTTCAGAGTCAATCTCACTCTCATCGTCAGATGATGTATCGATGAGTAAGGCATTGTTTGCCTTCATTTGTTGCCTTCCCAAACATTTAGAACTATAATGGCCATAATTTGAACAAAAGAAGCATTTAACAGCACGTTTATAAGAGTTTCGCTTGTCCTGCTGCTTTTTTATCATCATTTCTAGATGAGCCGGATAGGAGGGGCTCTTATCACAAATGGAGTACTGTGGATGGAAAAATTTACAGTATCCACACTGTGGTGGCTTCTGATATGGTTTATTTTTATTTTGATAGTCTTTCTGCTTATAAGGCCTGCTTGGTATGTTTTTGACAAAAGCAGTGATCTCATTGTCATGTACTGATGTTTTAAATACGTCTCTGTTGGCCGAAAAATAAGCAGAACCTCGTTTTTCGAGCTGTTCGATAGATTCAATGTCTGCTTGTTGCAGGAACTTGGCAAAGGAGGTAGGAACGGTGGATATGACCTTATCCATTACCATCAAGTCCTGTAATTTATCAAAGTTCTTACCAACTTTCGCTGCTCTCAGCCATTTCTTAAATATACTCTGAACGTTTGAAACGTAATCTAAGAACGTTTCTGTTGGCTTGGGCTTTATCTGGGAATACTGGATCCGATATCCAGGAGCATCGAGCAAAAAATGCTGCATAATTCTATCATGAATGTACTGATAGTTACCTCTTAGTTCTGATGGTATAGATTCTATGACCTTTAATGGCTCCCCACTGAGATTTCTCATGTAGATCATTGCCCAATCATATAATGGTATTTTCTGAGTTCTCAGTTGAAATTCTACATTCTCAGTCCAAGCTGATATTGAATCGCCTTGACTGTACGGCTTGATCAGCCCTTTATATTTGGAGAATTTATTTTGTTCTTCTTGGTTTTTCAACTTCGTAGAGGCTATCTGGGTGTTGGAGTCAATCTCCATTTCTGTAATCTTTAACTTCGTTTGTGACTCCACCTCTATCTGTTTTTCTTTATTTCCAATTCCTTCTCTTTTTTGGCTTCTTCCATCTCCATTTGCTTCTGTCTTATTTCTAATTCCTTCTGTTTTGTGGCTTCTTCCATCTCCATCTGCTTCTGCTTGGTGGCATTGTCCATGTCTATCTGCTTCTGCTTGGTGGCATCGTCCATCTCTATCTGCTTCTGTTTAGTGGCATCCTCTAACTCTAACTGTTTTTGTTTGGTGGCATAGTCTAAATCTAATTGCTTTTGTCTGGTAGTTTCTTCCAACTCCTTCATTTCTTTTAGATGTTGTCTTTCTAGTGCTCTTTGGTCTCTCTCTAGAGCAGCTTTTCTCTCTGTCTCTTCTCTGTATCTTTCATTTGCCCACTTCTCCAGTTTGTCTCCGGTATACTCTAGTGCTTTACCGGCCTGGATGAAGTCATTTAATGATGACATTGTGAGGCTTTATGTTATCAGACAATTGTTCGCCAAAATATTTTCAAAATACAATTTCACAATTCTCGTATGTTAAATATTTACAAGATTTGCTGAAAAAGAGTGCGAAGTTAAGGGTGCATATCAAAATTAGAGAAAAATATACTCATCTAATCTTGTAGCAAAATATGGCCCTTGGGATGTTTCGCTGCTGTCCTTCCGTACAAACGACTGATCGCCTCGCTTTTATACTGATGTTTCTGTTTATTAGAACATCAAAATTTTAGCAACATGCATGGAATGTATCATACATGTTGTTAATTGAGATAACAATGTTTCAACGAACGGCAAAGCTCAAATGTGGCATAAATGATAATGATTAATGTACGTGATATGATTGTATGATAGTCTGAATGAACGTCAATGAGTGTCAATGTCGTCTTGTCTTTTCCTTTTTCCGATTCTGACTGGACTGCGCTCTAAGATTCTAGCTTAACCTCTAATTGTTGTGCGAAAAAAAAAAATTTTGTTTCTGGAAAAATGCTAAAGTGATTGTGATAGATGTTGACATTCTGATAGTATCGACCACATGATGATTAACGTTTCAATTTGTACACAATCAGTTTATATTCCACACAATTTCATTTAAATAATTCACATAAATCATATGCTAATGATACCTCTTATCACACCATGCGTTGCTATATTTCTCACCGCTACATTCAATTAAATAGCCAACTTTAGCGGTGGTTCAAGCCCCACGAGAAATGATCACGTGGTATCTTGGCTAATAGTAATGCGTGGTGGTTGGAAATAACACAGCAATGGTATTATTCACACAGTTTCTGATACCACACGGTATTCTACCAACTAGTAGTGAGCAAAATGGTGGCTAATGGTAGTAAGCGGTAGTTCATGGTCTTATTACACCAACTGGTATCTTATTGGTAGTGAGCGGTTGTTCAGGTAATTCTGACAGCAAATGTATGGTAACTTGGTGTCAGATCGTGTCCTGGTGTCAGCTTGTTTCTACCTGGTAATGAGCGGTGACTCAAGCACTTCTGACACCAAATAGTATCCTGCCTGTCAGCAACTCACTTGCTACAGGCATACACGGATTCTCTTCTTTTGCACTAAACGAAGTGACAACTCGTCTCGTTTGCAAAAGGATACATGTTTATTCGGAGCAGATTATACAAAGGCTACCCAAGCGGAATACCACAACGGTATTAAACATCTTATAATGTGATGATGATACGATGGGATGAGAGGATGATATAACTATTCTAATCACTGAAGCTAAGCTAGACTATTATACTAAGGTACTGTCCTTTATCACTACAAAGTCTTCCTAGCGGAATACACGTCTGATTCCGACGCCGTCTTGGTCCTGTCTGAGCTCGCTGAGTGTGGCGTGTTCAGCCACTAGCAATTCAGCTCATCATGCGATGCTTGGTTTACGTGCTGGGCCTTGGGCTGTGTTGAGCACCGTTACCTGGTCCTCACCTCGTGAGCTAGGTTTATCCGATTCTTGGGTAACACCAGCTCAATTGCACTGGTTGCCCTTCTTGTTGACACAGGTGTGTCCCGTTATAGCTATTTATAGCGTTGGTGTCTCTCCTGTCTGGTCTCCTGTCCTATTACGTCACCTGTCCCCTAATAAGCTCTGTTTTAGCTCTCTCAGAGCTTAGAGCTTCCTCTCAAGTCTTTGACAGTGATGTTGGTTCTTTTGCAAACCTAGTAACAATTCGACTGAGGGATGTGTTACAACAACACTTCACCAAAGACGAATTAATCACATTAAGCCTGAATATAATTGAGAAATGCATCCTCGACTATAATCGCCAGCAGGATACGTCGGAACCATACCCATCCAACGTGGAGCGATCAGCGTCACCGACATCCTTAACCTTTAGTCAATCCACACTAGCGGACGAGTATTAAGACACCTACATAAAAACAAGATGGATGTAATATACTTACAGTCATGTCTTCAATAGCTGACCAGTCCTCAATATGAAGAAAAACTACATTGGCTGTATATGTTTATCGTTGTTATTCTGTCTTCACAGACCGTAACTCACAGTGACTACAACGCAAGTAACACTGCGCCCTTTACGCTATCTATTTCATCATGGTGAGAGGTCATGGGGCGAGCATGACCCTCATTCCCCAACCCAGCTCAATCATACAACAGGTCAACAAGCGGGTAGTAGAACGCTTAGTCGCGCCATACGGACAGCCACGTCAGCATAATCTGAACCGCTTGACCTAAGAAACTGGTTGAAGCCGGTTTTACGCGTGGCTCAAAAACTAGTATATAAACCCGAGGCTGTTAACACTCAAGCATTGTGATCAGAAGATGACTACAGACCTCAAGACAGTGCCTGCTAACTGGATCTACATGACTCGTAGTGGAGAGACGATTAGACCAGTGGGCGGTGGTGATAAGGCCGTGGTTGTCTCATCCTACAGAGGAACGAGCTCGTTACACATCCGAAGATTTTACGGTGAATTCGACAAGAAATTCCCGACTAAGACGGGTATGACAGTTACTAGGCAAGAATATGAACAGCTGAGCGCCATGCATCGCTAGATCCTAGCTGACTTTGACAGACTCAACCAAGTTAACCAAGCCAGTAACGAAGTCAAACAAGGTACTAACAGAGACAAGCAAGTTAGTAACCAAAACATTCAAGTAAGTGCTCATGTCAAACAAGGCACTACCAGAAGCCACCAAGTAGACGCATACTATACCTCCAGTTTTCAACCCAGCTACAGTCAGGTGTGTGATGACCCCAGCAACCAGATGTGTGATGAGTCCAATAGCCAGCTGTTTAATGTGCAACAAGACACCAACCGAAGCAATCAAGTCCAACACACTCAAGACAGTACTCAAGTCAAACAGGGTACTAAACGAAGCCACCAAGTAGACTCATACTATACCGCCAGTTTTCAACCCAGCTACAGTCAGATGTGCGATGACCCCAGCAACCAGATGTGTGATGAGCCCAATAGCCAGATGTTTGATGTGCCCGACACTAAGATGATTGTTGTCCCGGTTGTCTACAATACTCAGATGTCAGCCCACCAAGCAGGAGACCAGTCTTATGACTACATACAAAGTGACATATACATACCAGGCTACCAGCCGGAAAAACCAACCTACTCAGAGAATGGTGTGAAGAAACCCAGAAACAATATACAATGTGTATAGCTCTGTATGTGAAAATAAAATGTTGTGATGATACTATGCATACCAGCTCATATCACATCATCCACTTCGTATAATGACATTATGCATTTTTATTCTTGTAAAATGTACTGAAATGCTGTAAAATGTACTGAAAAATAAACAGGCATATATTATAAATACGTCTTGGTTGTTGAATTTTTAGTGTTTACGGTGTTTATAGTTGTCATCTGGTGAGAGAATGATGCATATTGACGACAAACTCAAGAAATATTTCAACAAAACTAAGGAAAACGGGTTAACCAAATTAGGAACACTGTTGACCACATTTCAACCAAACTTATAAAAATCTTAACCAAACTTATGAAAAGTAGAAAAATTTGTTAACCAAAGTGGAAAATATTTAGCCACATTTCAATCAAAATTTATGAAAAGTAGGAAAATGTGTTAACCAAATGGCAAAAATCTTGGCCAAGTAAGAAAATTTGTTAACCAAATGTGAAAAGGTTAGCCAAATTTCAAACCAAACTTATAAAAAAAATCGCAGTCAAACATATGAAAAGTAAGAATATTTGTTAACCAAACGTGAACATTTTTGCCAACTTTCACCCAAACTTATGAAAAGTGGGAAATTTTGTTATTCAGATGTGAAAAGTTTGACCAAATTTCAGCCAAACTTATGAAAAGTAGGAAACTTTGTTAACCAAATGTGAAAAGTTTAACCTAATTTCAAACCAAACGTATAAAAGATTGGAAATGTTAACCAAACTTGAAAAGTTTGGCCAAATGGGGATGTAAAATGACAACGTGAGATATTTTTTTCCCCTTTGGTTAAGGAATTTTCTTACTTTTTATAAGTTTGGCTGAAATTTGGCTAAAATTTTTCATATTTTGTTAACAAAATTTCCTACTTTTCATAAGTTTTGGATGAAATATTTCTTCACTTGTCCAAAAACATTCACATTTGGTTAACAAAGTTTCCTACTTTTTATAAGTGTCGATGAACTTTGGCCAAACTTTTCTCATTTGGTTAACAAAGTTTCCTAATGTTTTTATGAGTTTGTTTGAAATTTGGTCAAACTTTTAACATCTGGACAACAAAATTTCCCACTTTTCACAAGTTTTGGGTGAGCTATTTATAAGTTTGGTTGAACTTTGGCCACAATTTTTCACATGTGGTCAACAAAATTTCCTACTCTTTATGGATTTGGTTGAAATTTGGCCAAACTTTTCACATTTGGTTAACAAAGTTTCGTACTTTTTATGAGTTTTGTTTGAAATTTGGACAAACTTTACATATTTTGTTAACAAAATTTCCTATTTTTCATACGTTTCACATGAAATGTGTTCAAACTTTTCAAATTTGATTATCAAAGTTTCCTAATTTTTATGAGTTTGTTTGAAATTTGGTCAAACTTTACACATTTGGGTAACAAAGTTTCCTACTTTTCATAGGTTTGGGTGAAATTTGGCCAAGCTTTTCACATCTGGAAAACAAAATTTCCTACTTTTCACAAGATTGGGTGAAATTTGGCGAAACTTTTTCAAGTTTGGTTAACAACATTTCCAATTTTTTATAAGTTTGGTTTGAAATTTGGTTAAAATTTTCACATTTGGTTAACAAAACTTTCCTACTTTTCATAAGTTTGGGTTAAATTTGGTCAAACTTTTCACATCTGGACAACAAAATTTCCTACTTTTCACAAGTTTGGGTGAAATTTGGCCAAACCTTTCAAGTTTGGTTAACATTATTTCCAATTGTTTATACGTTTAATTTGAAATTTGGTTAAACTTTTCACATTTGGTTAACAAAGCTTCCTACTTTTCATAAGCTTGGGTGAAATTTGGTCAAACTATTCACATCTGGACAACAAAATTTCACACTTTTCATAAGTTTGGTGAAAGTTGGCCAAACTTTTCACGATTGGTTAACAAATTTTCTTACTTTTCGTATGTTTGACTGCGATTTTTTATAAGTTTGGTTTGAAATTTGGCTAACCTTTTCACATTTGGTTAACACATTTTCTTGCTTGGCCAAGATTTTTGCCATTTGGTTAACACATTTTCCTACTTTTCATAAATTTTGATTGAAATGTGGCTAAATATTTTCCACTTTGGTTAACAAATTTTTCTACTTTTCATAAGTTTGGTTGAGTTTTTTATAAGTTTGGTTGAAATGTGGTCAACAGTTTTTCTTCCTTTTTTAACCCGTTTTCCTTAGTTTTGTTGAAATATTTCTTGAATTTGTCGTCAGTATGTATCATTCTCTCACCAGATGACAACTATATACACCGTAAACACTAAAAATTCAACAACCAAGACGGACTTATAATATATGCCTGTTTACTTTACAGTACATTTTACAGTATTTCAGTACATTTTACAAGAATAAAAATGCATAATGTCATTATACACAGTGAATGATGTGATATGAGCTGGTATGCATAGTATCATCACAACATTTTATTTTCACATACAGAGCTATACACATTGTATATTGTTTCTGGGTTTCTTCACACCATTCTCTGAGTAGGTTTGTTTTTCCGGCTGGTAGCCTGGTATGTATATGTCACTTTGCATGTAGTCATAAGACTGGTCTCCTGCTTGGTGGGCTGACATCTGAGTATTGTAGACAACCGGGACATCAATCTTCTGAGTGTCGGGCACATCACACATCTGGCTATTGGGCTCATCACACATCTGGTTGCTGGGGTCATCACACATCTAACTGTAGCTGGGTTGAAAACTGGCGGTATAGTATGAGTCTACTTGATGGCTTCGTTTAGTACCCTGTTTGACTTGAGTACTGTCTTGAGTGTGTTGGGTTTGATTGCTTCGGTTGGTGTCTTGTTGCACATCAAACAGCTGGCTATTGGGCTCATCACACATCTGGTTGCTAGGGTCATCACACATCTGACTGTAGCTGGATTGAAAACTGGCGGTATAGTATGCGTCTACTTGGTGGTTTCGGTTAGTTCCTTGTTTAATTTGAGCACTGACTTGAGTGTTTTGGACTTGATGGCTTCTGGTAGTGCCTTGTTTGACATGAGCACTGACTTGAACGTTTTGGTTACTGACTTGCTTGTCTCTGTTAGTACCTTGTTTGACATCGTTACTGGCTTGGTTAACTTGGTTGAGTCTGTCAAAGTCAGCTAGGATCTAGCGATGCATGGCGCTCAGCTGTTCATATTCTTGCCGAGTAAGTGCCATACCCTTCTTAGTCGGGAATTTCTTGTCGGATTCACCGTAAAATCTTCGGATGGATGTGTAACGTGCTCGTTCCTCTGTAGGATGAGACAATCACGGCCTTATCACCACCGCCCACTGGTCTAATAATCTCTCCACAACGAGTCATGTAGACCCAGTTAGCAGGCACAGTCTTGAGGTCTGTAGTCATCTTCTGATCACAATGCTTGAGTGTTAACAGCTTCGGGTTTATATACTAGTTTTTGAGCCACGCGTAAAACCGGCTTCAGCCAATTTCTTAGGTCAAGCGGTTCAGATTATGCTGACGTGGCTGTCCGTATGGCGCGACTAAGCGTTCTACTACCCGCTTGTTGACCTGTTGTGAGTTTGAGCTGGGTTGGGGAATGCGGGTAATGTTCGCCCTATGACCTCTTACCATGATGAAATAGATAGCGTAAAGGGCGCAGTGTTACTTGCGTTGTAGTCACTGTGAGTTACGGCCTGTGAAGACAGAATAACAACGATAAACATATATAGTCTCCTCACAGCCAATGTAGTTTTTCTTCATATTGAGGACTGGTCAGCTATTGAAGACATGACTGTAAGTATATTACATCCATCTTGTTTTTATGTAGGTGTCTTAATACTCGTCCGCTAGTGTGGATTGACTAAAGGTTAAGGATGTCGGTGACGCTGATCGCTCCACGTTGGATGGGTATGGTTCCGACGTATCCTGCTGGCGATTATAGTCGAGGATGCATTTCTCAATTATATTCAGGCTTAATGTGATTATTTCGTCTTTGATGAAGTATTGTTGTAACACAACACATCCCGCAGTCGAACCGTTACTAGCTCCGAAAAACTACCACCATCACCATAATCACAAGAATGACTGAATGGATTCTCGGCTTTCTTGTTTTGTGGGATATTAAGACACGCCATGTAATAGCTGTTTGGGTCTGCTCTTAGTATGCTCCACAGTTTGCTAATTATGTTTTCGTGGGGATCGGTATCTGTAAAACAGATAAGAATAAGGTACTTTACCAGCATTATAGTGATACATATTATAAATAATAGCTCTGTATCTGACATGCACCCTCTGTTAAACAGTCCATATATTACTATCGATAATGGGTATGTAGATCCGGCAAGACACTTTCACCTTTCCCTAAGACTACACACTACTACCTATATTATTACAGTAACACTATAGCGCTGTGTTTAAAAGTTCGAATGCCAACTGTATTCCATGTGGTCCCAGCCTACCATAATATATGAAGACATGTCTTGTCTCTTCAGTTATATGGGCTAGCACCATATATCCCTGTATTATACTAGTATTGTTAGGTTAACTGTATGCCCACTTGGAGAACCTCTTCGAAACTGTTAAAGATTTATCAAAAAAGCCAACTTACCATTAACGGCTTGCCATGTGTTGATCTTTTTGCTGCTCACAGAGACCGGCTCTTCTATTCGTCGAATACTGACCGTCTTATACACGCTATTTGCTGACGTAGAATGACTCAGCAGAATATTATGCACTGTCTGGTCATGTGACCTTTTGCGACTACATCTTTGACCGGTTGGGTCATTAGTCACGTGTTTCGGTTATATCCCATAAGACACGTGACCAGATACAGCGCCATCTTTGATCGGTTTTAGCCACGTGGTCTGGTTTCTCCATTACCACGTGTGAACGGCTGCGACGCAATCGTTGACCACTTGTAGCCAGTGAGCACGTGGTCTGGTTGTAGTCATTACATATGCGTCCGGAAGCAGCGCCATATTTAATCGGATGTGACCATTACCCATGTGTACCGGATACAGCGCCACCTTTGAGCGGCTTTAGCCACGTGATCTGCTTTTGCCATTACCACGTGTGATCGGATGCGATGTCATCTTTGACCGGCTTTAGCGAGTGAACACGTGGTCTGGTTGTAGTCATTACAATGCGACCGGAAGCAGAGCGATACTTGATCCGATGTGACCATTACCCATGTTTATCGTTATGCGGTCAGTACGCTCTGAGTCATCCTCCGGTTTTCCCTAAAGACATGTCTGAACACGTTCACTATGTTCACCCCCCCCCCCCCCCGTGATGAGTCACCCAGGCGGTCATCCTTAGATCAGCCACCTATGATATCAATCTTTAGACTTTAATATGAGCCTTACCCTCGGGCTAGTATCAAGGAACGGACGTATTTATCTACCACCGCCCCACTTGACCACCCTTAACAATGATCAGAAGCACATATCTAGCCTTTCATCCACTCACAAACCCCTTACCAATGAATTTCACTAAGCCATACCAGCTATATTCGATAATACTGGCCATCTTTACCTTTTTAATGTTTTCATTTGAAACCTGTGTGATGATAGTGTATAGGCCACTATGACACTCTATAGATCTCTAATAACCGCTACCCACCCCACACCAACGAATTTCACAAAGCTATACCCGCTAAAATCATTAATATCTACCATCTTTACGCTATACCCGCTACAATCAATAATATCTTCCATTTTTACGTTTTAAGGTTTTCATTTGTCACCTTATGATGCTAGTGTATAGGTCACTACGCCACACTACAGAGCACTAATAACCGCTACCTACCCCTTACCAACGACTTTCACTAAGCCATACCAGAGACAATCACTAATATCGACCATCTTTACTTTTTAAGGTTTTCATTTGTAACCCATATGATGATAGTGGTCACACCACTGTGACCCTCTACAGACCACGAATAGCTGCTACCCACGCCTTATCGTCGAGTTTCACTAAGCCATACCCGACTCAATCAATAATATCGACCATCTTTACTTGTTAAGGTTTTCATTTTTAACCCTATGATGATAGTGACCAAATAACCGTGACCCTCTACAGATCACTAATAACCGCTACCCACCCCTTAACAATGAATTTCACTAAGTTATACCCTCTGCTATCAATATTATCGGCCATGTTTACTTTTAAAGGTTTTAATTTGTCACCTGTATGATGATAGTGTATAGGCCACTACGACACTCTACAGAGCACTAATACCTTTACCAACGAATTTCACTTAGTTATACCAGCTACAAACAATAACGTCGACGATCTTCACTTTTTAAGGTTTTCATTTGTAACCCGTAGGATGATAGTGTTTACACTACTACGACCCTCTACAGATCATATAACTGCCATATTTACATGCTTACCTATTACGATTTTCATATGACACCTGTCATAACCCGAGGTTCGAACCACCTAGCCCTTCCCCACACGTCGACACCCGTGCGCCACCTCTGAGCCCCATCCCCACGCCGGCCCGCCCCTAGACCACCCCGAGGAAATGCACTCTAAGCCTAAGCCTTACACAACACCAATGGAATGATGATAGTGTGTATGCCCGACCCAGTACATATAAAGAAAGAAGATGAGAAAAAAAAAGAAACCAAGGAGGAAGAGCACTGTACCTTAACAGCATCACTAATATGATGATAGTTTTTTAAGCCCCGATCCACTACAATCAATAACACCAGCAAATATAAAATTTTTAATCATATAAAATTTATCACACTAAAAGGGAAGTTACAGTGCAAAAATACGTTCGATTATTTATTCATGGGTTGTATCCCTTGAAAATGTGGTCCGTTTTCTATGTGGAGCTAGACTTTTTATATAGTAAAATATCACGTCATCTATGACTTATTGCTCCGCATTTAAGACTTAGTTACCACATTGTATATTACTATAGCAGAGTCCATGGGAATATCGATACATGAAACCCACAATCGGTCACTCTCACGATGTTTATACTTCACCTCGACTCTGCAAGGTACAAGAGGAACATGATGAGATGTGTCGTTACCTTTTTATTTCTTATTTTCCTGTATGCTGGAATCTTTCTTATTATGGCCGGTTTGTGATCAGTATCAACGTCTGTATTTGGGAGTGCCCTTGAATTTAATAGTAGTCCTCTGTCTGATTTCCTAAGTAGAATAAAGTCAATTCGAGATACTTGATATATGTCATTCCATTTATATAAAGCTTTGGTGTTCTGTATATCTTCTTCTTCTTCAGCGTTCCGAGCCATTGAGGTTCTTTGCTGCAAATACAATCCGTCTCCATTCGTCTCTCTGGTGGACCTTCTCTTGCCAGTCGTTGATTCCAAGTGCTTGTAGGTCTGTACATGTATTATCTCTCCACCGCCTTCTTGGTCTACCTCGGGGTCTACGGTCATTTATTTCCTGAGTGTAAGCGAGTTTTGTTTCCCTATTATCTTCCATTCTTTCTATATGCCCCAGCCATTGTAGTCTATTAGCCTTCATGATACCAGTGATTAGCGGGGACTTAAACAGATCATAAATGTCTTTGTTACTTCTTCTTTTCCACTCTCCACTTTGTGTATCCCTAATGGGTCCAAAGATGCGTCTTAAAATTTTGTTCTCAAAGGTTTGTAACAAGCCTTCGTCTCCTTTCGTTGTACTCCAGGTTTCAGAGCCATACAGCACAACTGGTCTGATCAGTGTTTTGTATATTGTGATTTTGGTGTTACGAGATAGCGCCTTTGATTTTAGTAGATGTTGTAGTGCATAGTATATCTTATTTCCAGAGTTGATTCTAGTTTGTATTTCTTCCCTTATGATGTTGGAGCAGTTGAAGATCGTACCCAGGTATTTGTATGTTTCCGTTCTTTTAATGGTCATATTATCTATTTGTATGTGGCCAGAGTTTCTAGCCATTCCGTCTCTTGAAATTACCATATATTCTGTCTTATCTTGGTTGATAACCAGCCCCATCTGTTGGGCTTTTTCCTTTAAGTGAGTCAATATTTCCAATGTCTTTTGTTCACTTTGCACTTTGTTCTGTATATGTAGGCATTAAATAGTAATGGAGAGCACACATCTCTGTCTCACTCCTGTATTGACTGTGAACATACATGATATACATTTTTGTGTTTTTATTGCACTTTAGCTAGACTGGTACGAGACTATGATGTTTTCTAGCAATTGTTCTTGTACCCCGTAGTCTTCAAGGATAGTCCATAATGTGTATCTATCTCCTCTATCAAAAGCCTTATTCAGATCTACAAACACAATATTCTGCTGGTCATTGTATTCTTGTATTCTATTCCCCCCCCCCCCCCAACCACCTTCCACATATCTGTCTTAGTGAGAATTGTTCATCAGTGCAACTGTGGTCTTTCCTAAAATCAAATTTAACTTTGCTTAACTGTTGTTCAACTATGGGTCTAGCTTTTTGTTCCAATAGTTTTGTGTACATTTTCTCTATAATTAACTTCGTTGCTCCTTGGTGTTCTAGACATGTACTTACTTTGTTTAATGACTAATTAATGATTAATCCACCCATGAAAGGAGCACTATATTATTTTTATGGAATGCAAGAGAGTTGTTTATGTTAGCAAATAATACTTCATCATTGGATTAGGTGATTTGTTGACTGGGTGTAACGACAATATTCATCACACTTCTTTTCACACGGTGTTTGGCAGAAACACGTTTCAGTGACGTCCTTGTTATTTTCAGCTCCACAAGTTTACCGCCCCATGTGTTCGTCCCGGTGCCCTTGTACTGGCGCATTATTTTGGACGAACGTGCGATGTCGACAGAGAACAACTACTTTCGAAAAGTAAACAAAATGAAATTCTGTGTTTGACATCACGAACTCAATAAGTCCAAGGAGGGAGGCTAATGAAGTTTTAGTTTAGCGTCTGCTGCATTTTGAGACTATTGTTGTTGTGATGGCAGGTTTAAAATAGAATAGTGTGTGAAAGTAGACATAAATTTGTTCATGCATTCAGCGTGACGACAAAATAAAGCAGATGTTGTTAGGATCTTTTTAGGAACATGTTTATAATGTAGAGAGAACAGTGCAGCCTGGGGGGATATAGTCGGCACTCAGTACTCCGAGGGGAGGCCAGACGGACACATATAATAACATTGCAAATGTTACCATTAGTATTAGGACTCTTCGCAGGTTGTTGAAGATGAGGACGATTCACGTATGGGAATGTCCCGAGTGTTGTGATCTTAGCTCTTGACTCAACTCAACGTGAGAAACTATTTTAGATTGTTGATGTTATCGGTTCACATTTTGGCAGACACATTGAATCTTACCTGTTAGAACCAGGTCGTGTTCCACCAGGCAGGCATTTATGAACTGGCTGTGTCAGGTTGTCCTGGTGATGTTAGTCATTCCAGGAATTTTTGGCTGCAAACCATAATCGTGCAGGTTCTACTCCTGATTTGTGATTATTGGTTGAATTCTAAGAAAAGCAACCTGCGTAATAACACTGTCCTTCTCAATGTTGAATGTAACAACGCAAAAGTAAGTACAGTTTTACAATGATAGCACTGATCTTCTCAATATTCTAATACGGGGCGTCGGCAACCTATGGCACGCATGCCAAGCGTGGCACGTGGAACGATTCTCAATTGCACGCTGAGGGAATTGAAATACAGTGCATTATCTCATTAGAAAAAAAAAATATGTATTTTTTAATTCTATATTAGAAGATAATTCTTTTGACGCTATTCCCGTTTTTACATCCTTTCACAAAGAAGACTGTCATACATTGGAAGTAAAAGTGTCAAATATGGTGTGAAGCAAAAATGACTGACATTGAGGACGTTTTATTTCCGTCCTCTCCTTCTCCCCACTCCCGACCACCCCACCACCAACTACATAGTTCAATTGGCTGTCGCAAGGGCATGCCAAAAAGTCAGTTCCATATAACACAAACTGTTTTGCATTATTAAATAATATGGCGCCGTGAAATGACATATAATGGCAAAGACAATCGATTTATGCTCGTCAGAAGACGTTTGGACTAGCTGCTATTAACACCCGTGCTTTAAGAAATATAAATGAAGCTAAAAGTGACCAGATACACATTGATGTTCAACAATTAAACAAGGAGAAACAAGAACAGGGATTCCATTAGTTGACTGACTCATATAAATAACAGTAAATTATTACCAATGTTAAAATTTCAATAACGTTTTTTATATTTGATTATTTAATTGTTTTGGTCCTCAAATTACTAGATTTCTTTATAACAAAACACATATGTCAATTTTAAATTGTGCAAAACATAATGTTTGCATTTGTTCCTATTTATATTACAGCATTGAATAATGTACAAAAATATAAATGTCATTTAATATATCGAAAATATGATAATTCAAGATCAAATTAATTTGCTTCAATGGTTACTGTAAATAGATATTGGTGGACTTAAGTTGATAAGAATCAACAACCCTTTAAGAATATTTAAATGCAAAATGAAGAACATCAGACAAGGATGTGTACTGTCTCAAGATTTGTTTTCATTGCACACTGAACAAATAACTACAACACGGGAGAAAAACAAAGTTTAAAATGATACTTTTATTTCATGAGTACATCAATGGTCAAGTAAACACCTGGCAAGCTGAAGATTTACAGTCTACAAGCTATAAGTTAGCACAGGTTATGTAGTGATATTAAGTTGTCGCCTGAATCATTCAGCCATCTGGTTTAACATCCGCCTTTTTTTAGCATCCACTTATTGATATCTGATGGTTTAAGGATTTTGTCTCAGCATCTTATTGTCTCTGCTTCAGAGACACCAAGCAGCCGGACTCACAGACAGTCGTCGATAAACATCCACCTGTCTAATTCCATACATCATCCATCACCCGTCTGTCTTATCTATATACCATCCATCACCCATCTGTCTTATTAATCCACCATACACCACCCATCTGTCTTATCCATGTACCATCCATCACCCATCTGACTAATCCGTGCACCATCCATCACCCATCTATCTAATCCATGCACCATCAATCAGCCGTCTTTCCAATCCATGCACCATCCACCACCCACCAATCTAATCCATGCACCATCCATGACTCATCAATCGAATCCATGTATCATTCACCGTCCGTCTATCTAATCCATGCACCATCCATCATCCTTATATCTAATCCATGCACCATCCATCATACTTATATCTAATCCATGCATCATACATCACCCGTCTATCTAATCCATGCACTATCCACCACCCGTCTATCTAATAAATGCACCATCCATCTGTCTTATGCATACATCATCCATCACCCATCTGTCTTATCAATACCTCATTCATCATCCACATGTCTTATCCATACACCATCCATCTGTCTTATCTATATACCATCCATAACCCATCTGTCTTATCCTTACACCATTTCATCATCCATCTGTCTTATCCATGCACCATATATCACCAATCTATCTTATCCATGCACCATTCATCATCCATTTGTCTTATCTGTGATAGCGCCAAACCGATGCACCTTGGTGTCTACAACAAACCGATGCACGAGTTTGGTCTATCAAAGCCGTATTTGTCCTGGCCACCACCGGAACTCGGCTTAACAAAGGAATCGGAAGCCAGTTTTGTTTTAGCAGTCCTTTGTGCTGATGAGTGATGCGGGCAGCATGGCCTTCAGTTCAGTGCTGTTCTGTTGTTGTCAGGTGTGGGAACAATTCCCTGAGTTGATCTGTGTCAACTAATGTTGTGACAAAACTGTAAGTTTTAACTGATTAAGTTTAAAATGCTTAATTCAATAAATATTTGTTAAATCGTAGCACACGCCAGTTTACCAATTTGAAAGTGTTTGCATGGGTGAACAAAATTGTTAGGCGAGATGGTAGGAACAAAGAAATATAAATAGATAATATGAATAAGTATTAATAAAATGAGCTGTTCTACAGAAGGATTTAGTGTCCCTAAAGCTTTATGAAAATAACATGTAACACATAGAGATGTCAGCAATCAGACAATGGTGATGTGAAATATGTAGGATAGGTCATTGATAGCGGTTAAGTATCATAGAGACTGTCATGTCATGCCAGCCATGCTGGCACAAGATTATTTTGTTAGGAATTATTTTACATGGTTATCCTATAGCATTAATGTGTTACTGGCTGAATAGATATGTGGGAGATTCACCAAAATATACAATGTGTGGGGTCATAAATTAGTTTATAGTAAAGACTGAAATAATGCCACATGGTGCCATGCAGGCCATGTTGGCATGGAAGGGAGTAAGTGCTTGTGAGGTTGCTAGAAATTAAGGTTACTTAACAACAGAGTGGTGAGAATCATATGTGTATACAGCAGCAAGATATGTTTACAGGATTATTCTGTGATTATGGTGAGCATCACATTGGATGTTTGGTCAAGTGTTGGGTATGAACACTCCAAAGCAACAATGAGTAGGGGAAAATAACCATGATCATAGGTAATATTTATAACATGTGTAAAGCAGAGAAGAGTACTTACATGTTATATGTGGCAATGATGGGTTAATGGTTAAGCTATGTAGTTAGGACATGTAGGTAATAAATAGAAGTGAAGGAAATAATGTGTTGAATTGTAGGGACGTCATGCAGATTGATAGCCACTAGGCGTAGGAAATAATGCACCTTTAACACGCGGAGTGCGTATGAGCAATCGTAATGTAATCATGACAACTGCGAATGAAGTGTGGCTTTACTGAGGGGAAGAATGTGATTTAGTACTGCGTACCACCCTTCGCAGAGATATTAATATGTATTTGTCGTGTGACATGAAGCGTAAGATATCAAAACTTATAACCGGTGTATCATAGGAAGAATGGTGGGGAACAGAGCGCACAACTGTACATTTGCTGTCCACTCACAAATAATATTACACTGATTGTGTTGGACCTTGAATAACACTTATTGGTCATTAGTGTGTAATAATGACACAATATATAGAGTACACTGTTTATTATATTAGTACTAATGTTCTGTATCCTGCCATGTACATTGTTGTGCCTGAAGCCTGTCTCATATGAATGAGGCACTCTGGCCACTATTTTGTGTACTTTCACTTGATACTATGGTGTATTTATTTTATGAACTGTCTTAAGGGTATCAGAGAGTTCCTCAATTGAGTTCCTGTGTAATACATGTTTATCTTTAACTTTCTGTGAAGGTTGTGATTCACCCATGTGCAAGTGTTGCATTTTCACATTCTACAAATATGGTTATTCCTGTTTCCTTTACTTTTCATAGTTAAACATGTTTTACCTGTTGGTTATTAATTTATAATATCATGCGGTAATGTGTGTGATGTCATATTGTTGTTGATATCCTTTATCAAAACATGGACATTGCAGGAGCAGTGTGTCCTATATCATATGGCATCCCTCATAAGTTTAGGTATTTAAATGACAGAAGATGGGGAAAAGTGGTGCATTGGGTATTATGATTATGGTGATTATGGCTATGGTGAGAGTGATCACTTGATGATTGTGATGGTTTTATGTAACGATGTATGTTATATGTCTGAGTTGTTGTCGGTGACTTATGTTATAGCCTGTGTCCTGATTGTTGCTGGTGTAATGTGTAGAACTGTACCTCTGGTATATTGATGTTGTTTAGCTGTCATCAGTACAAAGGTGTGTGTCCTTGTGATGTCATATTGAATTGCATACCCTATGTCTGCTGAATTGCTGTTGGTGCATTGGACTGTATTTATGTCCTCTATGTACATGTTCAAATGGTGTTGTCCTGTTAGTCGTTGTACACCGGTGTAGCTGAGTTGTGTTCGGTCTTGATTTTGACAAGTTGATTAGTGTTGCTGTGTAACATTGGCATTTATGGGGGGGGGGGGTATTGTCAGCCTGTGGTGTTGGGGATGAGAAGTTGTGTTGGACCAGAGACCTGTAGGTAATGACCTCCCTGAACTGAAGACATTCTGTAAGTGAATGCTGGGCTCTATGGGGAGGTGGAGCAGGCTGAGGTTGTTGCATTAGAAGGTGTTCTATCCTAGCAATATCAAGTGTAATCTCATGACAGCAGTGGCACAATTGGAGAAGACAATAGTGGGTGATCTGATGATGCAGCATTGATTGCTGCATTTAACTATTAGAGATGTAGTCTCATGATAGCAGTAGTACAACTAGAGGGAATAGCAAAGTGGATAATTTGATGGAAGACATTTGTTATATGTAGGTTAATTCAAATGTTATATTGCATGTGCTCATTGCTTCATGTGTTTAATATGTTGTCTTTACCATGATAATCATATATTGTGTTTTCCGTTGTTACAGGAGCGGCTGACTAGTTAGTGTCAGCAGGCCTGGGTTCTTGGTGGGATAGTAAATTGTGTCACAACTCTTTGTTTATGTCGTGTCTTGGGGTTTATGTTGTGTAAGCTATGTTTTTGTAGTGCCTTATTGTCTGTGCAGTGTTGCTTGTGTCAAGGTTCTTTATTGTGTCAGTCTAACCAGTTATTGCTTGGAGCACCTGTGTTGTGGTACTTGGTGTACCCTGTTGTCTTAAGTTTTGGTGACTGAATAGGGGCCACCCTTGGTTGTTTGATATATACAGTTGTCTGTTGTATCTGTAATTGAACATCCCTTATTGAATGCTTTATTCAATGTGTTTGAACACAAATTGTCACCAAAAGTTGTAGCAGTTGATAAATAAAGAGCTATTTTTGTACTGTTTTTGATTTGTTTGTTTAGTCTCTTTTAGTTTTTACAGCCACTATTTCTACCACAATCTAACACCTTAATCCAATGTCTGGGTCTCAAATATGACAGTTAGTGTCCAGAGTTGAGGCCCATGCTCGAGATCTCGTATATCTTCTTACCTAATTACTATCATCTTTTTTTGTTGGTTGAGGCGGTGTGAGGTTCTCTCTCTTTTCACTATTTTTCTTCTTTGGCCGTAACGAAGTCAGAACTACTCTTTACCTCTTAGCACCGTAGTGAAGGAAGCATCAGTCTTTATGATTGTCTCCCTTTGTCTTTTACCACTCGACTACAAAATGGCGACCCCGACGAGATATAGTGGCAGTCTTTGAATTGTTCTGTTAGGATTGTTTTAGTATCTAGTGATTGTTTTGTGTGGTAGGTCAGTGTTTATGTTTGTGGTGTCCATTGTCTTTGAGTTGTGACATTAGAACCCAGGTTTGCTGCTGAGATCCCCCGGGCATTCCTGCACAAGAGAGGAGTCCCCTGTATGGTGAGTGGGCTCAGATAAATTGCCTCCTAGTACACTTTCACTGTGTCCTATCCAGAGCAAGGATGGCTCTGTCTTCAACGTTAGGGACCGTAGTTCCCCTCCCAGTTGGTGCCCCTGACGTCACATGGCCCAATGGTGAAGTCAGGTACATAGTTGCACCTGTGAAGATAGAAGTACCTTGTTTTGGCCGGCAAGGTGGGCCAGCTGTTGAGGAGTATGTGAGGAAGGTGAGATCTGCATGGAGGGCTGGTGCGGTGTGTGATGAGGACAGAGTTGACATCATTTGGGAAAGTGTTGCTCCCAGTGTGTGGGCGGAACTTGAACTTAGGTCAGCTTGTAATGACCCTGAGGAGATGCTGCAGACTATTCAGCAGGTGTATGGAGAGCAGCGCAGCATGGTGGAACTTGCTGCAGCTTTCTTCCAAGTGAAACAAGATGCTGGGGAATCCATCATGGATTTCTCACACCGGGTCCACAAAGCCTTTCGTTTGGTGCTGGAAGCTCAGAGAAAAAGGGGCATGGTTGTTTGGGATCCAGTGATCCTAAGAGACTGGTTTGTTGCAAAACTACATAATGTTCTCAGCAGGAGAATGGCAGAGGAGAGGATATTGCATGACCCGTCAGTGACTTTCCTTTGTGTTAGAGACTTGGCCATGCGATGGGCTGGTGTGTCATTAGCTCCAGAAGTCTGTGCATACCAATATGTCGAACCTCAAGATTACAGCTCAGAGAGGTGGCCTAATGCCAGTGGTAAGTGTCAAGAGGTCCACCATGATGATGTGGTGGTGGGGGAACTTCAAGCTAAGCTAGGTCGGATGAGAGCCTTAGCTGATTCGTTGCTGCAGCCCAAGGTACGACGCAAGAGGTGCAATGTGTGTAGAAGCCGCACCCACCTCCAGAATAGGTGTCCAAAGAGAGGGGTTAGTGGTATTCAGAACCCCTCTGGAGTGACGTGTCGCAAAGTATTTGCAAGCGTAAGCCACCGAGACCAGCAGGGCCTTAAGCGACAACAGAGTCCGCCCCAGGTTGATCCTTCTAAAGGATCAGCCCCAGCAGTTCAGGTGGGTGCAGTGTCAACTTCTGATAGCCGGATGGTTATGCGTTGCAACCAGAGAAATTTCTTTCGCAGGAAGGGGCAGAGGAGGAGGGGACGAGGGAAGTCTCCTGGTGTCAGTGTGGTCGACCAGTTAGGTGTTAGAAATGTGACAGGTGGACCGTGTATTGTGACTGGTGTGAGGCCAAATTTTCTGCATACCGATATGTCAACTCGTGACTTTGTGCAAAAGGGGATTGTGAAAGACCACCAGCAAGAACTTTTGCCCGTTAGACATGGTTGTGAAAGATAGACTGTTTTCATCTGTTTAGGAATCCCAGTCTTTTGGATTGACAGCCTTAGTGTAGTTAGTTAATTAGCAGTTATGTTTTGCTGTTGTTATATATTATGATTGCAGGTAGATGGTGTCATGTGATGACATGTCTTTCTTTTAGAGTGCAAGAACACCAGGCAGACCAGGTGAAAGGGGTGGTTCTGTTCATGTGGTGTTGTCATTACCATCATGTCCAGTAAGAGAGTAACTTCCAGGGTGAATTCATGAGGTGGGATATTATTGAATTAACAATGTTTTGTTGACCCTGTATGGGGTGTTCCTTTGTGTTTATATCCAGGTTATAGGTGGCACAGGATGAAATGTTCTTTTTAGTGTAAGGGTACAGTGTTAGAAGCACAAACCACCCAGGTATCCCATTAGCTGCAGGAAGCTTATGTTTGACCAGAAGAGACCAATGGTATTATTTTTAAATACACTTTGTGTTGAATTTCTAGAGTTAAGGGAAGTAGTAACCAATATAAAGGTTACTTGTTTAATGCTTATGTAGCTTTTATTTTTGTTTAATTAGTTTTATGCAAGAAGCGAGGGTTGTATTCATTTTGTTATGATTGGTGCTCTTATAGCAGAAGAGCTATTTTTCCTCACTGATATTATTTTAGTCATTAGTACCAACTGAGTTAGTATGGTTTATACTTTTGTGTTGCGATTATTGGTATTTGGAACTGACTGATGCCTGGTGAGGTAATCTACACTGTTTCACATTGTAAGTGATGTATGAAAAGAACAAGACTATTTTTTTTAGTGGTACTCTTCAGGGATATAACAAGCAGTTTAGGTTTTGGAGGAGGTAACATGTGACATAGATTTGTTTTACCTTTGTCATTTTGATGGCGGTTTGTGTGTAAATTTCATTGAATCCTTGGTTTATTGATGATTGTTTTTGAGTGTGGTCACAGGTGACATTACTTTTTTTTTTTGGCATTTGTCATTTTGATGACGGTTTATGTGTAGATGTTAGTACTTGCTTGCTTGATTAGTGATTTTACTTTTTGATGTGGTTACTGAAGACCAATGATTTTATTTTGAGGTGAACTAGCTAGATGGTAACTTTTAAAGAGATAGTTGGGTGAGGAGATATGATGGTCCATTTCTTTTGACGGAACGTCAAAAAAGTAGGGGGTTGGATAATGTGATAGCGCCAAACCGATGCACCTTGGTGTCTACAACAAACCGATGCACGAGTTTGGTCTATCAAAGCCGTATTTGTCCTGGCCACCACCGGAACTCGGCTTAACAAAGGAATCGGAAGCCAGTTTTGTTTTAGCAGTCCTTTGTGCTGATGAGAGATGCGGGCAGCATGGCCTTCAGTTCAGTGCTGTTCTGTTGTTGTCAGGTGTGGGAACAATTCCCTGAGTTGATCTGTGTCAACTAATGTTGTGACAAAACTGTAAGTTTTAACTGATTAAGTTTAAAATGCTTAATTCAATAAATATTTGTTAAATCGTAGCACACGCCAGTTTACCAATTTGAAAGTGTTTGCATGGGTGAACAAAATTGTTAGGCGAGATGGTAGGAACAAAGAAATATAAATAGATAATATGAATAAGTATTAATAAAATGAGCTGTTCTACAGAAGGATTTAGTGTCCCTAAAGCTTTATGAAAATAACATGTAACACATAGAGATGTCAGCAATCAGACAATGGTGATGTGAAATATGTAGGATAGGTCATTGATGGCGGTTAAGTATCATAGAGACTGTCATGTCATGCCAGCCATGCTGGCACAAGATTATTTTGTTAGGAATTATTTTACATGGTTATCCTATAGCATTAATGTGTTACTGGCTGAATAGATATGTGGGAGATTCACCAAAATATACAATGTGTGGGGTCATTAATTAGTTTATAGTAAAGACTGAAATAATGCCACATGGTGCCATGCAGGCCATGTTGGCATGGAAGGGAGTAAGTGCTTGTGAGGTTGCTAGAAATGAAGGTTACTTAACAACAGAGTGGTGAGAATCATATGTGTATACAGCAGCAAGATACGTTTACAGGCATATTCTGTGATTATGGTGAGCATCACATTGGATGTTTGGTCAAGTGTTGGGTATGAACACTCCAAAGCAACAATGAGTAGGGGAAAATAGCCATGATCATAGGTAATATTTATAACATGTGTAAAGCAGAGAAGAGTACTAACATGTTATATGTGGCAATGATGGGTTAATGGTTAAGCTATGTAGTTAGGACATGTAGGTAATAAATAGAAGTGAAGGAAATAATGTGTTGAATTGTAGGGACGCCATGCAGATTGATAGCCACTAGGCGTAGGAAATAATGCACCTTTAATACGCGGGGTGCGTATGAGCAATCGTAATGTAATCATGACAACTGCGAATGAAGTGTGGCTTTACTGAGGGGAAGAATGTGATTTAGTACTGCGTACCACCCTTCGCAGAGATATTAATATGTATTTGTCGTGTGACATGAAGCGTAAGATATCAAAACTTATAACCGGTGTATCGTAGGAAGAATGGTGGGGAACAGAGCGCACAACTGTACATTTGCTGTCCACTCACAAATAATATTACACTGATTGTGTTGGACCTTGAATAACACTTATTGGTCATTAGTGAGTAAAAATGACACAATATATAGAGTACACTGTTTATTATATTAGTACTAATGTTCTGTATCCTGCCATGGACATTGTTGTGCTTGGAGCCTGTCTCATATGAATGAGGCACTCTGGCCACTATTTTGTGTACTTTCACTTGATACTATGGTGTATTTATTTTATGAACTGTCTTAAGGGTATCAGAGAGTTCCTCAATTGAGTTCCTGTGTAATACATGTTTATCTTTAACTTTCTGTGAAGGTTGTGATTCACCCATGTGCAAGTGTTGCATTTGCACATTCTACAAATATGGTTATTCCTGTTTCCTTTACTTTTCATAGTTAAACATGTTTTACCTGTTGGTTATTAATTTATAATATCATGCGGTAATGTGTGTGATGTCATATTGTTGTTGATATCCTTTATCAAAACATGGACATTGCAGGAGCAGTGTGTCCTATATCATATGGCATCCCTCATAAGTTTAGGTATTTAAATGACAGAAGATGGGGGAAAGGTGGTGCATTGGGTATTATGATTATGGTGATTATGGCTATGGTGAAAGTGATCACTTGATGATTGTGATGGTTTTATGTAACGATGTATGTTATATGTCTGAGTTGTTGTCGGTGACTTATGTTATAGCCTGTGTCCTGATTGTTGCTGGTGTAATGTGTAGAACTGTACCTCTGGTATATTGATGTTGTTTAGCTGTCATCAGTACAAAGGTGTGTGTCCTTGTGATGTCATATTGAATTGCATACCCTATGTCTGCTGAATTGCTGTTGGTGCATTGGACTGTATTTATGTCCTCTATGTACATGTTCAAATGGTGTTGTCCTGTTAGTCGTTGTACACCGGTGTAGCTGAGTTGTGTTCGGTCTTGATTTTGACAAGTTGATTAGTGTTGCTGTGTAACATTGGCATTTATGGGGGGGGGGGGGTATTGTCAGCCTGTGGTGTTGGGGATGAGAAGTTGTGTTGGACCAGAGACCTGTAGGTAATGACCTCCCTGAACTGAAGACATTCTGTAAGTGAATGCTGGGCTCTATGGTGAGGTGGAGCAGGCTGAGGTTGTTGCATTAGAAGGTGTTCTATCCTAGCAATATCAAGTGTAATCTCATGACAGCAGTGGCACAATTGGAGAAGACAATAGTGGGTGATCTGATGATGCAGCATTGATTGCTGCATTTAACTATTAGAGATGTAGTCTCATGATAGCAGTAGTACAACTAGAGGGAATAGCAAAGTGGATAATTTGATGGAAGACATTTGTTATATGTAGGTTAATTCAAATGTTATATTGCATGTGCTCATTGCTTCATGTGTTTAATATGTTGTCTTTACCATGATAATCATATATTGTGTTTTCCGTTGTTACAGGAGCGGCTGACTAGTTAGTGTCAGCAGGCCTGGGTTCTTGGTGGGATAGTAAATTGTGTCACAACTCTTTGTTTATGTCGTGTCTTGGGGTTTATGTTGTGTAAGCTATGTTTTTGTAGTGCCTTATTGTCTGTGCAGTGTTGCTTGTGTCAAGGTTCTTTATTGTGTCAGTCTAACCAGTTATTGCTTGGAGCACCTGTGTTGTGGTACTTGGTGTACCCTGTTGTCTTAAGTTTTGGTGACTGAATAGGGGCCACCCTTGGTTGTTTGATATATACAGTTGTCTGTTGTATCTGTAATTGAACATCCCTTATTGAATGCTTTATTCAATGTGTTTGAACACAAATTGTCACCAAAAGTTGTAGCAGTTGATAAATAAAGAGCTATTTTTGTACTGTTTTTGATTTGTTTGTTTAGTCTCTTTTAGTTTTTACAGCCACTATTTCTACCACAATCTAACACCTTAATCCAATGTCTGGGTCTCAAATATGACAGTTAGTGTCCAGAGTTGAGGCCCATGCTCGAGATCTCTTATATCTTCTTACCTAATTACTATCATCTTTTTTTGTTGGTTGAGGCGGTGTGAGGTTCTCTCTCTTTTCACTATTTTTCTTCTTTGGCCGTAACGAAGTCAGAACTACTCTTTACCTCTTAGCACCGTAGTGAAGGAAGCATCAGTCTTTATGATTGTCTCCCTTTGTCTTTTACCACTCGACTACAAAATGGCGACCCCGACGAGATATAGTGGCAGTCTTTGAATTGTTCTGTTAGGATTGTTTTAGTATCTAGTGATTGTTTTGTGTGGTAGGTCAGTGTTTATGTTTGTGGTGTCCATTGTCTTTGAGTTGTGACATTAGAACCCAGGTTTGCTGCTGAGATCCCCCGGGCATTCCTGCACAAGAGAGGAGTCCCCTGTATGGTGAGTGGGCTCAGATAAATTGCCTCCTAGTACACTTTCACTGTGTCCTATCCAGAGCAAGGATGGCTCTGTCTTCAACGTTAGGGACCGTAGTTCCCCTCCCAGTTGGTGCCCCTGACGGCACATGGCCCAATGGTGAAGTCAGGTACATAGTTGCACCTGTGAAGATAGAAGTACCTTGTTTTGGCCGGCAAGGTGGGCCAGCTGTTGAGGAGTATGTGAGGAAGGTGAGATCTGCATGGAGGGCTGGTGCGGTGTGTGATGAGGACAGAGTTGACATCATTTGGGAAAGTGTTGCTCCCAGTGTGTGGGCGGAACTTGAACTTAGGTCAGCTTGTAATGACCCTGAGGAGATGCTGCAGACTATTCAGCAGGTGTATGGAGAGCAAGGCAGCATGGTGGAACTTGCTGCAGCTTTCTTCCAAGTGAAACAAGATGCTAGGGAATCCATCATGGATTTCTCACACCGGGTCCACAAAGCCTTTCGTTTGGTGCTGGAAGCTCAGAGAAAGAGGGGCATGGTTGTTTGGGATCCAGTGATCCTAAGAGACTGGTTTGTTGCAAAACTACATAATGTTCTCAGCAGGAGAATGGCAGAGGAGAGGATATTGCATGACCCGTCAGTGACTTTCCTTTGTGTTAGAGACTTGGCCATGCGATGGGCTGGTGTGTCATTAGCTCCAGAAGTCTGTGCATACCAATATGTCGAACCTCAAGATTACAGCTCAGAGAGGTGGCCTAATGCCAGTGGTAAGTGTCAAGAGGTCCACCATGATGATGTGGTGGTGGGGGAACTTCAAGCTAAGCTAGGTCGGATGAGAGCCTTAGCTGATTCGTTGCTGCAGCCCAAGGTACGACGCAAGAGGTGCAATGTGTGTAGAAGCCGCACCCACCTCCAGAATAGGTGTCCAAAGAGAGGGGTTAGTGGTATTCAGAACCCCTCTGGAGTGACGTGTCGCAAAGTATTTGCAAGCGTAAGCCACCGAGACCAGCAGGGCCTTAAGCGACAACAGAGTCCGCCCCAGGTTGATCCTTCTAAAGGATCAGCCCCAGCAGTTCAGGTGGGTGCAGTGTCAACTTCTGATAGCCGGATGGTTATGCGTTGCAACCAGAGAAATTTCTTTCGCAGGAAGGGGCAGAGGAGGAGGGGACGAGGGAAGTCTCCTGGTGTCAGTGTGGTCGACCAGTTAGGTGTTAGAAATGTGACAGGTGGACCGTGTATTGTGACTGGTATGAGGCCAAATTTTCTGCATACCGATATGTCAACTCGTGACTTTGTGCAAAAGGGGATTGTGAAAGACCACCAGCAAGAACTTTTGCCCGTTAGACATGGTTGTGAAAGATAGACTGTTTTCATCTGTTTAGGAATCCCAGTCTTTTGGATTGACAGCCTTAGTGTAGTTAGTTAATTAGCAGTTATGTTTTGCTGTTGTTATATATTATGATTGCAGGTAGATGGTGTCATGTGATGACATGTCTTTCTTTTAGAGTGCAAGAACACCAGGCAGACCAGGTGAAAGGGGTGGTTCTGTTCATGTGGTGTTGTCATTACCATCATGTCCAGTAAGAGAGTAACTTCCAGGGTGAATTCATGAGGTGGGATATTATTGAATTAACAATGTTTTGTTGACCCTGTATGGGGTGTTCCTTTGTGTTTATATCCAGGTTATAGGTGGCACAGGATGAAATGTTCTTTTTAGTGTAAGGGTACAGTGTTAGAAGCACAAACCACCCAGGTATCCCATTAGCTGCAGGAAGCTTATGTTTGACCAGAAGAGACCAATGGTATTATTTTTAAATACACTTTGTGTTGAATTTCTAGAGTTAAGGGAAGTAGTAACCAATATAAAGGTTACTTGTTTAATGCTTATGTAGCTTTTATTTTTGTTTAATTAGTTTTATGCAAGAAGCGAGGGTTGTATTCATTTTGTTATGATTGGTGCTCTTATAGCAGAAGAGCTATTTTTCCTCACTGATATTATTTTAGTCATTAGTACCAACTGAGTTAGTATGGTTTATACTTTTGTGTTGAGATTATTGGTATTTGGAACTGACTGATGCCTGGTGAGGTAATCTACACTGTTTCACATTGTAAGTGATGTATGAAAAGAACAAGACTATTTTTTTTAGTGGTACTCTTCAGGGATATAACAAGCAGTTTAGGTTTTGGAGGAGGTAACATGTGACATAGATTTGTTTTACCTTTGTCATTTTGATGGCGGTTTGTGTGTAAATTTCATTGAATCCTTGGTTTATTGATGATTGTTTTTGAGTGTGGTCACAGGTGACATTACTTTTTTATTTGGCATTTGTCATTTTGATGACGGTTTATGTGTAGATGTTAGTACTTGCTTGCTTGATTAGTGATTTTACTTTTTGATGTGGTTACTGAAGACCAATGATTTTATTTTGAGGTGAACTAGCTAGATGGTAACTTTTAAAGAGATAGTTGGGTGAGGAGATATGATGGTCCATTTCTTTTGACGGAACGTCAAAAAAGTAGGGGGTTGGATAATGTGATAGCGCCAAACCGATGCACCTTGGTGTCTACAACAAACCGATGCACGAGTTTGGTCTATCAAAGCCGTATTTGTCCTGGCCACCACCGGAACTCGGCTTAACAAAGGAATCGGAAGCCAGTTTTGTTTTAGCAGTCCTTTGTGCTGATGAGAGATGCGGGCAGCATGGCCTTCAGTTCAGTGCTGTTCTGTTGTTGTCAGGTGTGGGAACAATTCCCTGAGTTGATCTGTGTCAACTAATGTTGTGACAAAACTGTAAGTTTTAACTGATTAAGTTTAAAATGCTTAATTCAATAAATATTTGTTAAATCGTAGCACACGCCAGTTTACCAATTTGAAAGTGTTTGCATGGGTGAACAAAATTGTTAGACGAGATGGTAGGAACAAAGAAATATAAATAGATAATATGAATAAGTATTAATAAAATGAGCTGTTCTACAGAAGGATTTAGTGTCCCTAAAGCTTTATGAAAATAACATGTAACACATAGAGATGTCAGCAATCAGACAATGGTGATGTGAAATATGTAGGATAGGTCATTGATGGCGGTTAAGTATCATAGAGACTGTCATGTCATGCCAGCCATGCTGGCACAAGATTATTTTGTTAGGAATTATTTTACATGGTTATCCTATAGCATTAATGTGTTACTGGCTGAATAGATATGTGGGAGATTCACCAAAATATACAATGTGTGGGGTCATAAATTAGTTTATAGTAAAGACTGAAATAATGCCACATGGTGCCATGCAGGCCATGTTGGCATGGAAGGGAGTAAGTGCTTGTGAGGTTGCTAGAAATGAAGGTTACTTAACAACAGAGTGGTGAGAATCATATGTGTATACAGCAGCAAGATACGTTTACAGGCATATTCTGTGATTATGGTGAGCATCACATTGGATGTTTGGTCAAGTGTTGGGTATGAACACTCCAAAGCAACAATGAGTAGGGGAAAATAGCCATGATCATAGGTAATATTTATAACATGTGTAAAGCAGAGAAGAGTACTAACATGTTATATGTGGCAATGATGGGTTAATGGTTAAGCTATGTAGTTAGGACATGTAGGTAATAAATAGAAGTGAAGGAAATAATGTGTTGAATTGTAGGGACGCCATGCAGATTGATAGCCACTAGGCGTAGGAAATAATGCACCTTTAATACGCGGGGTGCGTATGAGCAATCGTAATGTAATCATGACAACTGCGAATGAAGTGTGGCTTTACTGAGGGGAAGAATGTGATTTAGTACTGCGTACCACCCTTCGCAGAGATATTAATATGTATTTGTCGTGTGACATGAAGCGTAAGATATCAAAACTTATAACCGGTGTATCGTAGGAAGAATGGTGGGGAACAGAGCGCACAACTGTACATTTGCTGTCCACTCACAAATAATATTACACTGATTGTGTTGGACCTTGAATAACACTTATTGGTCATTAGTGAGTAAAAATGACACAATATATAGAGTACACTGTTTATTATATTAGTACTAATGTTCTGTATCCTGCCATGGACATTGTTGTGCTTGGAGCCTGTCTCATATGAATGAGGCACTCTGGCCACTATTTTGTGTACTTTCACTTGATACTATGGTGTATTTATTTTATGAACTGTCTTAAGGGTATCAGAGAGTTCCTCAATTGAGTTCCTGTGTAATACATGTTTATCTTTAACTTTCTGTGAAGGTTGTGATTCACCCATGTGCAAGTGTTGCATTTGCACATTCTACAAATATGGTTATTCCTGTTTCCTTTACTTTTCATAGTTAAACATGTTTTACCTGTTGGTTATTAATTTATAATATCATGCGGTAATGTGTGTGATGTCATATTGTTGTTGATATCCTTTATCAAAACATGGACATTGCAGGAGCAGTGTGTCCTATATTATATGGCATCCCTCATAAGTTTAGGTATTTAAATGACAGAAGATGGGGGAAAGGTGGTGCATTGGGTATTATGATTATGGTGATTATGGCTATGGTGAAAGTGATCACTTGATGATTGTGATGGTTTTATGTAACGATGTATGTTATATGTCTGAGTTGTTGTCGGTGACTTATGTTATAGCCTGTGTCCTGATTGTTGCTGGTGTAATGTGTAGAACTGTACCTCTGGTATATTGATGTTGTTTAGCTGTCATCAGTACAAAGGTGTGTGTCCTTGTGATGTCATATTGAATTGCATACCCTATGTCTGCTGAATTGCTGTTGGTGCATTGGACTGTATTTATGTCCTCTATGTACATGTTCAAATGGTGTTGTCCTGTTAGTCGTTGTACACCGGTGTAGCTGAGTTGTGTTCGGTCTTGATTTTGACAAGTTGATTAGTGTTGCTGTGTAACATTGGCATTTATGGGGGGGGGGGGGTATTGTCAGCCTGTGGTGTTGGGGATGAGAAGTTGTGTTGGACCAGAGACCTGTAGGTAATGACCTCCCTGAACTGAAGACATTCTGTAAGTGAATGCTGGGCTCTATGGTGAGGTGGAGCAGGCTGAGGTTGTTGCATTAGAAGGTGTTCTATCCTAGCAATATCAAGTGTAATCTCATGACAGCAGTGGCACAATTGGAGAAGACAATAGTGGGTGATCTGATGATGCAGCATTGATTGCTGCATTTAACTATTAGAGATGTAGTCTCATGATAGCAGTAGTACAACTAGAGGGAATAGCAAAGTGGATAATTTGATGGAAGACATTTGTTATATGTAGGTTAATTCAAATGTTATATTGCATGTGCTCATTGCTTCATGTGTTTAATATGTTGTCTTTACCATGATAATCATATATTGTGTTTTCCGTTGTTACAGGAGCGGCTGACTAGTTAGTGTCAGCAGGCCTGGGTTCTTGGTGGGATAGTAAATTGTGTCACAACTCTTTGTTTATGTCGTGTCTTGGGGTTTATGTTGTGTAAGCTATGTTTTTGTAGTGCCTTATTGTCTGTGCAGTGTTGCTTGTGTCAAGGTTCTTTATTGTGTCAGTCTAACCAGTTATTGCTTGGAGCACCTGTGTTGTGGTACTTGGTGTACCCTGTTGTCTTAAGTTTTGGTGACTGAATAGGGGCCACCCTTGGTTGTTTGATATATACAGTTGTCTGTTGTATCTGTAATTGAACATCCCTTATTGAATGCTTTATTCAATGTGTTTGAACACAAATTGTCACCAAAAGTTGTAGCAGTTGATAAATAAAGAGCTATTTTTGTACTGTTTTTGATTTGTTTGTTTAGTCTCTTTTAGTTTTTACAGCCACTATTTCTACCACAATCTAACACCTTAATCCAATGTCTGGGTCTCAAATATGACAGTTAGTGTCCAGAGTTGAGGCCCATGCTCGAGATCTCTTATATCTTCTTACCTAATTACTATCATCTTTTATTGTTGGTTGAGGCGGTGTGAGGTTCTCTCTCTTTTCACTATTTTTCTTCTTTGGCCGTAACGAAGTCAGAACTACTCTTTACCTCTTAGCACCGTAGTGAAGGAAGCATCAGTCTTTATGATTGTCTCCCTTTGTCTTTTACCACTCGACTACAAAATGGCGACCCCGACGAGATATAGTGGCAGTCTTTGAATTGTTCTGTTAGGATTGTTTTAGTATCTAGTGATTGTTTTGTGTGGTAGGTCAGTGTTTATGTTTGTGGTGTCCATTGTCTTTGAGTTGTGACATTAGAACCCAGGTTTGCTGCTGAGATCCCCCGGGCATTCCTGCACAAGAGAGGAGTCCCCTGTATGGTGAGTGGGCTCAGATAAATTGCCTCCTAGTACACTTTCACTGTGTCCTATCCAGAGCAAGGATGGCTCTGTCTTCAACGTTAGGGACCGTAGTTCCCCTCCCAGTTGGTGCCCCTGACGGCACATGGCCCAATGGTGAAGTCAGGTACATAGTTGCACCTGTGAAGATAGAAGTACCTTGTTTTGGCCGGCAAGGTGGGCCAGCTGTTGAGGAGTATGTGAGGAAGGTGAGATCTGCATGGAGGGCTGGTGCGGTGTGTGATGAGGACAGAGTTGACATCATTTGGGAAAGTGTTGCTCCCAGTGTGTGGGCGGAACTTGAACTTAGGTCAGCTTGTAATGACCCTGAGGAGATGCTGCAGACTATTCAGCAGGTGTATGGAGAGCAAGGCAGCATGGTGGAACTTGCTGCAGCTTTCTTCCAAGTGAAACAAGATGCTGGGGAATCCATCATGGATTTCTCACACCGGGTCCACAAAGCCTTTCGTTTGGTGCTGGAAGCTCAGAGAAAGAGGGGCATGGTTGTTTGGGATCCAGTGATCCTAAGAGACTGGTTTGTTGCAAAACTACATAATGTTCTCAGCAGGAGAATGGCAGAGGAGAGGATATTGCATGACCCGTCAGTGACTTTCCTTTGTGTTAGAGACTTGGCCATGCGATGGGCTGGTGTGTCATTAGCTCCAGAAGTCTGTGCATACCAATATGTAGAACCTCAAGATTACAGCTCAGAGAGGTGGCCTAATGCCAGTGGTAAGTGTCAAGAGGTCCACCATGATGATGTGGTGGTGGGGGAACTTCAAGCTAAGCTAGGTCGGATGAGAGCCTTAGCTGATTCGTTGCTGCAGCCCAAGGTACGACGCAAGAGGTGCAATGTGTGTAGAAGCCGCACCCACCTCCAGAATAGGTGTCCAAAGAGAGGGGTTAGTGGTATTCAGAACCCCTCTGGAGTGACGTGTCGCAAAGTATTTGCAAGCGTAAGCCACCGAGACCAGCAGGGCCTTAAGCGACAACAGAGTCCGCCCCAGGTTGATCCTTCTAAAGGATCAGCCCCAGCAGTTCAGGTGGGTGCAGTGTCAACTTCTGATAGCCGGATGGTTATGCGTTGCAACCAGAGAAATTTCTTTCGCAGGAAGGGGCAGAGGAGGAGGGGACGAGGGAGGTCTCCTGGTGTCAGTGTGGTCAACCAGTTAGGTGTTAGAAATGTGACAGGTGGACCGTGTATTGTGACTGGTATGAGGCCAAATTTTCTGCATACCGATATGTCAACTCGTGACTTTGTGCAAAAGGGGATTGTGAAAGACCACCAGCAAGAGCTTTTGCCCGTTAGACATGGTTGTGAAAGATAGACTGTTTTCATCTGTTTAGGAATCCCAGTCTTTTGGATTGACAGCCTTAGTGTAGTTAGTTAATTAGCAGTTATGTTTTGCTGTTGTTATATATTATGATTGCAGGTAGATGGTGTCATGTGATGACATGTCTTTCTTTTAGAGTGCAAGAACACCAGGCAGACCAGGTGAAAGGGGTGGTTCTGTTCATGTGGTGTTGTCATTACCATCATGTCCAGTAAGAGAGTAACTTCCAGGGTGAATTCATGAGGTGGGATATTATTGAATTAACAATGTTTTGTTGACCCTGTATGGGGTGTTCCTTTGTGTTTATATCCAGGTTATAGGTGGCACAGGATGAAATGTTCTTTTTAGTGTAAGGGTACAGTGTTAGAAGCACAAACCACCCAGGTATCCCATTAGCTGCAGGAAGCTTATGTTTGACCAGAAGAGACCAATGGTATTATTTTTAAATACACTTTGTGTTGAATTTCTAGAGTTAAGGGAAGTAGTAACCAATATAAAGGTTACTTGTTTAATGTTTATTTAGCTTTTATTTTTGTTTAATTAGTTTTATGCAAGAAGCGAGGGTTGTATTCATTTTGTTATGATTGGTGCTCTTATAGCAGAAGAGCTATTTATCCTCACTGATATTATTTTAGTCATTAGTACCAACTGAGTTAGTATGGTTTATACTTTTGTGTTGAGATTATTGGTATTTGGAACTGACTGATGCCTGGTGAGGTAATCTACACTGTTTCACATTGTAAGTGATGTATGAAAAGAACAAGACTATTTTTTTAGTGGTACTCTTCAGGGAAATAACAAGCAGTTTAGGTTTTGGAGGAGGTAACATGTGACATAGATTTGTTTTACCTTTGTCATTTTGATGGCGGTTTGTGTGTAAATTTCATTGAATCCTTGGTTTATTGATGATTGTTTTTGAGTGTGGTCACAGGTGACATTACTTTTTTTTGGCATTTGTCATTTTGATGACGGTTTATGTGTAGATGTTAGTACTTGCTTGCTTGATTAGTGATTTTACTTTTTGATGTGGTTACTGAAGACCAATGATTTTATTTTGAGGTGAACTAGCTAGATGGTAACTTTTAAAGAGATAGTTGGGTGAGGAGATATGATGGTCCATTTCTTTTGACGGATCGTCAAAAAAGTAGGGGGTTGGATAATGTGATAGCGCCAAACCGATGCACCTTGGTGTCTACAACAAACCGATGCACGAGTTTGGTCTATCAAAGCCGTATTTGTCCTGGCCACCACCGGAACTCGGCTTAACAAAGGAATCGGAAGCCAGTTTTGTTTTAGCAGTCCTTTGTGCTGATGAGAGATGCGGGCAGCATGGCCTTCAGTTCAGTGCTGTTCTGTTGTTGTCAGGTGTGGGAACAATTCCCTGAGTTGATCTGTGTCAACTAATGTTGTGACAAAACTGTAAGTTTTAACTGATTAAGTTTAAAATGCTTAATTCAATAAATATTTGTTAAATCGTAGCACACGCCAGTTTACCAATTTGAAAGTGTTTGCATGGGTGAACAAAATTGTTAGGCGAGATGGTAGGAACAAAGAAATATAAATAGATAATATGAATAAGTATTAATAAAATGAGCTGTTCTACAGAAGGATTTAGTGTCCCTAAAGCTTTATGAAAATAACATGTAACACATAGAGATGTCAGCAATCAGACAATGGTGATGTGAAATATGTAGGATAGGTCATTGATGGCGGTTAAGTATCATAGAGACTGTCATGTCATGCCAGCCATGCTGGCACAAGATTATTTTGTTAGGAATTATTTTACATGGTTATCCTATAGCATTAATGTGTTACTGGCTGAATAGATATGTGGGAGATTCACCAAAATATACAATGTGTGGGGTCATAAATTAGTTTATAGTAAAGACTGAAATAATGCCACATGGTGCCATGCAGGCCATGTTGGCATGGAAGGGAGTAAGTGCTTGTGAGGTTGCTAGAAATGAAGGTTACTTAACAACAGAGTGGTGAGAATCATATGTGTATACAGCAGCAAGATACGTTTACAGGCATATTCTGTGATTATGGTGAGCATCACATTGGATGTTTGGTCAAGTGTTGGGTATGAACACTCCAAAGCAACAATGAGTAGGGGAAAATAACCATGATCATAGGTAATATTTATAACATGTGTAAAGCAGAGAAGAGTACTAACATGTTATATGTGGCAATGATGGGTTAATGGTTAAGCTATGTAGTTAGGACATGTAGGTAATAAATAGAAGTGAAGGAAATAATGTGTTGAATTGTAGGGACGCCATGCAGATTGATAGCCACTAGGCGTAGGAAATAATGCACCTTTAATACGCGGGGTGCGTATGAGCAATCGTAATGTAATCATGACAACTGCGAATGAAGTGTGGCTTTACTGAGGGGAAGAATGTGATTTAGTACTGCGTACCACCCTTCGCAGAGATATTAATATGTATTTGTCGTGTGACATGAAGCGTAAGATATCAAAACTTATAACCGGTGTATCATAGGAAGAATGGTGGGGAACAGAGCGCACAACTGTACATTTGCTGTCCACTCACAAATAATATTACACTGATTGTGTTGGACCTTGAATAACACTTATTGGTCATTAGTGTGTAATAATGACACAATATATAGAGTACACTGTTTATTATATTAGTACTAATGTTCTGTATCCTGCCATGGGCATTGTTGTGCTTGGAGCCTGTCTCATATGAATGAGGCACTCTGGCCACTATTTTGTGTACTTTCACTTGATACTATGGTGTATTTATTTTATGAACTGTCTTAAGGGTATCAGAGAGTTCCTCAATTGAGTTCCTGTGTAATACATGTTTATCTTTAACTTTCTGTGAAGGTTGTGATTCACCCATGTGCAAGTGTTGCATTTGCACATTCTACAAATATGGTTATTCCTGTTTCCTTTACTTTTCATAGTTAAACATGTTTTACCTGTTGGTTATTAATTTATAATATCATGCGGTAATGTGTTTGATGTCATATTGTTGTTGATATCCTTTATCAAAACATGGACATTGCAGGAGCAGTGTGTCCTATATCATATGGCATCCCTCATAAGTTTAGGTATTTAAATGACAGAAGATGGGGGAAAGGTGGTGCATTGGGTATTATGATTATGGTGATTATGGCTATGGCGAAAGTGATCACTTGATGATTGTGATGGTTTTATGTAACGATGTATGTTATATGTCTGAGTTGTTGTCGGTGACTTATGTTATAGCCTGTGTCCTGATTGTTGCTGGTGTAATGTGTAGAACTGTACCTCTGGTATATTGATGATGTTTAGCTGTCATCAGTACAAAGGTGTGTGTCCTTGTGATGTCATATTGAATTGCATACCCTATGTCTGCTGAATTGCTGTTGGTGCATTGGACTGTATTTATGTCCTCTATGTACATGTTCAAATGGTGTTGTCCTGTTAGTCGTTGTACACCGGTGTAGCTGAGTTGTGTTCGGTCTTGATTTTGACAAGTTGATTGGTGTTGCTGTGTAACATTGGCATTTATGGGGGGGGGGGGTATTGTCAGCCTGTGGTGTTGGGGATGAGAAGTTGTGTTGGACCAGAGACCTGTAGGTAATGACCTCCCTGAACTGAAGACATTCTGTAAGTGAATGCTGGGCTCTATGGGGAGGTGGAGCAGGCTGAGGTTGTTGCATTAGAAGGTGTTCTATCCTAGCAATATCAAGTGTAATCTCATGACAGCAGTGGCACAATTGGAGAAGACAATAGTGGGTGATCTGATGATGCAGCATTGATTGCTGCATTTAATTATTAGAGATGTAGTCTCATGATAGCAGTAGTACAACTAGAGGGAATAGCAAAGTGGATAATTTGATGGAAGACATTTGTTATATGTAGGTTAATTCAAATGTTATATTGCATGTGCTCATTGCTTCATTTGTTTAATATGTTGTCTTTACCATGATAATCATATATTGTGTTTTCCGTTGTTACAGGAGCGGCTGACTAGTTAGTGTCAGCAGGCCTGGGTTCTTGGTGGGATAGTAAATTGTGTCACAACTCTTTGTTTATGTCGTGTCTTGGGGTTTATGTTGTGTAAGCTATGTTTTTGTAGTGCCTTATTGTCTGTGCAGTGTTGCTTGTGTCAAGGTTCTTTATTGTGTCAGTCTAACCAGTTATTGCTTGGAGCACCTGTGTTGTGGTACTTGGTGTACCCTGTTGTCTTAAGTTTTGGTGACTGAATAGGGGCCACCCTTGGTTGTTTGATATATACAGTTGTCTGTTGTATCTGTAATTGAACATCCCTTATTGAATGCTTTATTCAATGTGTTTGAACACAAATTGTCACCAAAAGTTGTAGCAGTTGATAAGTAAAGAGCTATTTTTGTACTGTTTTTGATTTGTTTGTTTAGTCTCTTTTAGTTTTTACAGCCACTATTTCTACCACAATCTAACACCTTAATCCAATGTCTGGGTCTCAAATATGACAGTTAGTGTCCAGAGTTGAGGCCCATGCTCGAGATCTCGTATATCTTCTTACCTAATTACTATCATCTTTTTTTGTTGGTTGAGGCGGTGTGAGGTTCTCTCTCTTTTCACTATTTTTCTTCTTTGGCCGTAACGAAGTCAGAACTGCTCTTTACCTCTTAGCACCGTAGTGAAGGAAGCATCAGTCTTTATGATTGTCTCCCTTTGTCTTTTACCACTCGACTACAAAATGGCGACCCCGACGAGATATAGTGGCAGTCTTTGAATTGTTCTGTTAGGATTGTTTTAGTATCTAGTGATTGTTTTGTGTGGTAGGTCAGTGTTTATGTTTGTGGTGTCCATTGTCTTTGAGTTGTGACATTAGAACCCAGGTTTGCTGCTGAGATCCCCCGGGCATTCCTGCACAAGAGAGGAGTCCCCTGTATGGTGAGTGGGCTCAGATAAATTGCCTCCTAGTACACTTTCACTGTGTCCTATCCAGAGCAAGGATGGCTCTGTCTTCAACGTTAGGGACCGTAGTTCCCCTCCCAGTTGGTGCCCCTGACGTCACATGGCCCAATGGTGAAGTCAGGTACATAGTTGCACCTGTGAAGATAGAAGTACCTTGTTTTGGCCGGCAAGGTGGGCCAGCTGTTGAGGAGTATGTGAGGAAGGTGAGATCTGCATGGAGGGCTGGTGCGGTGTGTGATGAGGACAGAGTTGACATCATTTGGGAAAGTGTTGCTCCCAGTGTGTGGGCGGAACTTGAACTTAGGTCAGCTTGTAATGACCCTGAGGAGATGCTGCAGACTATTCAGCAGGTGTATGGAGAGCAAGGCAGCATGGTGGAACTTGCTGCAGCTTTCTTCCAAGTGAAACAAGATGCTGGGGAATCCATCATGGATTTCTCACACCGGGTCCACAAAGCCTTTCGTTTGGTGCTGGAAGCTCAGAGAAAGAGGGGCATGGTTGTTTGGGATCCAGTGATCCTAAGAGACTGGTTTGTTGCAAAACTACATAATGTTCTCAGCAGGAGAATGGCAGAGGAGAGGATATTGCATGACCCGTCAGTGACTTTCCTTTGTGTTAGAGACTTGGCCATGCGATGGGCTGGTGTGTCATTAGCTCCAGAAGTCTGTGCATACCAATATGTCGAACCTCAAGATTACAGCTCAGAGAGGTGGCCTAATGCCAGTGGTAAGTGTCAAGAGGTCCACCATGATGATGTGGTGGTGGGGGAACTTCAAGCTAAGCTAGGTCGGATGAGAGCCTTAGCTGATTCGTTGCTGCATCCCAAGGTACGACGCAAGAGGTGCAATGTGTGTAGAAGCCGCACCCACCTCCAGAATAGGTGTCCAAAGAGAGGGGTTAGTGGTATTCAGAACCCCTCTGGAGTGACGTGTCGCAAAGTATTTGCAAGCGTAAGCCACCGAGACCAGCAGGGCCTTAAGCGACAACAGAGTCCGCCCCAGGTTGATCCTTCTAAAGGATCAGCCCCAGCAGTTCAGGTGGGTGCAGTGTCAACTTCTGATAGCCAGATGGTTATGCGTTGCAACCAGAGAAATTTCTTTCGCAGGAAGGGGCAGAGGAGGAGGGGACGAGGGAAGTCTCCTGGTGTCAGTGTGGTCGACCAGTTAGGTGTTAGAAATGTGACAGGTGGACCGTGTATTGTGACTGGTATGAGGCCAAATTTTCTGCATACCGATATGTCAACTCGTGACTTTGTGCAAAAGGGGATTGTGAAAGACCACCAGCAAGAACTTTTGCCCGTTAGACATGGTTGTGAAAGATAGACTGTTTTCATCTGTTTAGGAATCCCAGTCTTTTGGATTGACAGCCTTAGTGTAGTTAGTTAATTAGCAGTTATGTTTTGCTGTTGTTATATATTATGATTGCAGGTAGATGGTGTCATGTGATGACATGTCTTTCTTTTAGAGTGCAAGAACACCAGGCAGACCAGGTGAAAGGGGTGGTTCTGTTCATGTGGTGTTGTCATTACCATCATGTCCAGTAAGAGAGTAACTTCCAGGGTGAATTCATGAGGTGGGATATTATTGAATTAACAATGTTTTGTTGACCCTGTATGGGGTGTTCCTTTGTGTTTATATCCAGGTTATAGGTGGCACAGGATGAAATGTTCTTTTTAGTGTAAGGGTACAGTGTTAGAAGCACAAACCACCCAGGTATCCCATTAGCTGCAGGAAGCTTATGTTTGACCAGAAGAGACCAATGGTATTATTTTTAAATACACTTTGTGTTGAATTTCTAGAGTTAAGGGAAGTAGTAACCAATATAAAGGTTACTTGTTTAATGTTTATGTAGCTTTTATTTTTGTTTAATTAGTTTTATGCAAGAAGCGAGGGTTGTATTCATTTTGTTATGATTGGTGCTCTTATAGCAGAAGAGCTATTTTTCCTCACTGATATTATTTTAGTCATTAGTACCAACTGAGTTAGTATGGTTTATACTTTTGTGTTGAGATTATTGGTATTTGGAACTGACTGATGCCTGGTGAGGTAATCTACACTGTTTCACATTGTAAGTGATGTATGAAAAGAACAAGACTATTTTTTTTAGTGGTACTCTTCAGGGATATAACAAGCAGTTTAGGTTTTGGAGGAGGTAACATGTGACATAGATTTGTTTTACCTTTGTCATTTTGATGGCGGTTTGTGTGTAAATTTCATTGAATCCTTGGTTTATTGATGATTGTTTTTGAGTGTGGTCACAGGTGACATTACTTTTTTTTTGGCATTTGTCATTTTGATGACGGTTTATGTGTAGATGTTTATGTGTACTTGCTTGCTTGATTAGTGATTTTACTTTTTGATGTGGTTACTGAAGACCAATGATTTTATTTTGAGGTGAACTAGCTAGATGGTAACTTTTAAAGAGATAGTTGGGTGAGGAGATATGATGGTCCATTTCTTTTGACGGAACGTCAAAAAAGTAGGGGGTTGGATAATGTGATAGCGCCAAACCGATGCACCTTGGTGTCTACAACAAACCGATGCACGAGTTTGGTCTATCAAAGCCGTATTTGTCCTGGCCACCACCGGAACTCGGCTTAACAAAGGAATCGGAAGCCAGTTTTGTTTTAGCAGTCCTTTGTGCTGATGAGAGATGCGGGCAGCATGGCCTTCAGTTCAGTGCTGTTCTGTTGTTGTCAGGTGTGGGAACAATTCCCTGAGTTGATCTGTGTCAACTAATGTTGTGACAAAACTGTAAGTTTTAACTGATTAAGTTTAAAATGCTTAATTCAATAAATATTTGTTAAATCGTAGCACACGCCAGTTTACCAATTTGAAAGTGTTTGCATGGGTGAACAAAATTGTTAGGCGAGATGGTAGGAACAAAGAAATATAAATAGATAATATGAATAAGTATTAATAAAATGAGCTGTTCTACAGAAGGATTTAGTGTCCCTAAAGCTTTATGAAAATAACATGTAACACATAGAGATGTCAGCAATCAGACAATGGTGATGTGAAATATGTAGGATAGGTCATTGATGGCGGTTAAGTATCATAGAGACTGTCATGTCATGCCAGCCATGCTGGCACAAGATTATTTTGTTAGGAATTATTTTACATGGTTATCCTATAGCATTAATGTGTTACTGGCTGAATAGATATGTGGGAGATTCACCAAAATATACAATGTGTGGGGTCATAAATTAGTTTATAGTAAAGACTGAAATAATGCCACATGGTGCCATGCAGGCCATGTTGGCATGGAAGGGAGTAAGTGCTTGTGAGGTTGCTAGAAATGAAGGTTACTTAACAACAGAGTGGTGAGAATCATATGTGTATACAGCAGCAAGATACGTTTACAGGCATATTCTGTGATTATGGTGAGCATCACATTGGATGTTTGGTCAAGTGTTGGGTATGAACACTCCAAAGCAACAATGAGTAGGGGAAAATAACCATGATCATAGGTAATATTTATAACATGTGTAAAGCAGAGAAGAGTACTAACATGTTATATGTGGCAATGATGGGTTAATGGTTAAGCTATGTAGTTAGGACATGTAGGTAATAAATAGAAGTGAAGGAAATAATGTGTTGAATTGTAGGGACGCCATGCAGATTGATAGCCACTAGGCGTAGGAAATAATGCACCTTTAATACGCGGGGTGCGTATGAGCAATCGTAATGTAATCATGACAACTGCGAATGAAGTGTGGCTTTACTGAGGGGAAGAATGTGATTTAGTACTGCGTACCACCCTTCGCAGAGATATTAATATGTATTTGTCGTGTGACATGAAGCGTAAGATATCAAAACTTATAACCGGTGTATCATAGGAAGGATGGTGGGGAACAGAGCGCACAACTGTACATTTGCTGTCCACTCACAAATAATATTACACTGATTGTGTTGGACCTTGAATAACACTTATTGGTCATTAGTGTGTAATAATGACACAATATATAGAGTACACTGTTTATTATATTAGTACTAATGTTCTGTATCCTGCCATGGGCATTGTTGTGCTTGGAGCCTGTCTCATATGAATGAGGCACTCTGGCCACTATTTTGTGTACTTTCACTTGATACTATGGTGTATTTATTTTATGAACTGTCTTAAGGGTATCAGAGAGTTCCTCAATTGAGTTCCTGTGTAATACATGTTTATCTTTAACTTTCTGTGATGGTTGTGATTCACCCATGTGCAAGTGTTGCATTTGCACATTCTACAAATATGGTTATTCCTGTTTCCTTTACTTTTCATAGTTAAACATGTTTTACCTGTTGGTTATTAATTTATAATATCATGCGGTAATGTGTGTGATGTCATATTGTTGTTGATATCCTTTATCAAAACATGGACATTGCAGGAGCAGTGTGTCCTATATCATATGGCATCCCTCATAAGTTTAGGTATTTAAATGACAGAAGATGGGGGAAAGGTGGTGCATTGGGTATTATGATTATGGTGATTATGGCTATGGTGAAAGTGATCACTTGATGATTGTGATGGTTTTATGTAACGATGTATGTTATATGTCTGAGTTGTTGTCGGTGACTTATGTTATAGCCTGTGTCCTGATTGTTGCTGGTGTAATGTGTAGAACTGTACCTCTGGTATATTGATGTTGTTTAGCTGTCATCAGTACAAAGGTGTGTGTCCTTGTGATGTCATATTGAATTGCATACCCTATGTCTGCTGAATTGCTGTTGGTGCATTGGACTGTATTTATGTCCTCTATGTACATGTTCAAATGGTGTTGTCCTGTTAGTCGTTGTACACCGGTGTAGCTGAGTTGTGTTCGGTCTTGATTTTGACAAGTTGATTAGTGTTGCTGTGTAACATTGGCATTTATGGGGGGGGGGGGGGGGTATTGTCAGCCTGTGGTGTTGGGGATGAGAAGTTGTGTTGGACCAGAGACCTGTAGGTAATGACCTCCCTGAACTGAAGACATTCTGTAAGTGAATGCTGGGCTCTATGGGGAGGTGGAGCAGGCTGAGGTTGTTGCATTAGAAGGTGTTCTATCCTAGCAATATCAAGTGTAATCTCATGACAGCAGTGGCACAATTGGAGAAGACAATAGTGGGTGATCTGATGATGCAGCATTGATTGCTGCATTTAACTATTAGAGATGTAGTCTCATGATAGCAGTAGTACAACTAGAGGGAATAGCAAAGTGGATAATTTGATGGAAGACATTTGTTATATGTAGGTTAATTCAAATGTTATATTGCATGTGCTCATTGCTTCATGTGTTTAATATGTTGTCTTTACCATGATAATCATATATTGTGTTTTCCGTTGTTACAGGAGCGGCTGACTAGTTAGTGTCAGCAGGCCTGGGTTCTTGGTGGGATAGTAAATTGTGTCACAACTCTTTGTTTATGTCGTGTCTTGGGGTTTATGTTGTGTAAGCTATGTTTTTGTAGTGCCTTATTTATTGTCTGTGCAGTGTTGCTTGTGTCAAGGTTCTTTATTGTGTCAGTCTAACCAGTTATTGCTTGGAGCACCTGTGTTGTGGTACTTGGTGTACCCTGTTGTCTTAAGTTTTGGTGACTGAATAGGGGCCACCCTTGGTTGTTTGATATATACAGTTGTCTGTTGTATCTGTAATTGAACATCCCTTATTGAATGCTTTATTCAATGTGTTTGAACACAAATTGTCACCAAAAGTTGTAGCAGTTGATAAATAAAGAGCTATTTTTGTACTGTTTTTGATTTGTTTGTTTAGTCTCTTTTAGTTTTTACAGCCACTATTTCTACCACAATCTAACACCTTAATCCAATGTCTGGGTCTCAAATATGACAGTTAGTGTCCAGAGTTGAGGCCCATGCTCGAGATCTCTTATATCTTCTTACCTAATTACTATCATCTTTTTTTGTTGGTTGAGGCGGTGTGAGGTTCTCTCTCTTTTCACTATTTTTCTTCTTTGGCCGTAACGAAGTCAGAACTACTCTTTACCTCTTAGCACCGTAGTGAAGGAAGCATCAGTCTTTATGATTGTCTCCCTTTGTCTTTTACCACTCGACTACAAAATGGCGACCCCGACGAGATATAGTGGCAGTCTTTGAATTGTTCTGTTAGGATTGTTTTAGTATCTAGTGATTGTTTTGTGTGGTAGGTCAGTGTTTATGTTTGTGGTGTCCATTGTCTTTGAGTTGTGACATTAGAACCCAGGTTTGCTGCTGAGATCCCCCGGGCATTCCTGCACAAGAGAGGAGTCCCCTGTATGGTGAGTGGGCTCAGATAAATTGCCTCCTAGTACACTTTCACTGTGTCCTATCCAGAGCAAGGATGGCTCTGTCTTCAACGTTAGGGACCGTAGTTCCCCTCCCAGTTGGTGCCCCTGACGTCACATGGCCCAATGGTGAAGTCAGGTACATAGTTGCACCTGTGAAGATAGAAGTACCTTGTTTTGGCCGGCAAGGTGGGCCAGCTGTTGAGGAGTATGTGACGAAGGTGAGATCTGCATGGAGGGCTGGTGCGGTGTGTGATGAGGACAGAGTTGACATCATTTGGGAAAGTGTTGCTCCCAGTGTGTGGGCGGAACTTGAACTTAGGTCAGCTTGTAATGACCCTGAGGAGATGCTGCAGACTATTCAGCGGGTGTATGGAGAGCAAGGCAGCATGGTGGAACTTGCTGCAGCTTTCTTCCAAGTGAAACAAGATGCTGGGGAATCCATCATGGATTTCTCACACCGGGTCCACAAAGCCTTTCGTTTGGTGCTGGAAGCTCAGAGAAATAGGGGCATGGTTGTTTGGGATCCAGTGATCCTAAGAGACTGGTTTGTTGCAAAACTACATAATGTTCTCAGCAGGAGAATGGCAGAGGAGAGGATATTGCATGACCCGTCAGTGACTTTCCTTTGTGTTAGAGACTTGGCCATGCGATGGGCTGGTGTGTCATTAGCTCCAGAAGTCTGTGCATACCAATATGTCGAACCTCAAGATTACAGCTCAGAGAGGTGGCCTAATGCCAGTGGTAAGTGTCAAGAGGTCCACCATGATGATGTGGTGGTGGGGGAACTTCAAGCTAAGCTAGGTCGGATGAGAGCCTTAGCTGATTCGTTGCTGTAGCCCAAGGTACGACGCAAGAGGTGCAATGTGTGTAGAAGCCGCACCCACCTCCAGAATAGGTGTCCAAAGAGAGGGGTTAGTGGTATTCAGAACCCCTCTGGAGTGACGTGTCGCAAAGTATTTGCAAGCGTAAGCCACCGAGACCAGCAGGGCCTTAAGCGACAACAGAGTCCGCCCCAGGTTGATCCTTCTAAAGGATCAGCCCCAGCAGTTCAGGTGGGTGCAGTGTCAACTTCTGATAGCCGGATGGTTATGCGTTGCAACCAGAGAAATTTCTTTCGCAGGAAGGGGCAGAGGAGGAGGGGACGAGGGAGGTCTCCTGGTGTCAGTGTGGTCAACCAGTTAGGTGTTAGAAATGTGACAGGTGGACCGTGTATTGTGACTGGTATGAGGCCAAATTTTCTGCATACCGATATGTCAACTCGTGACTTTGTGCAAAAGGGGATTGTGAAAGACCACCAGCAAGAGCTTTTGCCCGTTAGACATGGTTGTGAAAGATAGACTGTTTTCATCTGTTTAGGAATCCCAGTCTTTTGGATTGACAGCCTTAGTGTAGTTAGTTAATTAGCAGTTATGTTTTGCTGTTGTTATATATTATGATTGCAGGTAGATGGTGTCATGTGATGACATGTCTTTCTTTTAGAGTGCAAGAACACCAGGCAGACCAGGTGAAAGGGGTGGTTCTGTTCATGTGGTGTTGTCATTACCATCATGTCCAGTAAGAGAGTAACTTCCAGGGTGAATTCATGAGGTGGGATATTATTGAATTAACAATGTTTTGTTGACCCTGTATGGGGTGTTCCTTTGTGTTTATATCCAGGTTATAGGTGGCACAGGATGAAATGTTCTTTTTAGTGTAAGGGTACAGTGTTAGAAGCACAAACCACCCAGGTATCCCATTAGCTGCAGGAAGCTTATGTTTGACCAGAAGAGACCAATGGTATTATTTTTAAATACACTTTGTGTTGAATTTCTAGAGTTAAGGGAAGTAGTAACCAATATAAAGGTTACTTGTTTAATGTTTATTTAGCTTTTATTTTTGTTTAATTAGTTTTATGCAAGAAGCGAGGGTTGTATTCATTTTGTTATGATTGGTGCTCTTATAGCAGAAGAGCTATTTATCCTCACTGATATTATTTTAGTCATTAGTACCAACTGAGTTAGTATGGTTTATACTTTTGTGTTGAGATTATTGGTATTTGGAACTGACTGATGCCTGGTGAGGTAATCTACACTGTTTCACATTGTAAGTGATGTATGAAAAGAACAAGACTATTTTTTTAGTGGTACTCTTCAGGGAAATAACAAGCAGTTTAGGTTTTGGAGGAGGTAACATGTGACATAGATTTGTTTTACCTTTGTCATTTTGATGGCGGTTTGTGTGTAAATTTCATTGAATCCTTGGTTTATTGATGATTGTTTTTGAGTGTGGTCACAGGTGACATTACTTTTTTTTGGCATTTGTCATTTTGATGACGGTTTATGTGTAGATGTTAGTACTTGCTTGCTTGATTAGTGATTTTACTTTTTGATGTGGTTACTGAAGACCAATGATTTTATTTTGAGGTGAACTAGCTAGATGGTAACTTTTAAAGAGATAGTTGGGTGAGGAGATATGATGGTCCATTTCTTTTGACGGATCGTCAAAAAAGTAGGGGGTTGGATAATGTGATAGCGCCAAACCGATGCACCTTGGTGTCTACAACAAACCGATGCACGAGTTTGGTCTATCAAAGCCGTATTTGTCCTGGCCACCACCGGAACTCGGCTTAACAAAGGAATCGGAAGCCAGTTTTGTTTTAGCAGTCCTTTGTGCTGATGAGAGATGCGGGCAGCATGGCCTTCAGTTCAGTGCTGTTCTGTTGTTGTCAGGTGTGGGAACAATTCCCTGAGTTGATCTGTGTCAACTAATGTTGTGACAAAACTGTAAGTTTTAACTGATTAAGTTTAAAATGCTTAATTCAATAAATATTTGTTAAATCGTAGCACACGCCAGTTTACCAATTTGAAAGTGTTTGCATGGGTGAACAAAATTGTTAGGCGAGATGGTAGGAACAAAGAAATATAAATAGATAATATGAATAAGTATTAATAAAATGAGCTGTTCTACAGAAGGATTTAGTGTCCCTAAAGCTTTATGAAAATAACATGTAACACATAGAGATGTCAGCAATCAGACAATGGTGATGTGAAATATGTAGGATAGGTCATTGATGGCGGTTAAGTATCATAGAGACTGTCATGTCATGCCAGCCATGCTGGCACAAGATTATTTTGTTAGGAATTATTTTACATGGTTATCCTATAGCATTAATGTGTTACTGGCTGAATAGATATGTGGGAGATTCACCAAAATATACAATGTGTGGGGTCATAAATTAGTTTATAGTAAAGACTGAAATAATGCCACATGGTGCCATGCAGGCCATGTTGGCATGGAAGGGAGTAAGTGCTTGTGAGGTTGCTAGAAATGAAGGTTACTTAACAACAGAGTGGTGAGAATCATATGTGTATACAGCAGCAAGATACGTTTACAGGCATATTCTGTGATTATGGTGAGCATCACATTGGATGTTTGGTCAAGTGTTGGGTATGAACACTCCAAAGCAACAATGAGTAGGGGAAAATAACCATGATCATAGGTAATATTTATAACATGTGTAAAGCAGAGAAGAGTACTAACATGTTATATGTGGCAATGATGGGTTAATGGTTAAGCTATGTAGTTAGGACATGTAGGTAATAAATAGAAGTGAAGGAAATAATGTGTTGAATTGTAGGGACGCCATGCAGATTGATAGCCACTAGGCGTAGGAAATAATGCACCTTTAATACGCGGGGTGCGTATGAGCAATCGTAATGTAATCATGACAACTGCGAATGAAGTGTGGCTTTACTGAGGGGAAGAATGTGATTTAGTACTGCGTACCACCCTTCGCAGAGATATTAATATGTATTTGTCGTGTGACATGAAGCGTAAGATATCAAAACTTATAACCGGTGTATCATAGGAAGAATGGTGGGGAACAGAGCGCACAACTGTACATTTGCTGTCCACTCACAAATAATATTACACTGATTGTGTTGGACCTTGAATAACACTTATTGGTCATTAGTGTGTAATAATGACACAATATATAGAGTACACTGTTTATTATATTAGTACTAATGTTCTGTATCCTGCCATGGGCATTGTTGTGCTTGGAGCCTGTCTCATATGAATGAGGCACTCTGGCCACTATTTTGTGTACTTTCACTTGATACTATGGTGTATTTATTTTATGAACTGTCTTAAGGGTATCAGAGAGTTCCTCAATTGAGTTCCTGTGTAATACATGTTTATCTTTAACTTTCTGTGAAGGTTGTGATTCACCCATGTGCAAGTGTTGCATTTGCACATTCTACAAATATGGTTATTCCTGTTTCCTTTACTTTTCATAGTTAAACATGTTTTACCTGTTGGTTATTAATTTATAATATCATGCGGTAATGTGTTTGATGTCATATTGTTGTTGATATCCTTTATCAAAACATGGACATTGCAGGAGCAGTGTGTCCTATATCATATGGCATCCCTCATAAGTTTAGGTATTTAAATGACAGAAGATGGGGGAAAGGTGGTGCATTGGGTATTATGATTATGGTGATTATGGCTATGGCGAAAGTGATCACTTGATGATTGTGATGGTTTTATGTAACGATGTATGTTATATGTCTGAGTTGTTGTCGGTGACTTATGTTATAGCCTGTGTCCTGATTGTTGCTGGTGTAATGTGTAGAACTGTACCTCTGGTATATTGATGATGTTTAGCTGTCATCAGTACAAAGGTGTGTGTCCTTGTGATGTCATATTGAATTGCATACCCTATGTCTGCTGAATTGCTGTTGGTGCATTGGACTGTATTTATGTCCTCTATGTACATGTTCAAATGGTGTTGTCCTGTTAGTCGTTGTACACCGGTGTAGCTGAGTTGTGTTCGGTCTTGATTTTGACAAGTTGATTGGTGTTGCTGTGTAACATTGGCATTTATGGGGGGGGGTATTGTCAGCCTGTGGTGTTGGGGATGAGAAGTTGTGTTGGACCAGAGACCTGTAGGTAATGACCTCCCTGAACTGAAGACATTCTGTAAGTGAATGCTGGGCTCTATGGGGAGGTGGAGCAGGCTGAGGTTGTTGCATTAGAAGGTGTTCTATCCTAGCAATATCAAGTGTAATCTCATGACAGCAGTGGCACAATTGGAGAAGACAATAGTGGGTGATCTGATGATGCAGCATTGATTGCTGCATTTAATTATTAGAGATGTAGTCTCATGATAGCAGTAGTACAACTAGAGGGAATAGCAAAGTGGATAATTTGATGGAAGACATTTGTTATATGTAGGTTAATTCAAATGTTATATTGCATGTGCTCATTGCTTCATTTGTTTAATATGTTGTCTTTACCATGATAATCATATATTGTGTTTTCCGTTGTTACAGGAGCGGCTGACTAGTTAGTGTCAGCAGGCCTGGGTTCTTGGTGGGATAGTAAATTGTGTCACAACTCTTTGTTTATGTCGTGTCTTGGGGTTTATGTTGTGTAAGCTATGTTTTTGTAGTGCCTTATTGTCTGTGCAGTGTTGCTTGTGTCAAGGTTCTTTATTGTGTCAGTCTAACCAGTTATTGCTTGGAGCACCTGTGTTGTGGTACTTGGTGTACCCTGTTGTCTTAAGTTTTGGTGACTGAATAGGGGCCACCCTTGGTTGTTTGATATATACAGTTGTCTGTTGTATCTGTAATTGAACATCCCTTATTGAATGCTTTATTCAATGTGTTTGAACACAAATTGTCACCAAAAGTTGTAGCAGTTGATAAGTAAAGAGCTATTTTTGTACTGTTTTTGATTTGTTTGTTTAGTCTCTTTTAGTTTTTACAGCCACTATTTCTACCACAATCTAACACCTTAATCCAATGTCTGGGTCTCAAATATGACAGTTAGTGTCCAGAGTTGAGGCCCATGCTCGAGATCTCGTATATCTTCTTACCTAATTACTATCATCTTTTTTTGTTGGTTGAGGCGGTGTGAGGTTCTCTCTCTTTTCACTATTTTTCTTCTTTGGCCGTAACGAAGTCAGAACTACTCTTTACCTCTTAGCACCGTAGTGAAGGAAGCATCAGTCTTTATGATTGTCTCCCTTTGTCTTTTACCACTCGACTACAAAATGGCGACCCCGACGAGATATAGTGGCAGTCTTTGAATTGTTCTGTTAGGATTGTTTTAGTATCTAGTGATTGTTTTGTGTGGTAGGTCAGTGTTTATGTTTGTGGTGTCCATTGTCTTTGAGTTGTGACATTAGAACCCAGGTTTGCTGCTGAGATCCCCCGGGCATTCCTGCACAAGAGAGGAGTCCCCTGTATGGTGAGTGGGCTCAGATAAATTGCCTCCTAGTACACTTTCACTGTGTCCTATCCAGAGCAAGGATGGCTCTGTCTTCAACGTTAGGGACCGTAGTTCCCCTCCCAGTTGGTGCCCCTGACGTCACATGGCCCAATGGTGAAGTCAGGTACATAGTTGCACCTGTGAAGATAGAAGTACCTTGTTTTGGCCGGCAAGGTGGGCCAGCTGTTGAGGAGTATGTGAGGAAGGTGAGATCTGCATGGAGGGCTGGTGCGGTGTGTGATGAGGACAGAGTTGACATCATTTGGGAAAGTGTTGCTCCCAGTGTGTGGGCGGAACTTGAACTTAGGTCAGCTTGTAATGACCCTGAGGAGATGCTGCAGACTATTCAGCAGGTGTATGGAGAGCAAGGCAGCATGGTGGAACTTGCTGCAGCTTTCTTCCAAGTGAAACAAGATGCTGGGGAATCCATCATGGATTTCTCACACCGGGTCCACAAAGCCTTTCGTTTGGTGCTGGAAGCTCAGAGAAAGAGGGGCATGGTTGTTTGGGATCCAGTGATCCTAAGAGACTGGTTTGTTGCAAAACTACATAATGTTCTCAGCAGGAGAATGGCAGAGGAGAGGATATTGCATGACCCGTCAGTGACTTTCCTTTGTGTTAGAGACTTGGCCATGCGATGGGCTGGTGTGTCATTAGCTCCAGAAGTCTGTGCATACCAATATGTCGAACCTCAAGATTACAGCTCAGAGAGGTGGCCTAATGCCAGTGGTAAGTGTCAAGAGGTCCACCATGATGATGTGGTGGTGGGGGAACTTCAAGCTAAGCTAGGTCGGATGAGAGCCTTAGCTGATTCGTTGCTGCATCCCAAGGTACGACGCAAGAGGTGCAATGTGTGTAGAAGCCGCACCCACCTCCAGAATAGGTGTCCAAAGAGAGGGGTTAGTGGTATTCAGAACCCCTCTGGAGTGACGTGTCGCAAAGTATTTGCAAGCGTAAGCCACCGAGACCAGCAGGGCCTTAAGCGACAACAGAGTCCGCCCCAGGTTGATCCTTCTAAAGGATCAGCCCCAGCAGTTCAGGTGGGTGCAGTGTCAACTTCTGATAGCCAGATGGTTATGCGTTGCAACCAGAGAAATTTCTTTCGCAGGAAGGGGCAGAGGAGGAGGGGACGAGGGAAGTCTCCTGGTGTCAGTGTGGTCGACCAGTTAGGTGTTAGAAATGTGACAGGTGGACCGTGTATTGTGACTGGTATGAGGCCAAATTTTCTGCATACCGATATGTCAACTCGTGACTTTGTGCAAAAGGGGATTGTGAAAGACCACCAGCAAGAACTTTTGCCCGTTAGACATGGTTGTGAAAGATAGACTGTTTTCATCTGTTTAGGAATCCCAGTCTTTTGGATTGACAGCCTTAGTGTAGTTAGTTAATTAGCAGTTATGTTTTGCTGTTGTTATATATTATGATTGCAGGTAGATGGTGTCATGTGATGACATGTCTTTCTTTTAGAGTGCAAGAACACCAGGCAGACCAGGTGAAAGGGGTGGTTCTGTTCATGTGGTGTTGTCATTACCATCATGTCCAGTAAGAGAGTAACTTCCAGGGTGAATTCATGAGGTGGGATATTATTGAATTAACAATGTTTTGTTGACCCTGTATGGGGTGTTCCTTTGTGTTTATATCCAGGTTATAGGTGGCACAGGATGAAATGTTCTTTTTAGTGTAAGGGTACAGTGTTAGAAGCACAAACCACCCAGGTATCCCATTAGCTGCAGGAAGCTTATGTTTGACCAGAAGAGACCAATGGTATTATTTTTAAATACACTTTGTGTTGAATTTCTAGAGTTAAGGGAAGTAGTAACCAATATAAAGGTTACTTGTTTAATGTTTATGTAGCTTTTATTTTTGTTTAATTAGTTTTATGCAAGAAGCGAGGGTTGTATTCATTTTGTTATGATTGGTGCTCTTATAGCAGAAGAGCTATTTTTCCTCACTGATATTATTTTAGTCATTAGTACCAACTGAGTTAGTATGGTTTATACTTTTGTGTTGAGATTATTGGTATTTGGAACTGACTGATGCCTGGTGAGGTAATCTACACTGTTTCACATTGTAAGTGATGTATGAAAAGAACAAGACTATTTTTTTAGTGGTACTCTTCAGGGAAATAACAAGCAGTTTAGGTTTTGGAGGAGGTAACATGTGACATAGATTTGTTTTACCTTTGTCATTTTGATGGCGGTTTGTGTGTAAATTTCATTGAATCCTTGGTTTATTGATGATTGTTTTTGAGTGTGGTCACAGGTGACATTACTTTTTTTTGGCATTTGTCATTTTGATGACGGTTTATGTGTAGATGTTAGTACTTGCTTGCTTGATTAGTGATTTTACTTTTTGATGTGGTTACTGAAGACCAATGATTTTATTTTGAGGTGAACTAGCTAGATGGTAACTTTTAAAGAGATAGTTGGGTGAGGAGATATGATGGTCCATTTCTTTTGACGGATCGTCAAAAAAGTAGGGGGTTGGATAATGTGATAGCGCCAAACCGATGCACCTTGGTGTCTACAACAAACCGATGCACGAGTTTGGTCTATCAAAGCCGTATTTGTCCTGGCCACCACCGGAACTCGGCTTAACAAAGGAATCGGAAGCCAGTTTTGTTTTAGCAGTCCTTTGTGCTGATGAGAGATGCGGGCAGCATGGCCTTCAGTTCAGTGCTGTTCTGTTGTTGTCAGGTGTGGGAACAATTCCCTGAGTTGATCTGTGTCAACTAATGTTGTGACAAAACTGTAAGTTTTAACTGATTAAGTTTAAAATGCTTAATTCAATAAATATTTGTTAAATCGTAGCACACGCCAGTTTACCAATTTGAAAGTGTTTGCATGGGTGAACAAAATTGTTAGGCGAGATGGTAGGAACAAAGAAATATAAATAGATAATATGAATAAGTATTAATAAAATGAGCTGTTCTACAGAAGGATTTAGTGTCCCTAAAGCTTTATGAAAATAACATGTAACACATAGAGATGTCAGCAATCAGACAATGGTGATGTGAAATATGTAGGATAGGTCATTGATGGCGGTTAAGTATCATAGAGACTGTCATGTCATGCCAGCCATGCTGGCACAAGATTATTTTGTTAGGAATTATTTTACATGGTTATCCTATAGCATTAATGTGTTACTGGCTGAATAGATATGTGGGAGATTCACCAAAATATACAATGTGTGGGGTCATAAATTAGTTTATAGTAAAGACTGAAATAATGCCACATGGTGCCATGCAGGCCATGTTGGCATGGAAGGGAGTAAGTGCTTGTGAGGTTGCTAGAAATGAAGGTTACTTAACAACAGAGTGGTGAGAATCATATGTGTATACAGCAGCAAGATACGTTTACAGGCATATTCTGTGATTATGGTGAGCATCACATTGGATGTTTGGTCAAGTGTTGGGTATGAACACTCCAAAGCAACAATGAGTAGGGGAAAATAACCATGATCATAGGTAATATTTATAACATGTGTAAAGCAGAGAAGAGTACTAACATGTTATATGTGGCAATGATGGGTTAATGGTTAAGCTATGTAGTTAGGACATGTAGGTAATAAATAGAAGTGAAGGAAATAATGTGTTGAATTGTAGGGACGCCATGCAGATTGATAGCCACTAGGCGTAGGAAATAATGCACCTTTAATACGCGGGGTGCGTATGAGCAATCGTAATGTAATCATGACAACTGCGAATGAAGTGTGGCTTTACTGAGGGGAAGAATGTGATTTAGTACTGCGTACCACCCTTCGCAGAGATATTAATATGTATTTGTCGTGTGACATGAAGCGTAAGATATCAAAACTTATAACCGGTGTATCATAGGAAGGATGGTGGGGAACAGAGCGCACAACTGTACATTTGCTGTCCACTCACAAATAATATTACACTGATTGTGTTGGACCTTGAATAACACTTATTGGTCATTAGTGTGTAATAATGACACAATATATAGAGTACACTGTTTATTATATTAGTACTAATGTTCTGTATCCTGCCATGGGCATTGTTGTGCTTGGAGCCTGTCTCATATGAATGAGGCACTCTGGCCACTATTTTGTGTACTTTCACTTGATACTATGGTGTATTTATTTTATGAACTGTCTTAAGGGTATCAGAGAGTTCCTCAATTGAGTTCCTGTGTAATACATGTTTATCTTTAACTTTCTGTGATGGTTGTGATTCACCCATGTGCAAGTGTTGCATTTGCACATTCTACAAATATGGTTATTCCTGTTTCCTTTACTTTTCATAGTTAAACATGTTTTACCTGTTGGTTATTAATTTATAATATCATGCGGTAATGTGTGTGATGTCATATTGTTGTTGATATCCTTTATCAAAACATGGACATTGCAGGAGCAGTGTGTCCTATATCATATGGCATCCCTCATAAGTTTAGGTATTTAAATGACAGAAGATGGGGGAAAGGTGGTGCATTGGGTATTATGATTATGGTGATTATGGCTATGGTGAAAGTGATCACTTGATGATTGTGATGGTTTTATGTAACGATGTATGTTATATGTCTGAGTTGTTGTCGGTGACTTATGTTATAGCCTGTGTCCTGATTGTTGCTGGTGTAATGTGTAGAACTGTACCTCTGGTATATTGATGTTGTTTAGCTGTCATCAGTACAAAGGTGTGTGTCCTTGTGATGTCATATTGAATTGCATACCCTATGTCTGCTGAATTGCTGTTGGTGCATTGGACTGTATTTATGTCCTCTATGTACATGTTCAAATGGTGTTGTCCTGTTAGTCGTTGTACACCGGTGTAGCTGAGTTGTGTTCGGTCTTGATTTTGACAAGTTGATTAGTGTTGCTGTGTAACATTGGCATTTATGGGGGGGGGGGGTATTGTCAGCCTGTGGTGTTGGGGATGAGAAGTTGTGTTGGACCAGAGACCTGTAGGTAATGACCTCCCTGAACTGAAGACATTCTGTAAGTGAATGCTGGGCTCTATGGGGAGGTGGAGCAGGCTGAGGTTGTTGCATTAGAAGGTGTTCTATCCTAGCAATATCAAGTGTAATCTCATGACAGCAGTGGCACAATTGGAGAAGACAATAGTGGGTGATCTGATGATGCAGCATTGATTGCTGCATTTAACTATTAGAGATGTAGTCTCATGATAGCAGTAGTACAACTAGAGGGAATAGCAAAGTGGATAATTTGATGGAAGACATTTGTTATATGTAGGTTAATTCAAATGTTATATTGCATGTGCTCATTGCTTCATGTGTTTAATATGTTGTCTTTACCATGATAATCATATATTGTGTTTTCCGTTGTTACAGGAGCGGCTGACTAGTTAGTGTCAGCAGGCCTGGGTTCTTGGTGGGATAGTAAATTGTGTCACAACTCTTTGTTTATGTCGTGTCTTGGGGTTTATGTTGTGTAAGCTATGTTTTTGTAGTGCCTTATTGTCTGTGCAGTGTTGCTTGTGTCAAGGTTCTTTATTGTGTCAGTCTAACCAGTTATTGCTTGGAGCACCTGTGTTGTGGTACTTGGTGTACCCTGTTGTCTTAAGTTTTGGTGACTGAATAGGGGCCACCCTTGGTTGTTTGATATATACAGTTGTCTGTTGTATCTGTAATTGAACATCCCTTATTGAATGCTTTATTCAATGTGTTTGAACACAAATTGTCACCAAAAGTTGTAGCAGTTGATAAATAAAGAGCTATTTTTGTACTGTTTTTGATTTGTTTGTTTAGTCTCTTTTAGTTTTTACAGCCACTATTTCTACCACAATCTAACACCTTAATCCAATGTCTGGGTCTCAAATATGACAGTTAGTGTCCAGAGTTGAGGCCCATGCTCGAGATCTCGTATATCTTCTTACCTAATTACTATCATCTTTTTTTGTTGGTTGAGGCGGTGTGAGGTTCTCTCTCTTTTCACTATTTTTCTTCTTTGGCCGTAACGAAGTCAGAACTACTCTTTACCTCTTAGCACCGTAGTGAAGGAAGCATCAGTCTTTATGATTGTCTCCCTTTGTCTTTTACCACTCGACTACAAAATGGCGACCCCGACGAGATATAATGGCAGTCTTTGAATTGTTCTGTTAGGATTGTTTTAGTATCTAGTGATTGTTTTGTGTGGTAGGTCAGTGTTTATGTTTGTGGTGTCCATTGTCTTTGAGTTGTGACATTAGAACCCAGGTTTGCTGCTGAGATCCCCCGGGCATTCCTGCACAAGAGAGGAGTCCCCTGTATGGTGAGTGGGCTCAGATAAATTGCCTCCTAGTACACTTTCACTGTGTCCTATCCAGAGCAAGGATGGCTCTGTCTTCAACGTTAGGGACCGTAGTTCCCCTCCCAGTTGGTGCCCCTGACGTCACATGGCCCAATGGTGAAGTCAGGTACATAGTTGCACCTGTGAAGATAGAAGTACCTTGTTTTGGCCGGCAAGGTGGGCCAGCTGTTGAGGAGTATGTGACGAAGGTGAGATCTGCATGGAGGGCTGGTGCGGTGTGTGATGAGGACAGAGTTGACATCATTTGGGAAAGTGTTGCTCCCAGTGTGTGGGCGGAACTTGAACTTAGGTCAGCTTGTAATGACCCTGAGGAGATGCTGCAGACTATTCAGCGGGTGTATGGAGAGCAAGGCAGCATGGTGGAACTTGCTGCAGCTTTCTTCCAAGTGAAACAAGATGCTGGGGAATCCATCATGGATTTCTCACACCGGGTCCACAAAGCCTTTCGTTTGGTGCTGGAAGCTCAGAGAAATAGGGGCATGGTTGTTTGGGATCCAGTGATCCTAAGAGACTGGTTTGTTGCAAAACTACATAATGTTCTCAGCAGGAGAATGGCAGAGGAGAGGATATTGCATGACCCGTCAGTGACTTTCCTTTGTGTTAGAGACTTGGCCATGCGATGGGCTGGTGTGTCATTAGCTCCAGAAGTCTGTGCATACCAATATGTCGAACCTCAAGATTACAGCTCAGAGAGGTGGCCTAATGCCAGTGGTAAGTGTCAAGAGGTCCACCATGATGATGTGGTGGTGGGGGAACTTCAAGCTAAGCTAGGTCGGATGAGAGCCTTAGCTGATTCGTTGCTGCAGCCCAAGGTACGACGCAAGAGGTGCAATGTGTGTAGAAGCCGCACCCACCTCCAGAATAGGTGTCCAAAGAGAGGGGTTAGTGGTATTCAGAACCCCTCTGGAGTGACGTGTCGCAAAGTATTTGCAAGCGTAAGCCACCGAGACCAGCAGGGCCTTAAGCGACAACAGAGTCCGCCCCAGGTTGATTCTTCTAAAGGATCAGCCCTAGCAGTTCAGGTGGGTGCATTGTCAACTTCTGATAGCCGGATGGTTATGTGTGTCAACCAGAGAAATTTCTTTCGCAGGAAGAGGCGGAGGAGGAGGGGACGAGGGAAGTCTCCTGGTGTCAGTGTGGTCGACCAGTTAGGTGTTAGAAATGTGACAGGTGGACCGTGTATTGTGACTGGTATGAGGCCAAATTTTCTGCATACCGATATGTCAACTCGTGACTTTGTGCAAAAGGGGATTGTGAAAGACCACCAGCAAGAACTTTTGCCCGTTAGACATGGTTGTGAAAGATAGACTGTTTTCATCTGTTTAGGAATCCCAGTCTTTTGGATTGACAGCCTTAGTGTAGTTAGTTAATTAGCAGTTATGTTATGCTGTTGTTATATATTATGATTGCAGGTAGATGGTGTCATGTGATGACATGTCTTTCTTTTAGAGTGCAAGAACACCAGGCAGACCAGGTGAAAGGGGTGGTTCTGTTCATGTGGTGTTGTCATTACCATCATGTCCAGTAAGAGAGTAACTTCCAGGGTGAATTCATGAGGTGGGATATTATTGAATTAACAATGTTTTGTTGACCCTGTATGGGGTGTTCCTTTGTGTTTATATCCAGGTTATAGGTGGCACAGGATGAAATGTTCTTTTTAGTGTAAGGGTACAGTGTTAGAAGCACAAACCACCCAGGTATCCCATTAGCTGCAGGAAGCTTATGTTTGACCAGAAGAGACCAATGGTATTATTTTTAAATACACTTTGTGTTGAATTTCTAGAGTTAAGGGAAGTAGTAACCAATATAAAGGTTACTTGTTTAATGTTTATGTAGCTTTTATTTTTGTTTAATTAGTTTTATGCAAGAAGCGAGGGTTGTATTCATTTTGTTATGATTGGTGCTCTTATAGCAGAAGAGCTATTTTTCCTCACTGATATTATTTTAGTCATTAGTACCAACTGAGTTAGTATGGTTTATACTTTTGTGTTGAGATTATTGGTATTTGGAACTGACTGATGCCTGGTGAGGTAATCTACACTGTTTCACATTGTAAGTGATGCATGAAAAGAACAAGACTATTTTTTTTAGTGGTACTCTTCTGGGATATAACAAGCAGTTTAGGTTTTGGAGGAGGTAACATGTGACATAGATTTGTTTTACCTTTGTCATTTTGATGGCGGTTTGTGTGTAAATTTCATTGAATCCTTGGTTTATTGATGATTGTTTTTGAGTGTGGTCACAGGTGACATTACTTTTTTTTTTGGCATTTGTCATTTTGATGACGGTTTATGTGTAGATGTTAGTACTTGCTTGCTTGATTAGTGATTTTACTTTTTGATGTGGTTACTGAAGACCAATGATTTTATTTTGAGGTGAACTAGCTAGATGGTAACTTTTAAAGAGATAGTTGGGTGAGGAGATATGATGGTCCATTTCTTTTGACGGAACGTCAAAAAAGTAGGGGGTTGGATAATGTGATAGCGCCAAACCGATGCACCTTGGTGTCTACAACAAACCGATGCACGAGTTTGGTCTATCAAAGCCGTATTTGTCCTGGCCACCACCGGAACTCGGCTTAACAAAGGAATCGGAAGCCAGTTTTGTTTTAGCAGTCCTTTGTGCTGATGAGAGATGCGGGCAGCATGGCCTTCAGTTCAGTGCTGTTCTGTTGTTGTCAGGTGTGGGAACAATTCCCTGAGTTGATCTGTGTCAACTAATGTTGTGACAAAACTGTAAGTTTTAACTGATTAAGTTTAAAATGCTTAATTCAATAAATATTTGTTAAATCGTAGCACACGTCAGTTTACCAATTTGAAAGTGTTTGCATAGGTGAACAAAATTGTTAGGCGAGATGGTAGGAACAAAGAAATATAAATAGATAATATGAATAAGTATTAATAAAATGAGCTGTTCTACAGAAGGATTTAGTGTCCCTAAAGCTTTATGAAAATAACATGTAACACATAGAGATGTCAGCAATCAGACAATGGTGATGTGAAATATGTAGGATAGGTCATTGATGGCGGTTAAGTATCATAGAGACTGTCATGTCATGCCAGCCATGCTGGCACAAGATTATTTTGTTAGGAATTATTTTACATGGTTATCCTATAGCATTAATGTGTTACTGGCTGAATAGATATGTGGGAGATTCACCAAAATATACAATGTGTGGGGTCATAAATTAGTTTATAGTAAAGACTGAAATAATGCCACATGGTGCCATGCAGGCCATGTTGGCATGGAAGGGAGTAAGTGCTTGTGAGGTTGCTAGAAATGAAGGTTACTTAACAACAGAGTGGTGAGAATCATATGTGTATACAGCAGCAAGATACGTTTACAGGCATATTCTGTGATTATGGTGAGCATCACATTGGATGTTTGGTCAAGTGTTGGGTATGAACACTCCAAAGCAACAATGAGTAGGGGAAAATAACCATGATCATAGGTAATATTTATAACATGTGTAAAGCAGAGAAGAGTACTAACATGTTATATGTGGCAATGATGGGTTAATGGTTAAGCTATGTAGTTAGGACATGTAGGTAATAAATAGAAGTGAAGGAAATAATGTATTGAATTGTAGGGACGCCATGCAGATTGATAGCCACTAGGCATAGGAAATAATGCACCTTTAATACGCGGGGTGCGTATGAGCAATCGTAATGTAATCATGACAACTGCGAATGAAGTGTGGCTTTACTGAGGGGAAGAATGTGATTTAGTACTGCGTACCACCCTTCGCAGAGATATTAATATGTATTTGTCGTGTGACATGAAGCGTAAGATATCAAAACTTATAACCGGTGTATCATAGGAAGGATGGTGGGGAACAGAGCGCACAACTGTACATTTGCTGTCCACTCACAAATAATATTACACTGATTGTGTTGGACCTTGAATAACACTTATTGGTCATTAGTGTGTAATAATGACACAATATATAGAGTACACTGTTTATTATATTAGTACTAATGTTCTGTATCCTGCCATGGACATTGGTGTGCTTGGAGCCTGTCTCATATGAATGAGGCACTCTGGCCACTATTTTGTGTACTTTCACTTGATACTATGGTGTATTTATTTTATGAACTGTCTTAAGGGTATCAGAGAGTTCCTCAATTGAGTTCCTGTGTAATACATGTTTATCTTTAACTTTCTGTGAAGGTTGTGATTCACCCATGTGCAAGTGTTGCATTTGCACATTCTACAAATATGGTTATTCCTGTTTCCTTTACTTTTCATAGTTAAACATGTTTTACCTGTTGGTTATTAATTTATAATATCATGCGGTAATGTGTGTGATGTCATATTGTTGTTGATATCCTTTATAAAAACATGGACATTGCAGGAGCAGTGTGTCCTATATCATATGGCATCCCTCATAAGTTTAGGTATTTAAATGACAGAAGATGGGGGAAAGGTGGTGCATTGGGTATTATGATTATGGTGATTATGGCTATGGTGAAAGTGATCACTTGATGATTGTGATGGTTTTATGTAACGATGTATGTTATATGTCTGAGTTGTTGTCGGTGACTTATGTTATAGCCTGTGTCCTGATTGTTGCTGGTGTAATGTGTAGAACTGTACCTCTGGTATATTGATGTTGTTTAGCTGTCATCAGTACAAAGGTGTGTGTCCTTGTGATGTCATATTGAATTGCATACCCTATGTCTGCTGAATTGCTGTTGGTGCATTGGACTGTATTTATGTCCTCTATGTACATGTTCAAATGGTGTTGTCCTGTTAGTCGTTGTACACCGGTGTAGCTGAGTTGTGTTCGGTCTTGATTTTGACAAGTTGATTAGTGTTGCTGTGTAACATTGGCATTTATGGGGGGGGGGGGGGGTATTGTCAGCCTGTGGTGTTGGGGATGAGAAGTTGTGTTGGACCAGAGACCTGTAGGTAATGACCTCCCTGAACTGAAGACATTCTGTAAGTGAATGCTGGGCTCTATGGGGAGGTGGAGCAGGCTGAGGTTGTTGCATTAGAAGGTGTTCTATCCTAGCAATATCAAGTATAATCTCATGACAGCAGTGGCACAACTGGAGAAGACAATAGTGGGTGATCTGATGATGCAGCAATGATTGCTGCATTTAACTATTAGAGATGTAGTCTCATGATAGCAGTAGTACAACTAGAGGGAATAGCAAAGTGGATAATTTGATGGAAGACATTTGTTATATGTAGGTTAATTCAAATGTTATATTGCATGTGCTCATTGCTTCATGTGTTTAATATGTTGTCTTTACCATGATAATCATATATTGTATTTTCCGTTGTTACAGGAGCGGCTGACTAGTTAGTGTCAGCAGGCCTGGGTTCTTGGTGGGATAGTAAATTGTGTCACAACTCTTTGTTTATGTCGTGTCTTGGGGTTTATGTTGTGTAAGCTATGTTTTTGTAGTGCCTTATTGTCTGTGCAGTGTTGCTTGTGTCAAGGTTCTTTATTGTGTCAGTCTAACCAGTTATTGCTTGGAGCACCTGTGTTGTGGTACTTGGTGTACCCTGTTGTCTTAAGTTTTGGTGACTGAATAGGGGCCACCCTTGGTTGTTTGATATATACAGTTGTCTGTTGTATCTGTAATTGAACATCCCTTATTGAATGCTTTATTCAATGTGTTTGAACACAAATTGTCACCAAAAGTTGTAGCAGTTGATAAATAAAGAGCTATTTTTGTACTGTTTTTGATTTGTTTGTTTAGTCTCTTTTAGTTTTTACAGCCACTATTTCTACCACAATCTAACACCTTAATCCAATGTCTGGGTCTCAAATATGACAGTTAGTGTCCAGAGTTGAGGCCCATGCTCGAGATCTCGTATATCTTCTTACCTAATTACTATCATCTTTTTTTTCTTCATCTTGAAGAGGTAGAGAGCGATTCAAATGGGAAGATAACATCAAGAGATGGACGAACAGCAATGTGACAGAAAGTACAATCAAGGCAAGAAACACGGTGTTGGAGATCCAATGCAATCAAACTTCATTGTGGAGACGGCACCTGTATAACGGTGTGACTGTTAAAGGACGACATGGGAGAGCGCGGGCAGAAATTTAAGATGACATATGTGAAGTTAAAATAATATTCGAATTGATCAGAGTAGACCAAACTTACTGCAAAGCGCACTGGGACCCACGATATATACGTAGATAAAAATTGTGTCGTATCCTGCTAGTGACGATAGACGAGGACAACAACAACAAACACAAAGGATAGTTAACGATTTGATACTACCGGGGAAAGTAATGTCTGAATATCAGTGAAGCAGTGAAATCATCTGGACAGGTAGACAACAAAGAACAGAAGACAATGCGAGAGACTGTGATGACTGATATAATGCACATATATAATGTGTAGTGGAACAAGAATTGATATGAGGAATTTTTCAATTTTCATGTTATTCAACTAAGCTTTTGAATAACTATTTGTCGGAATAACCTTGAGGAGGAATGAAGGAAGTTGATAATGATGTCTATGCTGGAATTACTTCGAAGCGTTTTATGAATTGGCCATGAAATTCTTGTTGGCAACAAGTTTGATATCGTTTGTTTTATATATTTCTACACTTGAAACAACGCGAAGTATATATGAACATAAATATTTACCACTGAGGGTCATTGGATACCTAAACGGTCCTAGTACCAGCTAAGCTTGTTGGGATAGCGAGGCTGTTGGAGTGTGGCTCCTGATTGACTGAATTAATTCATCTACTCACCATTCATGTAACTAACTGGGTTTCCATGTCGACCCATCCTAAAATGGGTAACAGGAAATGTCTTGAGAAAGTAAAGACGGCCGACGTGATTATGACACAACATCCATCGAGAGTTACCATATGTCCATACACATATTAAGCACCATATTAAAGCGTAGCAAATCCGAAGACGAGATAGAGAATATATGAAATAATGACGTCAGGACTAAATAATCGTAAAAGCACCGCTAGATTTCATTAGAAAACATCATGTTAAATGGTTAAGCCACATAACTAGACTCTAACTGAAGTGTACCAAACCGAGCAATGTTGTACGGACCAAATCGAACCTGAAAAAGAGGCCGACCATATGAACAATGAGCAGAGTAACAAGATGAGATGATTACAGCGTGAGCAGAGTAACAAGATGAGATGATTACAGCGTGAGCAGAGTAACAAGATGAGATGATTACAGCGTGAGCAGAGTAACAAGAAGAGATGATTACAGCGTGAGCAGAGTAACAAGATGAGATGATTACAGCGTGAGCAGAGTAACAAGATGAGATGATTACAGCGTGAGCAGAGTAACAAGATGAGATGATTACAGCGTGAGCAGAGTAACAAGATGAGATGATTGCAGCGTGAGCAGAGTAACAAGATGAGATGATTACAGCGTGAGCAGAGTAACAAGATGAGATGATTACAGCGTGAGCAGAGTAACAAGAAGAGATGATTACATCGTGAGCAGAGTAACAAGATGAGATGATTACATCGTGAGCAGAGTAACAAGATGAGATGATTGCAGCGTGAGCAGAGTAACAAGATGAGATGATTACAGCGTGAGCAGAGTAACAAGATGAGATGATTACAGCGTGAGCAGAGTAACAAGATGAGATTATTGCAGCGTGAGCAGAGTAACAAGATGAGATGATTACAGCGTGAGCAGAGTAACAAGATGAGATGATTGCAGCGTGAGCAGAGTAACAAGATGAGATGATTACAGCGTGAGCATAGTAACAAGATGAGATGATTACATCGTGAGCAGAGTAACAAGATGAGATGATTACAGCGTGAGCAGAGTAACAAGATGAGATGATTACAGCGTGAGCAGAGTAACAAGATGAGATGATTACAGCGTGAGCAGAGTAACAAGATGAGATGATTGCAGCGTGAGCAGAGTAACAAGATGAGATGATTACAGCGTGAGCAGAGTAACAAGATGAGATGATTACAGCGTGAGCAGAGTAACAAGATGAGATTATTGCAGCGTGAGCAGAGTAACAAGATGAGATGATTACATCGTGAGCAGAGTAACAAGATGAGATGATTGCAGCGTGAGCAGAGTAACAAGATGAGATGATTGCAGCGTGAGCAGAGTAACAAGATGAGATGATTACAGCGTGAGCAGAGTAACAAGATGAGATGATTACAGCGTGAGCAGAGTAACAAGATGAGATGATTACAGCGTGAGCAGAGTAACAAGATGAGATGATTACAGCGTGAGCAGAGTAACAAGATGAGATGATTACAGCGTGAGCAGAGTAACAAGATGAGATTATTACAGCGTGAGCAGAGTAACAAGATGAGATGATTACAGCGTGAGCAGAGTAACAAGATGAGATGATTACAGCGAGAGCAGAGTAACAAGATGAGATGATTACAGCGTGAGCAGAGTAACAAGATGAGATGATTACAGCGTGAGCAGAGTAACAAGATGAGATGATTACAGCGTGAGCAGAGTAACAAGATGAGATGATTACAGCGTGAGTAGAGTAACAAGATGAGATGATTACAGCGTGAGCAGAGTAACAAGATGAGATGATTACAGCGTGAGCAGAGTAACAAGATGAGATGATTACAGCGTGAGCAGAGTAACAAGATGAGATGATTACAGCGTGAGCAGAGTAACAAGAAGAGATGATTACAGCGTGAGCAGAGTAACAAGATGAGATGATTGCAGCGTGAGCAGAGTAACAAGATGAGATGATTGCAGCGTGAGCAGAGTAACAAGATGAGATGATTACAGCGTGAGCAGAGTAACAAGATGAGATGATTACAGCGTGAGCAGAGTAACAAGATGAGATGATTACAGCGTGAGCAGAGTAACAAGATGAGATGATTACAGCGTGAGCAGAGTAACAAGATGAGATGATTACAGCGTGAGCAGAGTAACAAGATGAGATGATTACAGCGTGAGCAGAGTAACAAGATGAGATGATTACAGCGTGAGCAGAGTAACAAGATGAGATGATTACAGCGTGAGCAGAGTAACAAGATGAGATGATTACAGCGTGAGCAGAGTAACAAGATGAGATGATTACAGCGTGAGCAGAGTAACAAGATGAGATGATTACAGCGTGAGCAGAGTAACAAGATGAGATGATTACAGCGTGAGCAGAGTAACAAGATGAGATGATTACAGCGTGAGCAGAGTAACAAGATGAGATGATTACAGCGTGAGCAGAGTAACAAGATGAGATGATTACAGCGTGAGAAGAGTAACAAGAAGAGATGATTACAGCGTGAGCAGAGTAACAAGATGAGATGATTGCAGCGTGAGCAGAGTAACAAGATGAGATGATTGCAGCGTGAGCAGAGTAACAAGATGAGATGATTACAGCGTGAGCAGAGTAACAAGATGAGATGATTACAGCGTGAGCAGAGTAACAAGATGAGATGATTACAGCGTGAGCAGAGTAACAAGATGAGATGATTACAGCGTGAGCAGAGTAACAAGATGAGATGATTACAGCGTGAGCAGAGTAACAAGATGAGATGATTACAGCGTGAGCAGAGTAACAAGATCAGATGATTACAGCGTGAGCAGAGTAACAAGATGAGATGATTACAGCGTGAGCAGAGTAACAAGATGAGATGATTACAGCGTGAGCAGAGTAACAAGATGAGATGATTACAGCGTGAGCAGAGTAACAAGATGAGATGATTACAGCGTGAGCAGAGTAACAAGATGAGATGATTACAGCGTGAGCAGAGTAACAAGATGAGATGATTACAGCGTGAGCAGAGTAACAAGATGAGATGATTACAGCGTGAGCAGAGTAACAAGATGAGATGATTACAGCGTGAGCAGAGTAACAAGATGAGATGATTACAGCGTGAGCAGAGTAACAAGATGAGATGATTACAGCGTGAGCAGAGTAACAAGATGAGATGATTACAGCGTGAGCAGAGTAACAAGATGAGATGATTACAGCGTGAGCAGAGTAACAAGATGAGATGATTACAGCGTGAGCAGAGTAACAAGATGAGATGATTACAGCGTGAGCAGAGTAACAAGATCAGATGATTACAGCGTGAGCAGAGTAACAAGATGAGATGATTACAGCGTGAGCAGAGTAACAAGATGAGATGATTACAGCGTGAGCAGAGTAACAAGATGAGATGATTACAGCGTGAGCAGAGTAACAAGATGAGATTATTACAGCGTGAGCAGAGTAACAAGATGAGATGATTACAGCGTGAGCAGTGTAACAAGATGAGATGATTACAGCGTGAGCAGAGTAACAAGATGAGATGATTACAGCGTGAGCAGAGTAACAAGATGAGATGATTACAGCGTGAGCAGAGTAACAAGATGAGATGATTACAGCGTGAGCAGAGTAACAAGATGAGATGATTACAGCGTGAGCAGAGTAACAAGATGAGATGATTACAGCGTGAGCAGAGTAACAAGATGAGATGATTACAGCGTGAGCAGAGTAACAAGATGAGATGATTACAGCGTGAGCAGAGTAACAAGATGAGATGATTACAGCGTGAGCAGAGTAACAAGATGAGATGATTACAGCGTGAGCAGAGTAACAAGATGAGATGATTACAGCGTGAGCAGAGTAACAAGATGAGATGATTACAGCGTGAGCAGAGTAACAAGATGAGATGATTACAGCGTGAGCAGAGTAACAAGATGAGATGATTACAGCGTGAGCAGAGTAACAAGATGAGATGATTACAGCGTGAGCAGAGTAACAAGATGAGATGATTACAGCGTGAGCAGAGTAACAAGATGAGATGATTACAGCGTGAGCAGAGTAACAAGATGAGATGATTACAGCGTGAGCAGAGTAACAAGATGAGATGATTACAGCGTGAGCAGAGTAACAAGATGAGATGATTACAGCGTGAGCAGAGTAACAAGATGAGATGATTACAGCGTGAGCAGAGTAACAAGATGAGATGATTACAGCGTGAGCAGAGTAACAAGATGAGATGATTACAGCGTGAGCAGAGTAACAAGATGGGATGATTACAGCGTGAGCAGAGTAACAAGATCAGATGATTACAGCGTGAGCAGAGTAACAAGATGAGATGATTACAGCGTGAGCAGAGTAACAAGATGAGATGATTACAGCGTGAGCAGAGTAACAAGATGAGATGATTACAGCGTGAGCAGAGTAACAAGATGAGATTATTACAGCGTGAGCAGAGTAACAAGATGAGATGATTACAGCGTGAGCAGTGTAACAAGATGAGATGATTACAGCGTGAGCAGAGTAACAAGATGAGATGATTACAGCGTGAGCAGAGTAACAAGATGAGATGATTACAGCGTGAGCAGAGTAACAAGATGAGATGATTACAGCGTGAGCAGAGTAACAAGATGAGATGATTACAGCGTGAGCAGAGTAACAAGATGAGATGATTACAGCGTGAGCAGAGTAACAAGATGAGATGATTACAGCGTGAGCAGAGTAACAAGATGAGATGATTACAGCGTGAGCAGAGTAACAAGATGAGATGATTACAGCGTGAGCAGAGTAACAAGATGAGATGATTACAGCGTGAGCAGAGTAACAAGATGAGATGATTACAGCGTGAGCAGAGTAACAAGATGAGATGATTACAGCGTGAGCAGAGTAACAAGATGAGATGATTACAGCGTGAGCAGAGTAACAAGATGAGATGATTACAGCGTGAGCAGAGTAACAAGATGAGATGATTACAGCGTGAGCAGAGTAACAAGATGAGATGATTACAGCGTGAGCAGAGTAACAAGATGAGATGATTACAGCGTGTAAAGGGTCCTATGCCTGCTGTGTTTTTTACTTACCAGCGCTGCCGCAGCCAACCCCCTTTTCCCACACATGATGATGATCATGACTGGCCACTGACTCTGTTTTTGTTGTCTATTGTGAGTGTAAAGACAACAATTTGCCTCGTCCTGCTCAATAGATAATAATTATCCGCGGTTATTTACCTTCTGTTAATCGAAGTAGTGACGTCAGTAAACACCAGACACACCCATAAGTGCTTCGTCTCCCTGGACAGATATCGATGCTTGTGGAAGTTACGGCCCCTGTCACACGCTGGTTGGATACACAACCAACACATCCCTGTAGTCAACATGTATCACCAGATCCAGCCAGTATTTCATGTTGCTTCTTTCTGCCCATTGTTGTCTCATTACATGTTGAATCATTGCACAAAAGTCTTTCCCAGATCACTAGCATATTTTGTCCAGCCTGGCGTAGACAAAGTGGCGACATATTTTGCTACAAGCATAAACTTTCTGTTCTTTGCAAACAAAATATTAGGATCCTATTTCACCTATTACGTCCATCTGTCTCCCTTTGAATGCCAGCTCAACACTAATGTTGAGAAATGCAGTGCTATTTCAGCGAGATTTGGGGTTGTGATATCACACGTCCCGCTGATCTCCTGGGTAATGAGATCGGGTGTCTAGCCTTCTCAGATAGAGAAGAGAACCGGGAGGTCGCGCGTGCAAGTTAAAAATCTCACAGCAGTTGAAAATCAAAAAGAGCAGGCCATCATACCAATGCCCTGGCAACGTGCGTAGGAGAAGATAACCCAGCCAAGAATAGATATAGTCCGGTACCTGGGATGGAATCTGTCTAGAGCAGTGTTTCCCAACCTTTTTTGTACTATGCCCCACCAAAGCCTTTCTAAAATTCTTATGCCCCCCCCCCCTTAACATATACATTTTTAATATTCAAAAATTGAAATGTTCACTTAAAAAAAACATAAATGATAGGTTTTAGGAAGAAATCACTAGAAAATTATTGAGCAAACACAGTAAGTAAATTTTCAAAACATATAATGGAGAACTGAAATTCAAGTACTAAATAATTTTAATGAAAGATTTTTCTATATTATTTTAATTAGAGTGGTACCTCGGGTTACGAACTTAATTCGTTCCAGAACTCGGTTCGTAGCCCGAAACGTTCGTAATCCAAAACATTGAAATCAATGAAATAATGACAATCCGTTTCAAAATGAAAGTGTCATTCTTTTTTTATTAACATCCGGTCATTTTCCTGACAAAACGCAAAGAATACGTGTACTTCACGTATTAAATAACGAGAAAGAAACCACCAAATGAATTAAATGTAAAATAAAAAGGGATTTAGTCTGTCTTTATTACCAAGAAAACGATCATGGGAAATTTGTCACTTTCTTTCTTATTCAGAATCATTAGTTTCAGGAGTATCTTGTCGCTGTTTCTTGGCATCCGACTAAGGTTGTCTGTTTTATTATTATTATTATTATTATTTTTATTATTATTATTATTATTATTATTATTATTATTATTATTATTATTATTATTGACACAGGCCCAACACCACGTAACTGTATGGCAGTCATAGGACAGCAGACAACCGTGACTCAGTAGTTTGCCATTGCTTTCTGAGCGACCGGCTCACATACTCCGTAAGCTACCGACGCTGTGGGAACCGCCACCAATTCTTGCGCACGTCACGTTACTCATGAGAGTATACGGGATTACGGAGAAAGTCGCTAACCTCTAGGCCAGGGAGACCGGCGGTGGTAGATTACCTATGGAAAAGGGAGAGGTGGTTGGTCATCTGTGGAGCCAGGTGGAGAAGGCAGGGGAACATACTGAGAACCCGTATGTGGTGAGAATGATATGGCGGGGATCGGCAGGTGCTCTGGACGAATCTCAATACTGAGAGGGAAAAACAGCAGAACTTTCAATCAGAACTATTACTATTAGGAACTACAGTTTGGAACCATTAGCAGTATGACTCTTCGCTGCAGGATTTGTTTTATAGCTCTCTGCTGCTCAACAACAACATATGTTTATGTTATTATCTGACAGTGGCCGTGACATGACCTTGCCCTTAGTGTAAAAATAGCATCCAATAGAATATGGCCTAAATGTCAACACGGCTATAGCTGGCTTTCATCAAAAGATATTTTACCCAGTAACAGATAAAATCCACCTTTACCGTGTTGTCGACAATCCGTAATCCTCAGAACAACTTTGCATTCTATGTAGATGGTAAGTGTGTGACTATGTGTACATTTATATTGCACAGTGCGACGTGTGTTTAATAAACACAATTCTAAGGGTGTTTAGTTTATTAACTTCATCATTATCATGTGCCGTGCCGATAAGCGCGGGCGGTCATGTTTCGCCATCTAACCCGATCACCAGAGTCATGGATCAGCTCTGTGTTTTTGTCTCGACCCTACCACGTTGCCACGCCATCCAGATATTTATTTCCCTGGCCTCCCCTTGTTCTCTTCCCCTCATCTTGCCAGTTGCCACTAAGTTCTCCAATTTATTTCTTCTCATAACGGGACCAAAACAATGTGACTGTCTACGTCAAATTTCTATAATAACTTTACGATTTTCATTTGTTTATTGAAGGACTTAGTCATTTATTTATCTGTCTCCCCGTGTTATTCTTTTGCATTTTCCTCAGAAACCACATTTCTACAGCCATCAGATGTATTTAAGCTTGTCTACTCATTGTCCACGCTTCACATCCATATATAAGTACAGGTTCTGTGTAGCATGTTTAATTAGCACTAAAATAACACAAATAATGAAACTATATTAATTATTATAAGTATTATAAACAATATGTTGCACAATGTTGTGACTGGCACATTTCGCCGCATCTCGTCAGGTGCATACTGCAAAATTATGTGTCACATGAAGTGAATAGATGAATCTTAATTTGACAGAAATACATAATGTAATAATATTATTAATAGTAACACATATAGTTACAGCAGATACTGTTCAAATATGGATTGTTTGTTATCGCTTCAGTAATTGAAGATTCATTGTCATAACTAAGATCTTCTGTCTGCACAACAAATCACTCAGCTCGGAAAAGACCACAACCTCGGTGCTCGACAACCTCGATAAATACGTGACAAATCTTTCTTCGATTGAAGTTTTGAATACCCCTGTGAGGTTTTTTGTGGGTTTATAGAGAATTACAGAAGTTCCAATGAGTGAAGTTCTATAAAGTATATCTCTCTATAAAAGATACAGGTTAGTAACAGCAAGTTTTGTCTAGAGGTATTGATATTTATTCTCTCAGAACCTTTGAAGAGAAACCATTTAGAATTTGGCTCATTGAGTACCCCCACTGTGAGAAATTAGACCTAAGTTTACTTTCAACACAGAATAATTTATAGATGATTTCTCTTCTAGGTTATATAGAGATCTTGGCAGTTAGCCACAGTAACCAATGAAAGCAGTTCTCTCATCTTCTAGCTGACTGTGCTCTGGTTGTCAACCTCATTCTGATCTCTAATATTATTTCAAGTGACACAAGACACTTGGACAAATGACCACATTGACAATTGAACATTTGTAGTGAACATAAACAACAACAACTGTACTTTACACCGGTTGAACAAGACATCAACATGAGAAGATCTTGACACCAGTTGGACAAACATTCACAAAGAATGATCACACCAACAGATTAGACAAGTCATACATCATGGAAGATACTTGACAACAACCACACAGAACTTCCACAATATCTGTAACCAACAACAACAGTAGAGTAACAGTCACCATGAAGATGCCTGACCACAGTTGGACATTTCTTTCTCAACAATGTACAAGACAATCACAGAGACATGTATCTCAAAAAACTGTTTTCTTACTACTAATACTTTATTAATGTCTGATGAGGTCAAGTGAAGACTCAGGCTTCATATATTGCCAACATTCACATTTCAAAATCAGTTCAGTTATCAGTTATCAGTTAACAGTTGGGGTATCTTCGTTGCACTCCGGACATGTCCATAGGTGCTCAGATCCTCCCCCCAGCATATTCATCAGCGTCCGGTGGCTAATAGTGCCAGTTCTGTGTTGGTTGACGAGGCGCTTTGTTTTCCCGATGTACCTCTCGCGTCTGGCTGTGCCGATTCTTACTCCCAGGTCTTTCATCCTGGACAGCGATGTGGAATCACTGACGTCAAAATCCTCTGTTCTCGCCATATCTTTAAGGACGTTAATAACATCGGCACGATCCATGGGCTGGCCATCTACAGGGGGTGCAGAGCCAGCCAGTTTGTCAGCTCGTTCATTTCCCTCGACTCCCGCATGTCCCGGGACGAAGATGAAGGTGACTTTACGGACAACAGACTTCCGCAGCGATTCAGTCCACTGTCTACGTACAGATCCAGCTTCGACCTTCTGAATCATGCTCATTGAATCACTTAGTACACACACGTTGGTATAAAGCTGTGATTCCAGCCATATGAAAGCCTGTGTAACTGCCATCACCTCCATCGTCATGCTGCTCGTGGTCATAGAGTGGGCACCACTGGATTCTTGACTGGTTCGGCCCGCTGAAAGGGCTGTAAATGCCCACGCACTTCTCTGCTGCTTTACCACAGATCCATCTGTATAGATGAGCACTTCGGGGCTATCTGAGTGTTCATAGATGAGCGCGTTAACCTCTGCATTGACAGCGGCAGGGTTCTGCTCTCTGCACCGACTGTCGAGTGTGATAATGCAGGAGAAAGTGCACTTAAAAGCTGGAGGCACCGGCACCCATTCCTTGCCGGGGTTGATACTGGTAAGACTGCAGACCTGTCTGACGACATCTTCCGCCCGACCCATCCATGATTTGCCCCTCTTTAGCCTGTCACCCTTTTCTCTGAATATAGCGTCATGCAGAGGGTGCTGCTCATCTGCACTTATTTTTAAGTATGCACGAGCTCTCCAGATCTTGATCCTGTGTTCCATTGTCGGGAAGTCAAGGAGGTATCTCATTGCTACACAGCTGGTGTCTCTCATGCAGCCCAAAATGATGCGCATGGCTTCGTTTTGTACCTTTTCAAGTCTTCCAATCTGTGTAGGGCTGACAGTGAGGATGGCCAGGGCATACTCGATGCGTGAAAGCACAAGTCCTTGGAACAGAAGTATTAGCAGTCTTGCTCGATATTGGCAGTCGCCATGACTCTCATTGCTGACAAACCTTTTCGAGCCTTCGTTATGACATAATCGACATGATCTCTGAAGGACAGGCTACGATCAAGCCTCACGCCAAGATATGTCATTGACTGGGTTCTACTCAAACTGCTCCCATCCATTCTTACTGCCGGCAGGTCTGTTTTCACAATATGGTTGTTTAGTGAGAACCATGTAACCGTTGCCTTTGCAGGGTTGACAAGGGCATCGGCATCAGCACACCATGAGGAAATTCGATCTAGTTCGCCCTGCATATCATTGGTAACCGCCTGACTATCTCGACCCTGTCGATACACGAGGATGTCGTCAACAAATGACAGAGTCCTACCCCTCCCGTCCAACTGTTGTTCAGTGATCGGCACCGTATACACGTTGAATAGTACTGGTGACAGTGGTGAACCTTGCGGCAATCCTGGACATATCGTTATCGGCTCAGAAGACCAACTCCCGCATCTTAGCACCACCTTCCTTTGGAGCAGAACTGCAGCTATCCATCGTACAAGGTGAGGGTGCACTTTCAGTCTGAGGAGGGTTTGCATCAAGTGCTCGAAAGATACTCTGTTATATGCGTCCTCTAAGTCTATGGCGGCAGCACATGTCTCTTCTCTGACCTGAAATCCTTCGTAAACATCTTGAGCAAAGACCGCCGCATTCAGTCATGACTCTTTGTTGCGTCTGTATCCTCCAAGTGTGGGCGGGAAGCAGCCGAGCTGTTCCAAGCCACAAGCAAGTCTGTGTGCTACAATTTTCTCCAGTAGCTTGCCAACAGTATTCTGCATCGTAATGATTCTGTTGCCGCTTATCTTGGAATGGTCTTTGTTCGGTTTTAGCAGCGGCAGCAAGTAGCTGTGTAGCCATTCTTCTTTGACCTGACCCCTCTGGATACTGGTGTTGAATTCTCTGGCCAGTTCTTCCATGTCATCATCTGATATCACCAGTAGGTCACCATATCGGATGCCGTCTGGGCCTGGGGCGGTGTTAGGTGATTTCTTGAGCATCGCACGCAATGTCTCAGCTGTGATTGTCCATTCTTCGTCTGTCCCGACCCCCTCGCACAACTGAGAGAGTGTTGTTGTGGTCCTCTGTCTGGCGGGCTCGTCTTTCTGGTCAGTCTGTTCTATGTAGCGTGCAAGAAGGGCCTTACCTTTATCCGCATCCGCCGTTTTCCATGCCAGGTCTGTGCCTTGAAAGTCTGGAATACCCCTACGTTGTGCAGCACCGTTCATGCTCTTGTGGAGGCGCCAGATTGTCGTAAGAGATCGCTCGGAGCACACCTTCCTGCAGAACTCGTCCCATTTCTCGGCCTTGGCATGTTTGGCGCAGGATTTGAATAAAGTCGTCGTCCTATCGACCTCAGTCTTCAGGTTCGCCAACTCAACCTGTGGCATGTTAGCCTTTCTGGCCTTTTGCCAGTCTTTGACAGCCTGCCTCTTTCCCAGCCAAGCCTTCTCGACCTCTCCATTCCACCATGGTGGCTGCAACCATCTTTCTTGTCTCCTGCGGGAGGAAGTTAGTTTACTTCTTCTGATCTTGCTTATGGCGTCTTGACCAGTGTTGTCGTACGGGAAGGCATTTGTCTTGTTTCTTTGACTCATAGCCCCGTCTTTCTTGATCAGGATGACACAAGGGTAGTGGTCACTATCGTGGTATCCCAGTGTGCCCCACCGGCACCTTGGTGCGATGGTGGGCGACACCAGAGCCAAGTCAATGACGCTGTCAGAGTCACCTGGTCGAGTGGCTATTTTAGTGACCTTCCCATCATTCAGACAGATTAGGGCAGCAGATGCCAGGGCGTCCTCCAGATCTACTCCCTGTCTATTGGTGATGCAATTCCCCCATTGACTGCCTCTGGCATTGAAGTCCCCACAGTAGATGATATGCCTTTCATCCATATCGAACAAACTCTGCCATTGTCGCACGTCGACCTTCCCATTCCGCGAATAAACGTTGACGATTACCAGCTGCACTGGTGTCATTATTCTCAATGCCTGCACTTGCAGGGCATCACTGTTCCAGGAAGACATATCGATCTCAGACACTAGTATGTTGTCGCGGACCAGAATGGCCTGTCCGAGGTGCCGACTGTTAAAGAATCCCTGAAATCCCGCGACATTGGCTGTTCCGTCGCCGAGCTGTGTTTCTTGTAAGACTACAATATCGTTTCCGTACAGTAGTTTTTCAAGAATGGGTCGGCGTTGACTAAATGATGCACAGTTCCAGTACAGTACTCGAACGTGTCCGATGCCCAATCTGTCACATTTTAACCGCCTTCTGCGTGTGCCCGCCCTCTTGCCACGCCGTGTTCTTGTCGGTCGTCTGGTCGTCATGTTAGGCTTAACTATCGCCACCGGGCGCCGATGATATGCCGAAGGGAGTCCGGGCGCGCGTGCACGAACTCCGTTGCACGGTCCGAACTCCATTTCACCACGAAAAACACACTTAATCCATACACATTTCGGAAAAAACACGTTCCATTTTACGGGACGAAAAAAATGTCCCGCCATCTTGTTCAAGGGAACTCACTCTTCCTCCATTTCAAAATGTTAGTTTATATGTAATATCATTGACATAATTATGAACCTAAATCCATCACCCAATATCCCACAGAAACATCAATCTAAAACCAACCCTCCTCCTTCACATCTCTACTCCATAAGTTATCCTACACCACAACTCTTAAATCATGCTATCACATTTCCAACTGTCAAATGAGGGTAACACATGATAAACCTATAGCCGGGCACAAGTATAGGGAGACACTGCTATACTGATCCTTATACTGTCTTTTAGCACCTATGAAGGTGCTGGGAATGTCTCAGGTTTCAGTTTCCCCATAATGTTTTTCCAGTTTAGGCTATTCCCTACTTTGACTAGTCCGAAGCAAGTGACAAACATGTCCTTCCGAAGGGTGAGTAGACTGTTCGCAAAGTTGATAATTGGGATTAGCTTTACTTTTCAGTAGATGAAGATCTAAAAACTAATATGTCCCATCATTCTTCCCTGCCAGTCTATCTCCCACACAAGTGTTCTGATGGTACTGAAATCACCACACCTAAGCATTAATAATCCATTTGTGAATTAGCTCTATGTTCTATACTTCTTCTCCATTAGCTTTTCAGCCAGTATTAAGCTGGAATACTCCTCAAGGTATGGTTTTGAGGAGAAGTATGGTAATCTCCAGGTACACATTGATGTCCACTCTTGGCCAGTAGAGGCATGCTGAAAACCAGGTGATCTCTCCTCCTAAGGTCTCTTCTTAAATTTATCTTGAAGATGTAGCCTGGGGCATTTACAAAGATGGAGAGTATCCCTGTCTTACGCCTTTGATAAAGACTTCTTCTTCAGTGCCATCTGTATAGGCCAGAATTAGTGGATTCAGGCTGAACAGTTGCAACCTGTTGTTCATGTGGTACTTTTTGGAGTCTTATTTTTTCAGCTGGAGTTGAAGCCAGAGCTCAGGACTTCCCTGGAGTTGTCCTGGTAATTGAAGGCCCCCCCCCCCCATCTTCCTCATTTTCTGTCAATAAACAAAGGCACAACATGTGTTTTACATCTGTTTAAACATTGTCATGGTTATGTAGTACCATTACAGATTCAGAGAGGAATGGGAGGGGAAAGGGAGTGTGATATTCGAACACCCGCCTCTCACTGGTGATGAAGTGCAATTTTATTTGGTGGGTTGGGGTGATATCTTTTCTCAAGTTTTGATCCCCAACTTGTGAAATCATCATCATCTTGTTGTGCTCTTTTCCCATTAAAAAGTAGCAATATCTACTGCAGTGGGTACCAAGCATTATTGCACAAGCAATGTTTTCACACGTGGAATACACATATGAAAGGAAACATGAATTTTCCCTGACAAATAGCATGAGCCTTCCCGTGTATTCAGCTGACTAGACACTGTAGGTTATACCACATATTGTGTTGCAAAGAACCAGCGCATAACGTCAAAGATAAATTGCATCCTAGGCAAATCTATATGAATGCTTTTGGCAATTTTCTTGAGCGTAACACAGTCACCAGACATTACAGGAACTTTGTAATTTCTAAAGTGAAATGCAGTCCTGCAAACATGGATATAATAAGCGTCTTTACTTTTACAAATATGAGAGGTTAATTATACAATTACCATCTCATTCACTCAAACATTCTCAGCCATTATAAGAGAAAAGTTACATGTAGAATCACACATTCTGAAACATAACTGCCAAAGGTAACTTGCAAGAGCCGTGTACAGTTTGGTTAAGAATGGTCATGATAGGCACTCAACGAATGTTCAGAGCGCACAAAGGTTTTGCAATATGCTTTGAGCATAGTTTACAGTCACAAGCATATGCAAATCATCAAATCAGACAGACAATAGACATGGTAAGAATGTTCCACTGTGGTAGACATGACAGGTTGGCGCGGCAGTTTTAGTGTCACTGTACAACGAAGTTCTGTCTTCATTTCCACATTTTCTCAAGAAAATACTTTGCCATTCGTCTCTCTCACTTATCATCAGGTTTTCACATAACATATTAAATGATTTAGGTACCTGAAGTGCAGATGACTACATCTTAGAGAATGCTTTTGGGCAAGTTTTACCACTGCATCTTGAACACGTCTTTACGGGATGGAATCACTGCTTCGACTGGCGGGCTAATTATGTATTAGATAGCGTTACTAGCCCAAGGGTCAACCAATCAAATGGAGTCCCCACCTTCTCATCTACCCTCTCTCGATCTAGAATCTACGATTCTATTTTTAGTTAGGGTATCAAGACGACTTACGTTGGTTCACCTATTGAGAATTGAGAAATGTAAATGGACTGGGGATGCGAACGTCTGAAACGTTATGTTACAACCCCCCAAATATAATTTAGTAATATTAGTATTAGCCAGGGTGAGTTCAAGGACAATGCAACATGCTTTCTTATGTTTCATCAATATCCTTTTCTTCACATGTTTGTTAAGAGGTCAGCATGGTCGCTGTTATACTTCCGGTGTGCTGGTGTCGATGTAGCCGGTTCAACCCCTACTTCGGTCTGTTGGCCTAACATGTTGACTTCTCGTCCTTAACTTAGGGACCTAAATTACAAAATTCTCACAAGTCAGAGTAAGATCGCCTGATGGCGGGGAAACTGGCAATAGGGACAGCTAACCCACACGCAAAACTCAGTCCAGTGCACTAGAAGTGGTAGCATCTGTGTGGACTTCGCTTGAGATCAAAGCGAGCAAACGCACACACACACACAAAAAAAAACATTACAACAGCCTGGGGAACTATTGACACGTATTCACCTATTGCATCAATTGTCAAGTCCAGTTGATGAAATGGCAATATCTTCAGGGGTTATCATGTCTGGAACAAAATCTTCAGGGGTTATCATGTTTGTAACAAAATTGTCAGGTGTTATCATGTCTTTAATACAATCTTCAGGGTTTATCATGCCTTGAACAAAATTTTCAAGGATAGTCATTGCGTAACTTCTGGAGATCTAGTTAACAATTCCACACAGTTAACTTAGATCCTTCATGCGGTTGGGAGTTTTTTCATTGACCTGGTCCCTAGGTGACTCAGCCTAAAATATGTACTAGGAACATTCCTGGGAAGTAAAGACAGTCGGCATGATATTGACCATAGCTCATGTAAAATGTGAGTTGTTCTGAAGACATGAGGCTATCATGATATTGACAATATCACCTGTAAAATGGGATTTGGTCTGAACACATGAGGCTAGCATGATATTGACCATTCATTGGCACCTTGCCATCTTGACAGCCGATGGATTGTTACATTGTGCTTCAAAAAAGTATAACTACAACCCTTCGCGGTAGAGAATGTGACTGATAAGGCCAATTCACGCTGTAAATGTTCGTCCACAGTGGGTGCATGTGAACACATGGTCATTTCCAACATCATGTACCATCTTACATCTCGCACGCTCGGTGTGTGACTTATCTGCAATCATTTTCTCCTCTGTCTTTATTCCATTTCTCATATTTGCTCTCCATGCAACACGTTCAGCGGCGACTTGCTCCCAGTGTGCATTATAAATGCCTCTATCAATCATGTCCCGCTTACACACATCTTTGTATCGTAGCAGAGGCCGACCCTGAAATCTCTTACCCACTTGTAATTCCCATAACATATATCCTTTGGTATTCTACCATCATCCAACCTCCTAACATGTCCTATCCATCTAAGTCTACGAAGACTGGGCATGCAACAAACCGTCACACATCCTGATCTTTCCAATACTTCAGTATTTGTGATTTTGTCTTGTCACTTAATACCAAGAATTCTTCGCAGACACCGCATATGAAAGCTGTTTAAATGTTTCTCTTGGTGTGAGTAAGTTGACCAGGCTTCGCTGCCATAAAGAAGAGTATAAAGGATACAGGCTTGATAGACAAGGACTTTTGTTCTGGCAGTAAGCTTCCTGTTCTCCCAGACTCTTTTTGCTAACCTGTTCATTATTGTTACTGCCTTAACAATCCTGATCTTGATTTCCAGATCTAGGGATAATTTGCAATTTACCGCTGATCCAGATATGTAAAATGGTCTACTATCTCCAGTTCGGCATCGTCAATAAAGATTGATGGTACCCCATTTACACCTTGTGACATAATCTGTGTCTTATTTTTGCTAATTGTTAAACCAAATTCAGAACACCCATTGGAGAATGCAGATAGTAGACGCTGTAATTCTTCCTCAGAGTGCGTCGTAATTGCAGCATCATCTGCAAAAAGCAACTCTCTGATCAGTACTCTCCAAACTTTGGTCTTGGCCTTCAATCTCTGAGCATTGTAGAGTCCGCCATCTGAGCGTGAGTGAATGCATATTCCACCATCCTGATTACGAAAGGCATATTTCAGTAGAAGTGAAAAGTATATTCCAAAGAGGGTGAGAGCTATAGTATGTCCAGAAATGAATGCCGTCATTCACGATCAATTATTTTGAAAACTGTCTGTTGCATCGTTATGAAATTTCTCCTGCCGTCTTATATTTACCCCCACCCAAGGAATATATCTTTGATAGGTCCAAAAGCAACTTAAATCATCGAAAACGGCGACATTTCTTTGATGTTTTGGGGAAAATGTAGTGAATTCACGCTAACAAACTAGTCTTACAGTAAACCACGTTATTTCTGGTAAGGACAAGGCGTAGCCAGATTCGTATGGGAGTGGGTGCAATAAAAAAAGTAGCTTAAAAGTCGACAGGGTCGACTGCATTGCACCGGATTTTTATCCCATATGGCGAGGTATATTTTCGCAGGGCGGAAAGCGTCGCACAAAGCACGAACTCCGTAGCTCCAGCGACGACCCTCGGAAGAATGCACTCTTTAAATGAAGGAATCGAACATACAACCTTCGGAGCCCGAGTCAGACGGCTTGACCACTTCACCACGGAGACTCCCGAGAGAGGTGCAATGTGTAATATTAGTAAAGACAGAGAATTTACAGAGGCATGGGGTAAATAGTGTGTAAATTGACAGGAAAGTAGAAGGAATATATTTCTTACCTTATTTTTCATTTCCTTCTTGTTTCTTTAGCTGCTGGTTAATAATTGTACACAAGTATTCATGTTACTAGGATGCATTTAGCTTTTTATACTTCTTCTTCTTCTTCTTCTTCTTCTTCTTCTGCGTTCATCCAGAGTTTTTTCCGGATGTGATTGCGTTGTGCCTGTTTACAGCAAAGCTGCATTCTTGCGCTGTTAGGCCGACACATCCGACTTCTGCGGGCATTTGTTGACCGGGTCAACCATCCCGGGGGTTTTTTAGGACGCTTTACTCTCACTGTTGTGGTGTTATCCTCCATCCCAGCTGGCCCATATAGAACAGCCAAAGGCATCCTGGTCAGTCTTCAAGAGAAGGCAGGGGCAGACCATGGGCATTCCCCGCCATCCAAGGAGGCTTCCATACTTGCAGAGCCAACACATAGCGCTCTGGTACTGGGCTCACCCAAGGAATCGTCACATCCTGCACATGGCTGCTTAGCCTCACTTCCGTATATTGGGCCTTCCGTTTACCATAGGCTGTTCTTCCGGAAACCAGAAGAATGCAGTCTGCTGATGACATCCACACAGTGAGCTTTCGATTCGGACTTTCCACGTAATGGATTTGCTATCCAAGCAATATTCCATTTCGTGCCACTAGGACACTTTTCAGGACACTTTTCCACCTTTCATGAAGCCCACACAGCGAGCTTTCGATTTGGACTTTCCACACAATGGATTTGCTATCCAAGCAATATTCCATTTCATGCATCTGGGTCGCTTTTGTAACCGACATACCTGTGGTATGAAGTGTGGTAGTCTGAATACTTCATGCACCTTTAAATGTCAACCTGTATGTAGTTAAAGTAAGCTGCGGTCAACTTGAGCTTGTTGATATCTCTATAGAGCTTGTCCTCAAATGAAGCAGGTGTGGGCCAAAATATCTTTCTCTGTTCTGCGTATGTTGGGCAATCCTGCAGCAAATGTTTTGCTGTCATTTTTCCAGTTCAACAATTACATTAATCGGTATCTCCTATCTTTAGTTTATTGAACAAGTGGTATTTCAGCCTGTTATGTCATGTGCGGAGTCTGAAGATTGCTACTTGTTCTCTTCGGTCGAGTTTGTAATATGCATCATCCTTCTTATTTATCAAGATCTGGAGAGCTCGTGCATACTTAAAAATAAGTGCAGATGAGCAGCATCCTCTGCATGACGCTATATTCCGAGAAAAGGGTGACAGGCTAAAGAGGGGCAAGTCATGGATGGGTCGGGCGGAAGATGTCGTCAGACAGGTCTGCAGTCTTACCAGTATCAACCCCGGCAAGGAATGGATGCCGGTGCCTCCTGCTTTTAAGTGCACTTTCTCCTGCATTATCACACTTGACAGACGGTGCAGAGAGCATAACCCTGCTGCTGTCAATGCAGAGGTTAACGCGCTCATCTATGAACATTCAGATAGCCCCGAAGTGCTCATCTATACAGATGGATCTGTTATAAAGCAGCAGAGAAGTGCGTGGGCATTTACAGCCCGTTCAGCGGGCCGAACCGTTCAAGAATCAAGTGGTGCCCAATCTATGACCACGAGCAGCATGACGATGGAGGTGATGGCAGTTACACAGGCTTTCATATGGCTGGAATCACAGCTTTATACCAACGTGTGTGTACTAAGTGATTCAATGAGCATTATTCAGAAGGTCGAAGCTGGATCTGTACGTAGACAGTGGACTGAGTCGCTGCAGAAGTCTGTTGTCCGTAAAGTCACCTTCATCTTCGTCCCGGGACATGCGGGAGTCGAGGGAAATGAACGAGCTGATAAACTGGCTGGCTCTGCACCCCCTGTAGATGGCCAGCCCATGGATCGTGCCGATGTTATTAACGTCCTCAAAGATATGGCGAGAACAGAGGACTTTGACGTCAGTGATTCCACATCGCTGTCCAGGATGAAAGACTTGGGAGTAAGAATCGGCACAGCCAGACGCGAGAGGTACATCGGGAAAACAAATCGCCTCGTCAACCAACACAGAACTGGCACTGTTAGCCACCGGACGCTGATGCATATGTTGCGGGGAGGATCTGAGCACCTATAGACATGTCCGGAGTGCAACTGATAACTGATAACTGATAACTGATCATCCTTCTGGTGGCCTGGATGCTCTGATTCCCATTTGGTTCTATAAGTGCTTTTTATCAACCTCTTTGCCTCATTATAGGTTATGTCTATGTCAGGCTGTGGTAGTCTCCGCCCTCTTTTGCCAGTCTGTCAGCCTCTTCATTTCCAGGTATACTGCAATGTGATTGGATCCACTGTATTACAACATTTTTGGATTTCTGGCATAGACCATGGAGTGCTGCTCTTAGATCAGCTAGTTCTGTGCTATTATTGCTCTTCAGTATTGAGAAAGCTGACTTTGCATCTGTGAAGATAGCTATTTGCTTCTCTTTATTTTCCTCCATCAAGAGCATTTCTGCTGCAGTTTTCAGAGCCTCTACCTCCGCTTTGAAGTTACTTGAAAACTTTCCAGTTGCCACTGAATGTCTTTTTTTTCACTCCATTTTTTTTAATTTAGGAGAATTCCTCCTCCTCCATTCTCTGTATATGCATGGGTCCAATTGCTGCTTGGGTAATGTTCTTTTATGTAGTTTAGGATTATTTCTCTTCTTTCGGTTTCATGCTGAGTGTTCTTTTTCTCAATACCAGGAATGTTTTCTTTCATCTCAGGCAGTTGCTGCTGTCTCCAAGCTGTGAAATTGTGTGCATTGTAAATGGGTATGACTGTTGATATGTTAAGTATAGGATCTGCCATAATCTTTCGTTTTGCAGTTTCTACAAAGTTGCTACGCTTCAATCTTCCCTTTCCAAAAACCACTAAACCTTTTATACATAGGGTGGTCTGTAAATCTTCTAAACTTTTCTGCTTGTTGCTGGGATCTGCTATCTCTTCTATCCTGCATTGGTTGTAAACAAGTGATCTTTTCTAGTTCATTAATAGGCGTTGTCTTCAGGCTTCCAGTTATGATTGGCATTCCTTGATTTTGGACTCTACTTATTTTGTTAAAGTTTGACTTAGCTGCTGTTGCCCAAGCTGCAATGCCATATTCCAGTACTGGCCTCACCCGTCCAATATATAACTTCTTGAGAACTTTCTCATCTGCTCCCCACGTTGTACCAGCAAGCTTTTTCATGATTGCCATTCTTTGTCTTGCTCTTGTTCGATACCCGTCCAGTATATAACTTCTTGAGAACTTGATCATCTGCTCCCCACGTTGTACCAGCAAGCTTTTTCATGATTGCCATTCTTTGTCTTACTCTTGTTCGATTTTTCTCAACCTATGTTTTCCATGTCAGGAGATGATCAAAGGTGACTCCTAGATAGTTTGGATTTTCTTCATGGCGCAATATTTTTCCATTCAATACCAGCTTAAATTGCTGAGTTTTATTTGAGAGGGAGAATACTGTGCATGTTATTTTCTCCTCACTTATCTTCACTAGCCATGATTTTGACCAGTCCTCTAGCGCTAATAGGGCTTGCTGTATTCTGCTGTTAGCTGTACTAATATATTCTTCAGATGTCCATATGGCTAGGTCATCTGCAAAGGATGATGTGTGTACTCTGACTGGAAAATTTTCCGTGATGTCGTTTATATATGCTAGGAATAATGTTGGTGAAAAAACTCCTCCTTGGGGGACACCTTGCTCCAACAGCATAATTTTGCTGGTTTGTCCTTGTACTTTTGTCCTGGCAGTTCTGTTCTCAAGGTAGTGGCTGATCCATTTGTACATTTTCCCACAAACATGCATTTTTTGCAGTTTTACTTTCAGTCCCTCCTTCCATACTTTATAAAATGCTTTTTCTAAATCTATCCAGACCGCTAGTGTGTGCTTTTTCTCTTGGAAGGCATCCTCTATTTCCTGATTTATATAGGTTATTTGATCTTCAGTGGATCTGTACTGCCTGCTTGGTATGGTGTTAAGAGTTGGTTTTCTTCCAGATGCCATGTTAGCCTGTCATTGATAATGCGTTCCATTAATTTTCCTACACAGCTAAGTAGACTGATAGGTCGATAGCCATTTGGTTTTTCCAGGTCCTTTCCTTTCTTTGGGACTGGTATTAGTATAGCTTCCTTCCATGCCTGTGGGACTATTCCCCTCTTCCAGCTGTAATGTAGGACTGCTAGTAGTTTTTTTTTTTTTTGTTTTTTTTTTTTTGCCATAGTGCCTAGTCCTATTAGCATTTAATTTGTGATACCATCCTTTCCTGTTGATTTCTTCTTTTTTGGGGTATACCTTGCCTGTTCCATTTCTTCCATTGTTAGATGTGCCATCATATATTCTGCTGCTGTCTCTGTATTACTATGATGTATCTGTTTATCTTTGATTGCTTTCTTCTGTTCGGTTGTAATATCAATGTGGTTTGCACTGGCATAGTGTTCCATTAGTGCATTTGCAGCCTTTTTTCCTGTAAGCAAGGCATTTCCTTGTTTAATTGTTATTTGCTAGTTTCTAGGTCCTTCATTGTTTATGGCTTTCACTAGTTTCCATATTTTGTTTCCATTCTGTCAAAATTCAGTGTTTTCTGTTTTTTTCCCCCTCCAACAATCTCTTTTTGTTTGATTTACTGTTCTTTTATATTTTGCTGAGATGGCTTTGAGAGAGATGTTCGCTTCAGTTGTTTGTTCTCTCTCTGCGGTCTTCCTGGCATCTTCAACTTTGTCCTCCAAAATTTGTAGTTTTTCAGCCCAGTATGGTTTGTAATTTTTCCTCGCTCCTCTTGGAATAGACTCAGTGGCTGACTGTATTATTGCTCTGTTTAGACTTTCCACCATTTGCTTCATGTTGCCATATCGTGTATTTATGTTTTCACAATATTTGTCTGTTAGTATGGCAAATCTGCCCCAATCTGCTCGTTTGTAATTCCAGCGGGGCAAAGGCTTTTGCTCCTGTGGAACATACTCCATATTCATTACAAGCTTGATTTGTCTGTGGACACTACCTGCTCATTGGTCAAGCACATAGCGATCGATTTTGTGGAGGATGACTCCTGTGCAGAAAGCTAAGTCTGGAGTGGAAGTGGTAATCCATCTTCTGGAGTAGAAGCTCGGTGTGTCATCCGCTTTGTTGAGTAGATGGAGATTTGAGTCTATTTCCCAGTCCTCCACTTCATCTCTTCTTTTGTCAGTATCTGGGTATCCCCATCTTTCTGAACGGCTATTAAAGTCTCCGACAATAATGCAATTTGTGTCAGTTATTTTCATGTTTGAGAGTGTAAGATCCTTATCTGCCGGGCTATACAGATTGTAAATTCTTATTTTCACGTCCTTTATCATTATATCAACACCTATAATTTCTGTTTGGTTGTCAGAGATCACAGATACTTCGCTGCAAGGTATTGTATTTCGTGTAAGTATTAGAACTCCTCCTTTGTGTCCTTCGCGGTCGAAACGTGTGGCCTGATATCCCCTGACTGAAAATTTGCGATTGGCGTTGAGGTGTGTCTCTTGATTGCATGCCACATCTATTCTATCTTTATGAAGACGCTGTGTTAGGGGGACTTTCTTGTTATAAACTCCTTCGGCGTTACACTGTAGTATGTTGAGTGTCCGGGGTGTTTGGTCAGTAGCTCTTAACCTACTCCTCTGTGCCTTGACTCCACAGCACAGGGGAAGGTGACCACCAGTAGTCATGGGTGGACCCCCTCGATACAGGGGGCCCGGCACTATCACCGCCTGATGGGACTTCGCGGGATTAGCACCATAACGATTAATTTTAATTGGTAACATCATGAATTAAGTTACGTTGCACTGCTTTGTCAAGCCTGTGGCTCAGTACATCCGATTTCGACAGGCATTTGTTCGGGATGCTTTCCCTAGCCTTTGACTGTCCCCAGTCTAACTACAAGGCAGCAGGTTAGTGTGTCACTTGGTCTGGTCCCTCTCCCTTGACCTGTCCGACATGGGTGACCATACCAGTAACTGTGCTACCGTCGGCATAGCTCTTGGGGTCATTGGAACACACAATCCCCTCTACCTCGTCGAAGTGGACACACGGCAGAGGGGTCGTTTTATACTGAGTTCGTGAAAGTTTCCAAATAGCTGTGCGTTAATGTACGTATGGAGTGACCAAAAATGATACCGCAATTTAGTCATCACGTGTCCATTTTTAAGGATCTGTTCAGTTGTTTCTATGAAGTTTGCTCACACGTACACATGGGTGACAGACCCGCTTTGAGTCTTCGTGAAAGATTGTCTACTCTGCTGTTTACTGTTCAGAGACGGAACATGATTGCCTGTTTTGCACTATGAAAACAGTTGTCAGTGTCTGTGTAGTGGGCTTTCTTCTTAACGACCAAGATGTTAGTCCTCTTTTCATTGTAGTTTATAGATTGATTCGTATGCACGTGTGTTTTCCCCTAATTTAACAACGTGTTTGCTCTCACGTTTCTTGTTATGCCACAATATGTAAGTCTCCACCGCAATATTACTCTTCTGTTGGTATTCAATGCGCTTAGTGTGTGTGTGTTTTTTTTTTTTTTCTATACCAGTTGTTTGTCACCGCTGAGGGCTTGCGGAATTGAAAATTCATCACTATGGAATACAAACTGTTGACATTGTGCTGATGCTATAATGTTTAGGGCCTTCAATTCGTCTGAATGGTTGGAGCAAAATATCCCAGTAAGCGTGCACGCAGATTAAGGTCTGCGATCTGCTCAGACCTTAATCTGTGTCGGACGATTCCAGTAGGTTGATGGCTGCTCTCGGTTTCATAAAATTTAATCCATCCTTTCTCCAATAGTCCTCTTCCTCTTTCAACACATGGTCCTCACAATTTCCCAGTAACTTGTATCAATATTTAATAGCGCAGACTGGATTAGTATCTTGACGTCAGACAATTTGAATATAGTATTGTCAGCTGCCACCTGTCCTTTAATTTTAGCCCACACAAGTTCTATAGGGTTAAAATGAGAGTGGTACGGCGGAAGTCTCAAGCAACCGTGACGATGCTCTTCTATCAACTTGTCGAATTGATATTTCTTGCTTTTTTGGCGTCTGTTTTACAAGGGACAACAATTCTAGCTAGACATACCTTTCTGGAAATGGTATGTTTTCCATTCGGATCCATATCTTTATTGCTCCCTTTGTGCTCGATGCTGTAGGTATTGTGTCTTCTTCGGCAACAACATTGATATCATGCATTGTCCATAATTGGACACGACGGTCTATCCAGGGATGAAAGCCAATCTCTAAATACAATACCATTCATCTTATTATGATAATCCCTATTGTCTGTATGCTTTGATACGAACTCGAGCCCAGCATTCTGTTGTAAGCCATTATGTGTATCACCAGCATGGGTCATGACAAAAAGCTGTCCTATACTACTGGGCACATATAGCTTTATCTGTCCATCCACTGATTGCCATTCCTTATCACTTGTGTGGTGCGCATTGATCCACGTTTCATCCAAATACACTATGCCATAATTGTCTTTGCGCATTTCCCTTATTTCATGTAGGTATCTGCTTCTCATGGCTCCTAAATGCGGTTGCTTGCAAAGATTATTTCTACCGCCCTTGTACTTTCTAAAAGTGAAGATAATGTCCTTATAATTTGCCACATAGTTGTTTTGGATAGCTCTATGTTATTGTTATTTCTCAACCAAATCCTAAGTTTTCTTACAGTCACTGTTTCTTTGGCATCCAGCATTTTTATAATGCTGGACAATTCTGGATATAAAATCCAAAATTTTTATAATTTTAGGAGTCTCCGTGGCGAAGTGGTCAAGCCTTTTGACTCGGGCTCCAAAGGTTGTGGGTTCGATTCCGGGCCGCATCCTTCGATTCACGAGTTAACTTTTTCGGAGACTTCTGTGGGTCGTCGCTAGAGCTGCGGAATTTGTGCTTTGTGCGATGCTTTCCGCGCTGCGGAAAGAGGCCGAGCCATATGGGATATAACCCGGTGCTATGAAGTCGACCCTGTCGACTTTTTAAAACATTTTTATAATAGCTCGCCTTATGACATCTTTGTCAAAGCTGTCTACAATAACTTTTCTACCTACCATTTGATTATTGCGTGGTGGTTTAATTCCAGATTCTTGCACCCATCGACGAAATTACCGTTTACTCAAACCCAATGCATGCACTGTTCTTTTTTCGGAATTTGTAATAGTATTAAACAGTTTCCTGCGATCAGCTTCTATACAAAAATGTGTGTACAACTTCATAGCGATGCTTTGAAGTGTATACACAATTTCGCATTCAATCCCTTGGAAAAATATTCACACATTTCAATGTTAGCGATAAGTGGTAAGATTTTAAAAAAACGGTAATAATAATAATCAGGTTTCATGAAATATCCCACAGTTTGACGACACCTCTGAACAGCCCCAGTTTAAACTGCGCGGGGTTCTTGGCATAAGGCCAATCCCGTGAAAAACGTAAAATATTCAACATTGAACGCTTATTGTATGGCTACGCTGTAATACATTTAAAATTATGAAATTCATCTCTGACCCGTAAATTATATACCGCATTTAAACAAACTTTGAAATCTGCTGTAAAATCTCTAGAACAAACATTGTTTTGTTGGGTGGACATAATGCTAAGGTTGCATGCTAAATCTCATCATTTTCCTTCAGTTGGTTACTGAGATATGGAATTTTATATTGGGGCAGACAAAAATAAACACACTATAGTACGTAATCTTGCTTAACTCCACTCTTAATTTCAATTTTTTCTGTAGTTGCACCATCAAACTTGATTATACCCTTCATGCATGTGTGGAACGATTATACAATAGACAGAAGAGTTGGTGGGCAGCCAATCTTCTTTAGTGCCTTGAACAGACCCTCACGACTGACCAAGTCAAATGCCTTTGTGAGGTCGATGAAAGCTACAAACAGTGGCTGATTCTGTTCATGGCATTTTTCTTGCATTTGTCGCAATGAGAATATCATATCAGTGGTAGACCTGTTCTGTCGGAAGCCACACTGTGATTCGGGGTAGACTTGATCTCCCAGAACTAGAAGTCTGCGCAGAAAAATTTAGGGCAAATACTTTCCCAACAATACACCAAAGTGTGATACCCCTATAGTTGTTACAGTCGCTCCGATCGCCCTTGTTCTTGTACAATGTTATGATGCTTGAGTCTTTGAAATCCTGTGGGTCTTGTCCTTCTCGCCAGCATAGCTCTATTAGCTGGTTTATCAGTAGAGTGAATGTGTCTTGCCCACTCCTGATAACCTCTATTGGAATCCCATCCTTACCTGGAGCCCTGCCAGATGCAAGTTCAATTATAGCACACTTAACTTTTGTTATGGTGGGAAGTGTGTCCAGGGGGTCAAGAGTTGGCAGGGCCTCTATGGCGTTGAGGGCATCATGCGCTATTTTGGTCTCACTTGATTAAAGCCCCAAATAGTGCTCGACCCATCTATCAATCTGCTGTTTCTTATCGGTGATGATTTCTCCAGTCAAGGTTTTCAGTTGTGCACTTCTTTTGATCACTTGACCACAGACTTTCTTTATCCCTTCATACATGCTTCTGATGTTTCCATTATCACTTGCATTTTGAATGGACTCACATAACGTGATCCGATAGTCATTTGCACACTGCCTGGCAGCCTTTTGCACATCCTCCCTAGCTTGCTTCAGCTCGCTAACAGTGTTAGGCATTGCGCTTTCCTTGTTTCTTAACAGAGCTATCTTCTTTTTATCAATCAAAGGCTGCAATATCTGGCTGTTTGCCGCAAACCAGTCCTGCCTCTTATGATCCACAGTGCCGTAAGCCCCTACCACTGTTTTATAAAGAGTTTCCTTAAGTTTACCCTAGTTTTCACTTGCTGTACAATTCTCTGATGTATCAGTGAAAGCGTCTTCAAGTTGCTGTTGGAACTCAAAGCACTTATCAGGATCGGCGGTGTTAATAATATTAATCCTGGGGCTATATTTGTGTTTATCAATGCAGTTTCTCTTTGGTCTCAGTCTAACCCTTGCATCAACCAAAGAATGATCCGTATCACAGTCAGCACTGTGGTAACTTCGAGTTAATGATGTTTGGTTCAGATGTTGTCTCCGTGTGATGATGAAGTCCAGCTGATGCCAGTGGCCGATTCTTGGATGTTTCCATGTGACCTTATGCAGCTCTTTTGTTTTAAAAAAGGAGTTTGTAATACATAGGTCATTTCTGGTACAATGCTCCAACAGCCTTTGCCCATTTTCATTCATGCGACCGATGTTATATTTTCCAACGCACACTGGCCATGAACTCGAGTCCTTGCGCACACGAGCATTGAAATCAACGAGCATATAAATGTAGCCGGACTTTGGAACTGCCTTGATCACAGAGTTTAACTCCTCATCGAATAAATCCTTCACATCATTATAGGAAGTGAGTGTCGGTGCATATACAGTGATAATGGTGGCAAAACCACAAGAGGTTGCCAAGCGCAGGGATAATAGTCTTTTCTTACCCTCCAGCTGTAATTTGAATCATTCACAGTAGCGAATTCTTCACTGCAAAGCCCACACCATGTTGCCTTTTTTCTGCCTGCCCTCTACCCTTCCAAATAAAGGTGTAATTGTTTTCCTTTAGTGACCCTTCCTCAGTGAGGCGAGTCTCCTGCAGACCAGCAATATCAATGTTAAGACGATTGCGTTCGTCATCAATCACAGCCGTTTTTCTCACATCGTCAATATTCGCCAGGTCAGTGGAAAATCCTGGACACATTGTTCTTACGTTCCAGGTTGCAAGCCGTAGCTTGAGGTATCTAATTTTCTTTTTAGTAATACCTGGTGCATTGGTTTTACAGACTGTGATTCAGATTTTGTCCTAGCCCTAAGCACCCATTGAAGCAGGCAGGCTGTGGCGGATCAGCACCCAATTGGCTGGGGGCTGCCCAGCTTGAGTCGGGCGGTAGCTGATCAGTGACACCTGTAGGTGTCTCCCACTGTCAGAGGCAACCCGTTGGGCCCCATGTCTACCTCTCGCTTTGATTCCGAGAAAGATTAAGACCAGGGATGCAGTTATACCTCTCCATAGCACAAAGCCTGGGCTAAAATATAGAGACCATGTGTTGCCCGTGCAACATGATCCCCCTCTCTCTCTCTCTCTCTCTCTCTCTCTCTCTCTCTCTCTCTCTCTCTCTCTCTCTCTCTCTCTCTGCCTGCCTAGTCCACTCCAGAAGAATGGTAACACCGATACATCTGGAATAAGACAAGCTGCAGAAGCTGCCGGATCAGCAAAGCAATGCTCTAACTGTTCGCCTATCGGTGCTTCAATCCTAGACCTACTGTCAACCAAGGCTTAGGGCCTGGTCTCCCCTGCCATGACATTTTGTCTTTCCATTGCATTTCCTCGAGTAAGGATAAGGCTTGTACCCTCCCAATTGCGCTCTTCCAACTGAAGCCGTTGGCACAATGTGGAATGTCGGGTTTGGTAAGTGCAGCCCAACATTTGGCGCTAACAGAAAGCAGGTAGTACCGTCTACTGTCATACGGTAGCTCAGTCATATCTGGTTATGGTTAACCTGAAAGAATAGTGACCATAGCACCCATAAAATGTGAGTTGTTTTGAGAACGTGAGGCTGAGCATGATATTGATTATATCACCCAATACGTAAAATGTGAGTTGTTCTGAACCAATGAGGCTAGCATAATATTGATCTTATCACCCGTAAAATGTGAGTTGTTCTGAACCAATGAGGCTAGCATAATATTGACCTTATAGTCCGTAAAATGTGAGTTGTTCTGAGAACATGAGGCTAGCAAGATATTGAGCATATCACATGTAAAATGTGAGTTGTTCTGGAAACATGAGGCTAGCATTATAAACCCAGTATGCCTCTGTGAATGTGGAAGGTAAGGGGAAACCACCACATTATTTCCCCAAGATTTCACGGCGACACACATTTCAGAAATAGTGAACGACGTTAATGGCTGTCTTAGGACATCCTCGTCCGGTAGGGACAGTCATGAGCCACCGGTGACACCAGACCGTCATCCAGCTACTGATGGCAAAACTAAGACTATAACTAAACTAAATAAATTTAGAGTAGGAACATGGAATTAGGACATTAAAAGAGCTAGGAAAGTTAAACAATGTTTTAAGAGAAATGGAAAACATGAAAATGAATATACTAGGCGTTAGTGAGATGAGATGGAAGGGATCTGGCAAAATTATAACCGACAAACACACAATAATTTATTCTGGAGGGGACACACATGAAAAAGATGTAGGAATAATATTTGATGAAAAAAACAGCAAAATCTATGAATGGATACTGGTGTATTTCAGATAGAGTTATAATTGTCAAAATTGGCAAACCAATAGATATAAATATTATACAAGTATATGCACCAACAACAAGCAGTAGTGAAGAAGAAATACAACACTTTTACAATGAAATAGAAATGGCAATAGCTCAAATTGAAGAAATAAAAATAATACTGGGAGATTTTAATGCAAAAGTAGGAAAGGGGAAAATAGAGGATATAGTGGGGAATTACGGTTTAGGTACAAGAAATGAACGAGGAGAGAAACTAATAGAATGGGCAAATATTAATGATATGATAACTGGAAACACATGATTTAAACACCATAAAAGACGACTATACACACGGAAAAGCCCTGATATGAAAATACGCAACCAAATTGACTACATACTTATTAATAAAAGATTTAGAAATGCATTAATTAATATAAAGACAATGCCTGGTGCTGACGGTAATAGTGATCATGTACCACTATGTGGACAAATAAAAGTAAGATTAAAGAGAGGGAAAAAAATGGTTAAGAACCTGAGACTTAATAAAGAGGTTCTGAAAGTAGATAAAGAAATTCAAGAACAATACAGAGTGACTGTGAAAAATAGGTACAATGCAATAGCTAAAATACAGAGTATAAATGATCAATGGGAAATGTTAAGGGACTCCATTCATCAAACTAGCAAAGAAATATTACTGGAGAGAAGCCAAAAAGCTAAGAAAAAATGAATGAATGGAGAAATCTTACTGCTGATGGACAAAAGGAAACAGAATAAAAATGTCAAACAAGAGTATGCTAAGATACATAAAGAAATAAGAGATAAATGTGTGAAGGCAAAAGAAAGTTGGTTAAACGAGCAATGCAAACAAATTGAATTAAATTCCATTAAAGATAAAAAAAAAGTATGCACAGACAAATCAGTTAGCTCACAGGAAGAAAAATAAGAATAAATACAGGGTGTTTGAAATCAAAAACAGGAAAGATATTACTGGAGGAAGGTGCTATAATGAAGAGGTGAAATGAGTATATAAGAGAATTATATAATGGAGAAAGGGAAGAATTAACAGAAGAAAGTAACATAGAAGGCCCACCTATTCTAAAAGAAGAAGTCGCTGACGCTATGAAACATATGAAGAAAGGAAAGACAGCTGGGCCAGATGAAATCACAGTAGAAGAATTAGAAGTATTGGGAGAATTTGGGGTAGATATATTAACCAATTGTGTTGCGTATCCCTTACGGGACGTTGCAGTCAACACCAGCATTTTCAGCTGCTGTTGATGTACTAGGCAAGTGTTACGTTCAGTAGTTTGCCATTGCTTTCTGACTGTGGCTAAGGGCTCTGCGAACGCGGTTTGTGAGCCCGTATACCCGGGTTCGAAACACCGCGGTGCTGGTTTTTTCGAAAAAGGTATAGGGCCGGTCGTTCAGAAAGCAATGGCAAACTACTGAACGTAACACTTTCCTAGTACATCAACAGCAGCTGGAAAATTCTGGTGTTGACTGCAACGTCCCGTAAGGGATACGCAACAACAACAAAAATATTAACCAAAATGTTAAATGATATTTACAACAGTGGATATTTATTGAGCGATATGGTAAAATCTGTATTTATAGCATTACCAAAGAGACCAGGAGCAATTGAATGTGAAGATTTTCGTACAATTAACCTCATAAACCATGTCACTAAGCTTCTACTCAGAATTATAATGAGAAGAACAAGAAAGAAATTAAAAATGGAAATTAGTGAAGAACAGTATGGTTTTATGGAAGGAAAGGGTACAAACAATGCAATATATATATTACGAACACTAATAGAAAGGTCAATAGAGAAACAGAGGGACATATATTTATGCTTCATAGATTATACTAAGGCATTTGATAAAGTAAAACATGATGAGCTGATTAAAATGTTGGAAGATATCAACATTGATGGGAAAGATTTAAGAATAATAAAGAAGAGTGTGTCTTATCACTGTCAACATCTTGTATCACACACAGGCACTCTCGCTTCTTCATCCAAACCCAAAGAAACATCCGTTGTGTAGATGGTACATCACGTCTTTTATTTCAGGCGAACCTGAGATAGTTACACATTATACCCAGGCGGTGGCTGCCTGAACAAATATACAAATGCCGCCTTCTCTACGATAATCATACACAGTCAATTGCTCAAACTCCACACTCGCTATCTTCAACTAGCGCCCTCGCAAACTAAGCATTTGCACTCGGAAATACACAGGTGTCTTCCTCTGAAAACTGTCGAGTCCCGTCTGACGTTTTCCAACACGTCGGCTGGCTTTGTAGTCCTAGATCCCTTGCTGTCCCTAAAACCTTGTGCTGTCTGTCAAACCCCGTGCTGTCCTACCAGTCTCGTAGTACAGCAGTCCGTCCGTGCTACGCTGGGTTGTACTAACGTCTGGTCTGTTCCGGGTGGTATCCCGTGAATTGGCGTCCCCTACTATCCTCGGGCCTGGTCCTGCCGGTGTCCTGGTTATGACACGTCTGTGTCCCCACCTAAGTCCTGTCTCCTGTTTATCTACTGTCCTGTAGATGCCCTGTCTTATGACCATTCCATGTCCTGACATATGTTCTGTCTCTACTCTATCTACTACCCTGTAGATGTCCTTATCTATGTCCTATATGCCATTACCTCTATTCTGCCCATTGTCCTCTCTATGTCCTGTATACACGTCCTCAACACCCTGACAGTCACCCGGTCTCTTCTCTCTATATAACGAAGTAATAATGAGAGAGATCAAAGAGAAGTAAGGAATACTAATCGGAGGATATAATATAAACAATATTCGCTATGCAGATGACACAGTATTGGTGGCGGATAGTGCAACAGACCTACAACAATTGTTGGACATTGTAGTATCAGAGAGTGCACAGAAATTACTCTCCTTAAATATCAAGAAAACAGTAACAATGGTGATATCAAAGAAAATGGGGACACCAAAATGTGACATAGAGATAGAGGGGGGAATTCTCAACCATTTGGATAATTTTAAATACCTAGGGGCACTTATAACATCGGATGGAAGATGTACAACAGAGATTAAGAGCAGAATAGGGCAGGCAAAAGCCGCATTTCAGAAAATGAAGAGTATCTTATACAATAAGTCGCTATTAATGAATGTAAGAAAAAGAGTGCTAAAATGCTCTATAGAACCAGTTTTGCTGTATGGCAGCGAATCTTGGAATGTAAATGAACAAATTAGGAAGAACTTAGAAGCAACAGAGATGTGGTTTTTAAGACGAATGTTGCGAATTCCTTGGACTGCCAGAATAACTAACAACGATTGCCTGAAAGATGCTAATGAAACTAGAACACTATATACAACAATAAGAAAGAGACAAACAGCTTTCTTTGGTCATGTGATGAGAAGAGAGGCATTGGAGAACATCGTGACAACTGGAAAGATTGAGGGGAAGAGAGGTAGAGGCAGACCAAGAGAAATGATGCTGGGCGGATTGAGACGGTGGCATGGAGGAATATCATCAGCAGAGTTGACCCAGAACACCAAAAACCGAGATCTGTGGAGAGCCATGAACGCCTACGCCAGCCGGCACGGCACTTGATGATGATGATGATGCCTCACAGCGAGAGGAGGGTTGTTGACTTGTTTACAACCTTTCTCTGCTGAATTCAGCAATACTTCTTTCTCTGTAGCTGTTCTGTGTAGAGTAACCCAGACTAGAGAACAGGCCTGGGCTAGTTAGGAATTGGTAATTCTAACTAGAGCTA
>OY992876.1:386512621-386770121 GCA_963921405.1 Cepaea hortensis
GCCATAAACTGTGAGCTACATATATGCATTTGCCAGAAATGAGCCTTTTTTATGTAATAATTGTTTATGTGGCTTGTTCCTGCACATTGGTTGCTTTTGTAACAAATACGACAGTGATCATAACAATTATTAGTATTTTAATTATTATTCAGTTTCCAGTGGTTTGCTATGTGTTTTATCATTTTGGAATAAACAAAACAGTAAAAATGGCTGCCTTGTAACATATAATGCTTCTATAAAATCCACCCAGGCTACCGAGGGATTGAACTGTATTGATAGTATCAGTGTGGGTATCAGCAGTATCGCTGGTGATAATGTTTAGACACCATGTTCTTAAACATGACTGATTCATTCAACACATATGCTATTATAAGAGGATAAATTTTTGTCATTTTGGCAATGAGACTTATTTACCTCACTGAATCATCATATCCATACAATGCATACGTGTTCTGTAAAACCCATACATACTAATACTATATCCATGCCATGTATACACATTGTCTCATAGTAAGTGAATGAAAATTATATTCCATCCTATGTATACATATTCTACAATTTATCATCTCTGTAAATTGAAGTAATAAAGTAATACAACATCTATATACAACGTGTTTGTTTTCATTTGCAATATTCTGGTTTAGAACATTTATGCAAATTTGTACCTGTTTGGTTTCTCTCAACTTTACATTGCCCTTATTTGGTTTCTCTCAAATTTACATTTCCACTTGTTGTTTCATACGTTCTGTCGACTTATGACCATTCTATGCTTTCTATTTGCCTCGGTTTGCACATTATGTTTCGAATGTAACCACATGTGTCATACTCTTGGATTCTGTTTGTAACCTATAGTCATTGGGCTGTAGAGACAAGTAGCAGACTCATATATGTCTCTCGTACCATATGTAGTGGATCTTCTCATCAGATCATGACTTCACGTAGAACTACACAACTTCAAATCTGTGGACATCTCTAACCGTGTATGTAACTATTCATCAATTATCATAATGATGACGGATGAAATGATAAAATGCTAACACCATCAAAGGAAATAATAGTTTCCCAAAAATGTTGATGATGATGAACTGATACAAATTATAGTTCTAAATTCCTGTGTTAAACGTAGACTCTTTGATGACCCCTCGTGAGATGTAGATCAACCTTGTATTCATTCACCAGCGGCTTGTCACTAGTCTGGTGGTCTATGGACTTGCATGGTGCTAATCTTGTGATCAGGTGGCGTAGGACTTCTATCTGTAGCTGCATTCTTCCTCTCCATTCAGCTTCAGATGCCCTAATCATTCAGCTTCAGATGCCCTAATACTGTCTGAGAATAACGGCATAGTGGGATGTACGTATCTATGTACATATGTATATACAACAAGTATTAATACAAGTGATAGTAGTAATTAATTTTAAGCTGTTTCCATTGACATACCAATGTCCTGATTAGCAATTCAGAGTGCTATTCAGTTGATTCAGCAAGCACCCTGGCTATGAGGTGATTTACGGGTGATGTACATTGGCAATGCTGTCCTTTGCTATTTACATTAATGGTTTACATATTTGTATGACATTTCATAGATATCAACATAAGAATGAGGTAGAAGTATCACTTTAACTTCATTTGACATCTGATCATAATATACTATCATGATGGCATAAGTTGGACAATATGTCATATCACTTTAGCTCCTCTATATGAGAGCTGTAGTTAATATTATTCTGACATTTGACGTTTTTATCACAGTATGTTCATTCAACCAATACTATCATAACCAAGCATTCATTCTGTTTAAAAAAAAAATTATTTCTACACTAAAATATCTCTATAAACTATCTCTACTCTAATATATATATATATATATATATATATATATATATATATATATATATATATATATATATATATATATATATATACATGTCACAAGGCAACAGTTTTATTGTGAAATATATGATGTTATCTGTATTTATTGTGATCGAAATCTTCGTCAGAAGATGTATCAGCAGATTTTCCAGATTGATTTCTAGCATCACGTGTGGGTTGACTGAGACTATCGTCTGTAAGTTTAATAATCTTTTCTGTCTTTTTTTTCCTTTTTTCTTCTGTCAATCCTATACATTTCTAATATCTATTCCAATTTCTTATTTTGATATCTCTTATCCGTTTATCAATTTGATCTTGAGGAACTTTTTGATGGTGCCATTGTTTTATTAGTGAGTCTGTTTCAGTATATCGTACGTTTGGTATCTTTGGGGGATTTCTGTTTTCCCAGGTTGTTTTTATATAAACAACGTTATTTATGTTTCCTTCGGCTGTTTCCTCTATGTCTGGTAGTATGTCTGAATTATCATTGTCTATTTGGTTATTCTGCACTATGACTACTTTATCTTGTTCTTTATCTTTTTCTTGCTGAACTATTGTTGTAGCAGTTGTAGTGGTTTTTAATTCCCATGCTTGAATCTCTTCCAGTGTACAATCTTTTATTCCAGGTATGTTACCTAGCATTAGTCCAGCGTACGGGTTTGGTAGCATTGCTGCTTGTATTCTGCCAGTATAGTATGGGCTGTCGATTTCGATCCATGCTGTGTTATACTTTTCGAGTGTTCCATCGAATGTTCGACAAGTTACTGTATCACCTGTGTAGTCTTTCCTTCTAACAAACCTTTGGTTTACTCCCACTATCGATGCTCCAGTGTTTCTTATGCATGTGGTTGGTATGCCGTTGACAAATGCTTTTTTGACTTTCAGAGTTGCACTGCACATGTTGTTCGTATTTGTCTGTTGTGTAGGCATTCTATGACTATTTACCGGGTTATCAATCTGTTGTTTATTATTTTGATTTGTAGCTATAGACAATTTTCTTGTGGTTTGGTCATGTTCTTCCTTTTTACTAGGTTTGACATCTGTTCTTTTAGATTCTTTCATCATTTGTTTCAGTCTACAACTCTTGACTTCATGTCCAAAACTATGGCAAAGATAATATTTTATATTGGCTTTGTAGTCTAATAGTTTGTCTATTATTTTTAAAGATAGGTTATTTATGTATGATGCATAGTTTGGATTACTGTCACACATCTCAAGTACTCTGTGTTGGTGTTTGCAGTAGTTGCAATCTATCATTATCCCTCTCTTTGATGTGTTGTATGGTCTTTGCTGGTTTAGTTTATGTTGGTATGGTCGCTTAACTCTATTATGGTCTTTGTACTGGTGGTATCTCTTTGATGAATTGTTGCTTTTTTGATTTGACAATATTGCTGAAGCTCCTATTATTATTTCCGGTTGGGTCCCTTCTGTACATATTTCTTTATTTGCGTTGTAGTTTGTTTGTGCTAGTGGTAACCTCATCTTCTCTTTCTCTAATTTCAACTTGTCTATTTGAAATTGTAATCTTTTTTCTTCAAGATCTAGCTTTTGTCTTTCTAAAGCTAATTCTTTATCTCTTTGTTTTTCTTGTGATTTTCTAAGTTCTTTAGCTGCTGCCCTGTCTTCTGTTATCTGACTCCGAAATTCTGAGAGTTTGTTTTCTGCCCATGTTAAAAGTTCTAGGCCTGTGAAACAGAATTTCTCACCAAGTACTACAAAATCTATTAATGTAGACATGTTGATAGGTGACATGTGCCAGATTACGTCTAGGAGCGGCTAATGTCTCTGTTCACGTGATCGCTGAATCATACTGCTTTCCTTCGCTGTGTGGCATAGGTTTGGAAACTTAAAAACTGCCTCCCCGGCTGTCCTTTCCATTTAAACACCATTGTCTATCTATGTCCATCATTGTCTGTCTATGTCCACCATTGTCTATGGTGCGTTCTATATTCGTTATATGAAGACGAGCATGAAACATTTGACATGTCACAAAGCTCCCCTCTAAGACAGTTGTCCTCCAAGAAACTGTAATATCAGGCCTGGCATCATTCTGAATTTTCAATGCTAATTCATCTCTTCCCCGTTGGTTCCTTTCACCCCTGTTTCTGTTTCCTCATCAGGAACAGGATGTCGGCTAAGGAAGTCTGCCCCAACATTCAATTTTCCAGGTACATATTCGATCTGGAATGAATATGGTTGTAAAAGCAGCGACTACCTCATCAGTCTCGCATTCAGGTTCCTTGAGGCTGCCAGAAACATTAGGGGTTGATGGTCACACTGCACCGTAAAGTGCTTCCCATACAAATATGCTTGAAATTTCTCCATGGCCCAAACCAATGCCAAACATTCTTTTTCGATGGTAGAATAATTCCTCTCTGCTGAGTTCAATTTTCTACTTGCATAGGCAACCGGAAACAGGACTGAGTGCTCATCTTCCTTCCTCTGAAGAAGTGTAGCACCATTTCTAATGTTGCTTGCATCAGTCCGCAGAATGAATGGTTGAGTAAGATCCGGGAGATGAAGTACTGGTTTGGCAGTTAATGCTATCTTCAGAGCTGAATAAGCTTGCTCACATTCGGCCGACCATTTGATATTCTCCGGCTCCCCTTTCCTTGTAAGGTTAGTTAATGGAGCTGTTAATGAATTGAAGTCTTTGATGTATCTTTGATAGAACCCACACAATGAGACAAAACATCTAATACCTTTCTTTGTTTTAGGACGAGGTGCTTGTTGAAGCTTCTCCACATTTCCTTCATGAGGAGTCGTGTATCCTTGAGATACTGTATGTCCCAAAAAAAATACAGTTGTTGGAATCCTGTTTGACACTTCTTTGGTCTTGCTGTCAAACCAGTTTCCTTCAGATGTTGGAAAATAAGGTGGAGTGCCTTACAATGTTCCCCAAACGTCTCAGTAGCAATCAGGATATCATCCATAAAGTTGCTGATTGCTGGATGTTTAAGTGGTTTGGGTAGTTTCCTCATCATTCTGGTGAAGACAATGGGAGCATTACTCAGACCAAAGGGAAGAACATTAAACTCATAGTGACAATCAGGGGTACTGAAGGCCAACCATGGACGAACTTCTTGTTTTACAGGAATCTGTTAATATCCCTTACTGAGATCTATCCTAGTGAAGTACTTGGCCCGGCTGAGACTCGTGAAGAGTTGGTTTTGATCAGATAGAGGTTCAGCCTGAAACTCTGTTATAGCATTGAACTGTCGATAGTCGATGCACAATCTATGTTCTCCACTGGGTTTACGCAGCAAAACCACACTTGAACTGTAAGGTAATTCAGATGGAGAGATGATTCCAGTTGAAAGCATTTGGTGGGTCTCTTCTTTTAACGCTGTCGAGTTTGCATAAGGAACTGGGTACGTTTTGACTCGCACAGGGGTATGGTCGATCAGCTTCATGTCGAACTCGGCCAAATCTGTAAGGCCTGGCTTGTCAGTAAGTACATCTGCATAAGTAGCTAAGAGTTCTTGAATCTGCTGCTGCTGATCCTGGGTGAGTGTAGGACTAATGTCCACATCCCGATAAGTTTCTTTTGCTTGCAGAGGGTACTCTACACCCATCGTGGTTTTGTGGTCTACTTCCGTAGCCACTGCTAACGCCATCAGATGTGCTGTCTCGGTGATAGGCCTCTCATTATATTTCCTCAGGAGGTTTATATGAATAGTTTTCTGTTTTCCTCTGATGGAAATACTATAGTTAGTGCGAGAAATCTTCTCAGTCACTTCATAAGGTCCTTTCCATCCAATCTGCAACTAATTCTGACTAGTTGGGAGAAGTAACCGCACTTTTTCTCCCACCTCCAATTCTCGATCCTTGCTTTCTGGTTGTAGTAGCGGGCAATTCTATGTCGAGCTTGCCGTAGATTATCTGTCACTAACTTCCAACCATGTTGTAGACGTTGTTTTAACTCAGCCACATAGGTGGATGCAGCCACAACCGTCTCATCAACTTGATCATCAGTCCAAGTCTGAAGTAAAGCTTCAAGTGGTTCCTTGATTGGTCGCCAAAACAACAAAGTTGCTGGTGCAATCCCAGTTGAGTGATGGGGTACTTCTCTGTATGCAAATAATGCGGCAGGTACATATGTATCCCATGTCTCCGGTTTCTCGTGAGCTAATTTTCTCAAGATAGAAATAAGGGTACCGTTAAATCGTTCCACTGTCCCATTTGATGCAGGGTGATATGGAGACGTGTGAATCTGTCGAGAATGGAAGAGGCTGAACACTTCCTCCATTAGCTTTCCTCTGAACTGTGATCCATTATCAGTTAGAATCCTAAGTGGAAATCCTAACCGAGTAAATATGCCAAGCAAAGCTTCAGCTACATGCTTTGAACCGCTTGATGGCATAGCCACTGCTTCGGCCCACATCGAGCAAGTGTAAGTATATAGCAGTTCCTTCTCTTCGTACGGTTGAGAGGTCCGACTGTATCCACAGCCACTCTTTCAAATGGTGTGCCAGTAATGGGCATTTCCCCTAATGTCGCTGGTGTTGTCCAGTGCTTTGGGGCCACTTTCTGACACTGGGGACATGACTTGACATATCGCACTATGTCTGCATTCATTCCCGGCCAGTAGTAGTGGGTAGAAATCCTTTGCGTCGTAGCATTGATTCCCATGTGTCCATTGAATGGTAGACTATGACCCATATCCAGAACTTGAGTTCTGTAAGAAGAAGGGACGACGAGTTGTGCGTGCTCCTGTCCTTCTTTTCCTGTCCTTCTATGGAGAAGTCCATTCTTCGTGTACATTTCACCTTTATGTGGGGGTGAATGTGCTTTAGGCAGTTTATGCAAAACATGCCGCTAAGGTGCTGTCTGCTGCCTGGGCTTGTTTCAATTCCTCTTGTTGAGTATTTGTCGGAGTTGTCACCGCTGGAGTTTCCTTAGCTTGCTGTCTAGTCGTCATGGTGCCAACAGTCAGAGGCTTGGTAGGATCTCCTAAAACACGTAGCGACATCCCAACATCACAGGGTAGATTGGTTCATCTAGGACCGCTGCTTTTATTTCACCAGTCACATAACGCGAAATTATGTTTACCTTTGCCACGGGTAATGACATCGGGGTGGTGATTTTTAAAGGCCCCTGGAGTTCAATTGTCTCCTCGGTGATTTGTTCAGGGTTCACTAACGAGGTAGCAACAATTGCATCAAATTGTAGATCAGTATCGAATAGACACGTGGTAGAGAATCTGTTAAGTGTAACTGATTCTATCACAGGAATTCTGGTCCTGGTGTCTTCAGGCTCATTCTGATAAGGATGATCCTTAGTGTTCACCTTCCTTCTTTCCTGTTTTGTCAGACATGCGACCGTATGAGGAGGGGCTTTTCGCCAGCAGTCTTTCGTGTGGTGCCCTGTCCTATTGCATTTTGTACAATAGGGTTCCCTTCTCTCAAAGCATGCTGGTTTCTATTGTGGGTGGTGGTTTTAAGTTTTTCTTTAGGTTTACTATAACTGTTGCCATTATTTTCCTTTGGCTTCTGAGAAGGGTCCTGCGAGGGAGTGGGTGTATTCCGCCGATTACCTCCAACTTCTCTTTGTGACTTTTCAAATCTCTCTGCCATGGTAATAATCGCATCCAGTTTTTCAGCTCCATGCTGAGTAAGTAACGCTTTCATGTCAGCTGATATTCTAATTTTCAGCTGGTCTATGATGATATTTCCTGTAAACCTTCATATGTCTCCTCAAATCTACCTAATGTGCTCCACTTATGTAAATATGTTTTTAATCTATCTAGAAGTGGTCAAGCCGTTTGACTCTTGCTCCGAAGGTCGTGGGTTCGATTCCTGGCCGTGTCCTTCGGTTTACGAATTAAATGTTTTGGAGACTCCTGTGGGTCGTCGCTAAAAGCTACGGAGTTCGTGCTTTGTGCGACGCTTTCCGTGCTGCGGAAAGAACCCGAGCCATATGGGATAAATCCGGTGCAATGAAGTCGACCCTGTCGACTTTTAAGCGACTTTTTATAAATTGTGCATAGTTTTCTCCAGACTCCTTCCTAGCACTTTTGAATTTCTTCTTATAGCTTTCTGCATCAACTTCATATATTGCAAGCAATGCCTGTTTTAAAATCTCATAGTTGTCAAGTTCCTCGGGACGCAGTCTGGAAAACACCTCATAAAAAATTCCACACATACCCTAAGACAACTTAACATTCGTTTACTTTCCTCCAAACCACACATATCGCACATTCTCTCAAATCGATGAAGATAACTCTCCATCGTGTCGCTGTTTTCTGAAAATGGTTCCAGAGGGAACGCTATAGGACCTGTATGAAGAGAGGATGCTTCTGCATTTGCTTTGGCTATAGGACTGGCATTAGGCGCGGAGGTTGTGGGATTGTTTCCCAACTCCATTCTCTAAGCTCCATCTCATTCTCCATTCTTTTCATTTCGAAGGCATGCTGGCGATCTTTCTCTTTATTCTCTAGGTCAGCCTGTAACTTTTTCTCCTCTAATTCTCTCTCCATTTTCAACTTTTCCGCTGATGCTTCTTTTTCCATCCTCAGCTTTTCATGTTTTTCAAACTCTTCTGACACAAATTTTGCCAGTTCCAAGCTTTGGAGACCGCACTGCTTCCCTGTTTCCATAAACTGATTTCTCAACTTAGCCGCCTCTGCCATTCTAGAATCTATGTCTACTCTACTGATAGTAACTAAAATCTGTCGATTGTTCTATTCAAACTAGATACTTTAAACAGAATATATATATAAGTTGAGCAGGTGGGAAGATCAGCAGGTTAATCACTTAAATACTAATTTACATCAGCTAGATATGATGTTTCAAAATTTTAAGTTATTCTAGGGGCAGGGAACCTATTGCTAGTAATACATGTGTCCGTTATCTAACACCTGCAAGATCCCATAGTGGCAAGACATCAATTTGTATTGGGGTCTTTAAAAAAAACATTTCGGCCACAGCCACCTATTGGTGGTGAACAGGACCGGACGGGAAACCCAATTTGTGGTATGCAGAAAAAAATGAGGAGGGAATCCCCAAATTCTAATAGCCAACTGTTTAGAGAAACTTGAAAACGGCTTGTTAAGACTCCCAAGGTGTGGAGGTTGATAAATAGTTGAAGTTTCTTCACAGAGGGCCAGTGGAGCCCCGGAAGTTCACAGTACTCCGAAAAGGGACATTTTTCCCCAGGAAAATCTGAGATACTTGTATTTATCTAGCCACACTTGGCTCCACTCGTATGTTGTAACTAATATATTCTAATTAATATTACACAACGCCAAGTAAAACAACAAACACCAAGTGAACCTTCAAAACACTATAATGAGATAATATAGTGGTGTGCTCCTGTGTTGTGTGTGTGTTAGCGTGGCATATGATGTCAGATACACACATTAGAACAATACCATCAATGAGGTAGTAAACAAATCATCAGCACAGTTAAGGAATTAAAGTTCCAAACTCTAACTAATGTTCCGGTACACCGTGTTTGATTCATTAATGGCACTAAACCAAATGTATGTCACAGTTCACCGCATAGCATATATATATTGTTCAGAATTCCCCCTTAAGGCTACGCTAAATGTTAATGAGGCATCCCTAACTATACCAAAGTGATGTTCTTGAAATCTTGCATTTAAAGAAGTAAGTACTCGGGTAGGTCCTACGTGGGTTGAAAATAAAGGGGGTATTTCGTTTCTCTATAGTCCCGGACAACACAGACTGTACTGACAGGTACTTAGCTGTTCATTTCTGGGCTGTAGGGTTGTGGCATAGGAGAAGCAGTTGAGGTAAAATGATGCCGTTCCTCCAGAATGACCGCCATCAGCATACAGGTCTCAGCCCAGTTTATGCAATCAACATAACCACCACCTTTGAGAAATATGGACCAAAAACCATATAGCTATCTCACCTAAGAGCTGGGTTAGGGGGAAAATATAAGCAAAGGGAGAAGGGATCATTTTCTGAGCTCAGGTTATTCCAGCCTGGCCATCTTGTGTGCCTGATGTTATTCTATAAATATCAGTTGAGGTGTTCACCTCACCTACTGGCACGACATGTCCTTTTAATTCAGTCGTTCTGTAGGCTGGTCCTTCTCTTGACAGTAGAACAATATGAGCCCACTGCTTGTCAATTCGTTCCTTCTTCCGGGAAAATACCCGCCTACCCCTTTCTCATATGTAATCCCCATATACATCAATATACATCTAAACTCTGACAGTGTAGATTTTAGAAAAGTATCATTCACAAATAAAACATGAATTATTTTAACACAAAATCATCTAGAGTCAGAACACACAATACACTTTAGAACATAATTTTCCAGACATAGAATATAATGACTATCTCTGTAAAAGGATCATGGTAGTTTTGTTATAAAATATAGATTGTCCCTAGAGACTCTGAGAAATAGTGAATGAGAAAGTGTATCACTCATCAAATACATTAACTAACGCATTAAAAGATTCATTAAGAATTCTTCATCCCGAAGAATGGCTTATCTATTCTTCTGAATAGTTTCTCTAAGTCAAGAAAATCTTCTCTATCTCCTGAGCCGGTCTCTAGATTAATATCTATATTTTCCTTATCACAGAGGATAAGCGATCTCTATAGAAGACATCTTTCTGTTAACATTATCCATGAACAGAAGTAGAGTCCTACTAAATAGACACTCACCTTCACTCCACAGGGCAATTTTAATCCACACACACACACACAGAGAAAAACGTCTGCTCTCTGGCTCACATTTTGTAGGCTGGCGCGCTAAGTTTCCTCTGTGGCTGAATTATCTCATCCCACGCCGCATTCTCCGTCCCCCCCCCCCCTTAATGGATTTCATCGTCGTGACAATGACTCATTCCACCAGCATCCATTTTACAATCTATTATTCTTCCACTGTCTTTGTTGCCGGTCACACCTAATTTTTCCCTGGAATGAAACATCAACAGCACGCCCTGACCTATTCTGTTCCGTGCAGGTGTCGGGTAAATAAAACTGCAACACGCGCCCTTGGTACTATCTTTCCGGTGTAGGTGTTGACAGGTGACAGGTACCAGATTACGTCTAGGAGCGGCTAATGTCTCTGTTCACGTGATCGCTGAATCATACTGCTTTCCTTCGCTGTGTGGCTTAAGTTTGGAAACTTAAGAACTGCCTCCCCGGCTGTCCTTTCCATTTGAACACCATTGTCAATCTATGTCCACCATTGTCTATCTATGTCCACCATTGTCTATCTATGTTCTCCATTGTCTATGGTGCGTTCTATATTCATTATATGAAGCTGGGCATGAGACATTTGACATGTCACACCTGTTGCAAGCTCCCTGTCTGAGGCGTCCAAGAAGGCTATTGGTCCACCTATACCGGAAGGTCTTGCATGCTCTCCCAGCCTTTACTTTCCTGGATTTAGAGATCAGGACTGAACACGGCATGTGATCACTCCCATGGTCATTCAAAACAGTCCACTTTACATCAAGGACTGATGACTGGGAGACAAGTGCCAAGTCAATAGCTGTGTCTGCACCGCCAGTTTAGTCCGCCTACTATCATTTATGCAGACCACATCGGAGTCCACCATGGCATCCACAAGGGCAATTCCCTGTCGGTTTTCTCCATTACTGTCCCAGTTTCTGTTCCTCGTATTGAAGTCTCCACATATGAGTAACCTATCACATGGTAATTCCTCCAATTCCTTAAGCCAGTCCCAGTGTTCCTTTCTGACAAAACAATCCACTGTGGCATATACTTTTATGATATTCCAACATAAGCCACCAATCTCCATTTGTATACCCTGAACCTCTCTTGCACTGTGATTCCACTGGCTCTAGTCAAGTACCACATGCTTCACTCCTTCCTTCACCAGCAGACCTTGCTCATGTCTCTTCTGCCCAGTAGGGTTTATGTAACTGGCATACCCAGGGCAATGGTATTTGTCTGTATTTAGCTCCTGGACCATGAGGACATCAAAATCATATATTAGCCTCCCCAATACAGGACCTCTCTGCTTGGCACTATGACAATTCCAGTATCCCATTCTTACATGGTTGAAACCTACTCTCTCCACTTTTCGTCTTGTTCTCCTGGCACCTGCCCTCCTATTTCTATGCCTTCTTCTCAGAGCATTTCCTCGTCTTCTCCTCCTCACTCTCTCTCTCTCTCTCTACGCTAGCCTCTGAAAGATGTGTCAAGCGCAGAGGACGTGCTCCGTAGCTCCGGCGACGATTCCCGTGTTTAACTCTTTCAGTGCCAAACAAAAATTGGGTCCTGACCAAACAGAAATTCATGGCAGAGAATTGTAAGTAGGGGTGTGTCACAATAATGCTTTTAAAATTGTTAAAATGGTTGCAGATATATTGTATTACATATCCAATTAAAGAGGATTGCACAAGGAAAATGATAGTGTTAATAATTAATTGATAGGTTACAAATATGACAATAATAAGAGGTTTAGTAATAACAATTAAAATTAAAAAGGTAAAAATTATTTTAAAATTTCACTTGCCAGAGTGTTATTTATAATCCACTGCAGCTAATCCAGTTAAATTTGCTGAATACTGTTACACACACCACTTTTGTTCAATAATATCACAAGAGCTGCACCACAACACTGCCATGTAGCGAGTCAGAATGAATGATGTAATGAATAAGTCACAAAGAATCTGAGAAGTAATCTCGAACCAACAGATAGAAACAATCTCTAAGTGACGTGAGAAGGTAGAAAACGTCACAGGGGTTAGTTTAGCAACAACAGGCAGAGCTTGGGCTGGCGGCACGGAAGGCGGCATGAGTCTATTCAAGGAAATAAGATTGTCAACAAACCTTCAGGACATGGCAGTGATATCTAGGAACTGCGTGGTAGAAGAGCTAGATCATTAAAGCATTATTCCTCTCATTCAGGACCAACAACCATGAATGTGTAAATTAGGACTCGGCAAGAATGACCAAGGTGATGGAATGGTCAACCGATAAGAGGCATTAGAAGTGACGCTAGGCAGTGAGACAGTGTCTTAGGATTTCAATAGTAGGTTCAGCTGTGTGATTATGTTTATTGCTACGATACCGGCCCTCCTGGCTGTACAGGAACGGTATTCTGATTATTATTAAGATTATGATTCATATTTATCACAAGCTGTTCACTGGAAATAAATATTGTCATAATGGACACGTCAGCCGGTTTCTAGTTGTCAATGCTGTTAGCACATTGCTTCCGGATTCTGTTCAATTGGTTTCACATGGACGACGTGTTTTGCTGATGTTTATTGTTATATGTTATTCGTCATTTGGCGAACACCAATAAAACATAACTAAAACATATTTTGAAGCACATAATTTTCAAACAAAATGGAAAATGTCAGTAACACACCGCTCTGATTGTACTGAGAAGAAGAATATAAACACTATTTTCTATTTAGTTATAATTATTATTCTTTTAAATTTAATTATGTAAATACTCCTTAAATACTTTGTGATAGGCAAAACAAATTTAGTGGCATAAATGTGGCCCATTGGCGCATTCATAATTCGATATGTGCCATCATATTATGACGAACTTTTGCTTTCAGTGGTGTTTCGAAATATATAACGAAATAATCTAACTAACTGGATAGTGCATGTGGTTGCAGATTTAGAATCTTTCACAAAGTCCTTGAAATCACTATAATTATACTATCTAGCTTGATCTGATGACAGTCTACAAGGCATCTGATGACAGTCTACAAGGCTGCATACTCGAGGGCGTTGCCATTTGTGAAATACCAAAACAAACTACTTAACACTAGTTTAAAACTCACAAAAACCAATGGATGGGAACGTTTGGCCTTACAGTGCCGAAAAGGAAATGCTCCGGGTGTGTGAATTTTCAATTTACCGTAACTTAACATTGCGGAAGGTAGCAGACATGTATCAAATAAACCACTGTTTATAATGTGGCATTTAAAGGGCCCACGGCCGTCACCATCGGTCAACTGTGGCGATGTAAGGGCGCTTTGCAGACAAAGTGTTAATTAATTCCATATATATAATCATATAAACATCTAATTCAGGGCATAAATATGTGTTCGCATAACCTATATAGGTGAGTGTTTCTCATCTAATTTCATCTCCTTTACTCTCTCTCTCTCTCTCTCTCTCTTTCACACTGTATGTCAGAAGAGCTTTAGTCATACATCTCGGTCGAACATCAACGGCCTTCCTTTTCCTGTCTTAATACCTGCATGAGTGACTGAAGTCCTCTGTCTATCCACATATGCAGACAAGGTGAACTGGTGACATTTCTCCCTCCATGTGGTTTCACACCAATCTCAGTAGGCATTTGAAGTGCTGGTCCAAATCAACATTATTTTGGACTCTATCCATAGACTGCTTGCCCTCAGGAATTTCTCCTGAGCAGTCAGTCTCCAATTTGCGTCGACCTCATACAAGATGAATCTAAATGTATCTCCTGTACATGAATAGGCCAAGCACTCAATGGCTTGGATAATGTTTGATTTCTCCAAATTATTACATATAACAACGAGAACACACGTTTCGTAGTGAAATAGTAAAGGCTAGCGCTGAAACAATGAGTACCAAAGAAAATCTACAAGCGTTAAGTTTGGAAGAGTAAACAGAAAAAAGTTTATTTTAGTTTAGTCGATGGATCAACATCACGGCACACGGGTGTAACCCATAAGTGCTCCGTTCTCCTACTAACCCAAACCTGAGTTTGGAGAAATTCAGCTCAGTGCACGAACTCCGTAGCACCGGCGAGGATCCTGAAATAAGTGGGTAGATTTTTAACTCGAAATTTTGCCCGGGCAGCGCCGTTGGGCTACTCTTTTTCGATTTCCAACTGTCAAAGGATTTTTTTACGTGCGCAACAATACACGGGCGTCAGATCTCACTACCCAGAGACCAGGGGAAATTTTATTACTAGAAGTCTACGTGAAAAAATCCCTGTCCTCGCCGGGGCTTGAACACGGGACCTCCAGCACTCGAGGCGGACACCATACATCGAGACCATTCAGCCCCTCAAACAGAAACAGAAAAAGAAGCTAAGTAAGCCCTCGGAATAGAAGACAAATGATAAAAACTTTTATTGGTATTGCATGAGTTATAGTCAGGCAATTCTGCCGCAAGATTCCTTACTTAAGTCAAACAGAAATAGATGGGGTATGCTATACACCCTGCTACTCCGATTGTGTTGGCAATGCCCGATGTTTAAATACTGTTTTAGTCCAACACGTTATTTTCGTTTTCTCCTCCCCTTTTCACTTGGGAAAATTACCTGGATGCAATATGTCCAGTTTTCTTTAACTCCTCCCCTATTTTAAATCTGAACTTGTAACCTTCACATATCAATCAATTTATACTGACTCTCCGCCACGCGCCTCAAATCTGCTTTCGCTTTGCCGCTCAGAGATGCATTCAACGTTATGTCTTACCTTCTAATATGCTGTTAACACAAGCCTTCCCTGCTTGTTGGCAGTTATCTCCATGCTGAAACGAGGTGTTAGACATGTGTTCTCCTTATACCGCTGTTTCATATTCTCACACTCCATTCAGGCTGAAAATCTTATCTCCCTGTCTGAGCTGGGCGTTGACCCATGGTTTCGCCATTTTCTCAAGCAGGAATGTCACACCTCTTCATTCTCTGCTGTAGTGATTATCACGAATTTATATTTTCCTCATGTTTCTAGAAAATAGACTATTCGCTTAGTGTGATGGTAGTTCTTCTGGTGTAAAATCGTGTCATAGAGACCACAGCGTGGAGCAGCGCAGTGAAACTATTTTTCACTCTTTTCCTTCCTCTTGGATTTTCTTCTTTTCTGGTGGACCTTTATTATTTTCTTGTGGAATGAGAGAGATATCCTGACGCTTCTGGGGTGTTTTGTCACAGAGCTCCTCAATGTAAGTAGATTCAGCATGAAGCCTATAACAGAGCCCTCGGCAATATTTAAGAATGGTATATAGGTGCACTCCATTCCACAACTGCCTACAAGTTTGGGTTCCCAATATTCCTTGTGGCTGTTCGTTTTCCTGTAAGTCCATAAATACATCAAATGTCCATCATCCCAGGATAAATCTTGTATATATTTGCTCTTGGTTCCATGTCAGATTTCCGTGCTACTGTTCGGTAATGTCTAGTCCTCTGGAGGTTTTTATTTTTCCCGGCTGGGAAATTTCCTTCTTGTGGGTATCTGGAATCTTCTGCTCCATTGAGCAACTCTCATTGTCCACTCTATCACTGGGCATTTTCCTATCAGCAGATGCAGTGCTCTTAGTTCTTTTCCTTCGTTGGTCATAGATCATTATAAGATCCTTCAATCACCTCCTTTTGGCAGGACATTTTCTAAACATTATTTTATTATGTACATACAATTTGTATTTGCCTCTTTCTTGGTAGGGTGTCCATTTACTGCCTCTTGATTTCAGTTTCCTTCCCTCGATATTTCTTTATCTGTGTGAGTTCCTATCCAACAGAGTTCCATTTTTAATCGGTGTTTGAAAGTATTAGGCTAGTAGAAGTTGTCTAGCTTTCAGAAATCCAGTGGTCAAGAACTGTGAATTGGTATCACTTCTTGCAGAAGTATACTTACACAACTGTTCTGCACATCCAACATCATTTGAAGTGAGAGGTAGACAAGGTCCTGAGTGTTGAGTGTCCCAACAGCATCTGGCTTGTTCTGCTGCAGGGTCCATCAGCTGTGATCCCCTGTTAGCTTCAACTGTGTTAATGATAGTTATTACCTTCATCTTTCCCAAAGTAGTATTTTCTTCTTGGTGATTAGCAGACATGTTTATTGGTTCTGAATCAAGAGTCCGTAGTATAACCTTCATGAATCATTTCTATATCTTGAGTTTCCTGTTTGAAAGAAATCAAGATACCGACATCGTGAGAATTCTCCTCCGGGTCTTGTTTTTCCTCCCTGGTCTGGTTTTCTTGTACCAAGTCCAGTGGAAGTGAATATTGTGGGGTGTCATTTTCAGTACCATCTCCCACCTGAAATAAGTAATTCAAACTGATTATTTCATCTTGTATGGCCACACCGAAAGAAACAATGGAATACTGTTTTCCATCCACCCCTGTCTTTGTTGAATTTATTTCCACTCCATGTTCCTCGGAACAGAAGGGGATAAGAGAGTCGAGTAGGGCTTTGCCTTCGACCTCTTTAACAGTTTTCCTCAGTTGAAAGCAAGAGGGCCGACTTCACTGCTCCAGGTGTTATCCCATATGACTCCACTCTCCACATACTGGCTAGCCACCCGCCTAAAGCATCACACAGTACGAACGATGTAGCTCCAGCCACAACCACCAGGTGTCTCGCAGAAACACATGCAGTTGTGAACTGAATGACGGAGTCTGACAATGACCCTACAACTTTCGGAGTGCGAGGCGAGACGGTCTAACCACGTGACATGGAGGCTCGTGGGAAAAGGAATGTATGAAGCCAACGGAAGAAGAAGAAGGACTATGTGTGTCTGGTGAGATAATGAAGGCTTCAGTTTATCGATCGGAATAAGAGCATTTCATATAATTTGTTTGTGATTTTTATACACATATGCAACTGCTTGTAAACATATTACTAAAGTGCTTTTATCTGTTTTATTTGTACTGCCTGGATGTTTTGCTGTGTTTATTTGTTTGTTTGGCTTCATTAAGCTAGCTTTGTTTGTGTAGATGCTGCTAGCCAGCTAAGGCTGATTTGGAATTGTTGCTCTGGGTTGATGAACTGGGCAGAAATAAATTTAAGAGTTTGTCTAATCGATCATGAGTTTTGTGTCTTTTTTTCTTTTTTCTTTTTTTTTTAATTGAAAGTGTATGGTGTGAGAGGGGCTCGCGGTGGCAGAGTAATCAGTATGCTTGCCTGCCAAGACTGTGGTCTCGGTTCAATCCTCAGCACCGGCAGGATGTTTTTTTTTTTTTTTTAAGTGCGCCTCTGGGGGTTGACTCAGTCTCATAAACATGGGCTCCAGACAATTTTCTGAGAACTGACAGGGTGGGACATACTGTTGTGTCCTAAAATGTGTAGAGGGGTCGCTCTTAAATTTCCTGTTCGTTGATGGCGAGGCCGGTGGTTAACCCCTTACACTGGCATTAAATTCGACTTAAATGTTGACTTCTCGTTAAGGCAACAACGGCAAACAGTTGGAATTAGACGGCCTAGATCAATCTGGGGTTGATCGCAACGTCGCGCAAAGGACATGAAACATAATTTTAAAAAACATGTGAAGGGCTAGCACAGCTTCTCTAGAGGAAGTAAACCTTAGAACACAAGTGCAAGCCGAAGACGAACACGCTGACCTTTGAGATGGGTAATCAGGTGTGGCGCCCTTCCCTCTATATGAGGGAAGGGTGCCACACTATGAAACAGAACTCTTGTATAGCTATTTCTTATATGTTAAAGGGGTTACAGACAAGAAGACCAACTTCTGTTAAAGGGGTTACAGACAAGAGGACCAACTTCATTGCATCAGGTTCTATCCCATATGGCTCGGTATTATTTCCCCAGAGCGGCCTGTGAAAGCGTCGCGCGGAGTACGAACTCCACAGATCTAGCCACGAACCTCAGGGGTCGCTAAAAACATTGCACTGGTGAACCGAATGACGTAGTCCTAATCTGAACCCACGGATTTCGTAGCGCGAAGTACGCAGCTTAATCACTTCGCCACGGAGGCATTGTCGTTATTTGGAGGTGATGGGTTCGAATCCTTCTCGGTAACTATGGCTTTTAGTTTTTGTTGTCCAGTGTGTCCTCTAGCCTTTACCGCTTTGTTCTATTTCTATGAGTGCCAAATAATGCACGTGTGTTTATCCATGAACCATCTATATTAAGACTAAAAGCGCTCGCTCATAAAACTTATGGTTCGCTAATATTAATAACGAGGTAAGCGGTTTAACTCCTACACCAGCATAAAGTTGACTGAATCACTGACTTCTTGTTCTGAACATACAACTGCCTAGAAATTAACCGGGGTTGATGACAACGCCCTGCACAGGACGTGCAGCATTTTAACTCACCTCCAAGCACCTCTGCACACTGCTCTTAGGTTAACCTTCTTCTTCAGCGTTCCGAGCCATTGAGGTTCTTTGCTGCAAATACAATCTGTCTCCATTCGTCTCTCTGGTGGACCTTCTCTTGCCAGTCGTTGATTCCAAGTGCTTGTAGGTCTGTATGTATATTATCTCTCCACCGCCTTCTTGGTCTACCTCGGGGTCTACGGTCATTTATTTCCTGAGTGTAAGCGAGTTTTGTTTCCCTATTATCTTCCATTCTTTCTATATGCCCCAGCCATTGTAGTCTATTAGCCTTCATGATACCAGTGATTAGCGGGGACTTAAACAAATCATAAATGTCTTTGTTACTTCTTCTTTTCCACTCTCCACTTTGTGTATCCCTAATGGGTCCAAAGATGCGTCTTAAAATTTTGTTCTCAAAGGTTTGTAACAAGGCTTCGTCTCCTTTCGTTGTACTCCAGGTTTCAGAGCCATACAGCACAACTGGTCTGATCAGTGTTTTGTATATTGTGATTTTGGTGTTACGAGATAGCGCCTTTGATTTTAGTAGATGTTGTAGTGCATAGTATATCTTATTTCTCTTATTTGTTTCGTAACAAAGAAAGGTTTTTACAAAGGTGGGGATGTTAACCCCACGCTTCAACCCCCAACCTGGAGGACCAGGGTGTTTCTCTTTGTCTTAGGTTAACCTACTTACATAAATTACGACCTAGCTATGTGAGATTTTCCCAGGAAGTCAGTCCTTGACATTCTGTGTTGTTTTCAGCTCGACTATTTTTAGAAGTGATGCAATGGATACCGGCGATGTGGCATAGGAGTTACACTGGCAATATTGCATACTGCGTTTGAAATAGCTGCGGACAATTAAGAAGCAGACCACCTTGCGCTAGTTTTCGTACAGCGGTATGAGCGTAGGTCTTTCAGAAACAATGGCAAACTACCGAACGTAAACTTGCCAACAAATCAGTCAAAAAATGCTGGGGTTTGCTGCAATTTCCATTAAGGGATATGTAACAACCTCATTGTTAATGCAATGCATTCTGAGAAAGGAAGAACTACCCACCTACTATCAAAGAAAGAGTTTTCCGCCGTTATATTGCTCTGTCCGATTCTCAGACGTCCCTGTTTTCCGGGACAGTCCCGTTTTAATTAAATATGTTATTGTCCCGGAAAATGCTTTCGGGGACACTTTGTACCGGTTTTCTTTTCCTGTAATATAAAGATTGGCACTCTTCCGATTGACGGGTCTAAATAATTCTGCAGTGAATGATAACTCTTAGGTGTAAACAGTCTCCCTTACAGGGCCTCATTGGGTACCGGTAAATACGAAACACAGAAGAATGTTCACGTTTCCAACGTCCGTGCCTTGTCAAAATCAAATTTTGTTTGCTTTTTTTTTTGTAATCAATTTTTTTGTATTGTTAGAAGTGTTTACTCAATGAAGAGATCCTTTGTTAACAAACCGAGACATTCTTCTGCAGTAGATTGAATTGTATTCTTAATGTTCAACCAAGTTTGGTCAACACTTTCCTGCAACGGGTTTTGTATAATTTCAAGTTTACATTTTATTTCATCTGCAAATTTCTCTTTGACTGTAATTTCTTGTAGTTTTTCTCTGTTATATGTTGGGTGTAACCTTTGTAGTTTAGCATAGAAAGCTCTCTTAAGTTTTATTTTAAATTTTGCCCCAACGAGGAAGTGGTCGCTGTGGCACTCAGCTCCTCTATAGCTTCTAACTTGTATGTTTGATGCATTTCTGTTGTTAATTAAAATATGATCTATTTGATTATAGTTTCTCTTGTCACATGACTTCCAAGTTTGTTTGTGTATATCCTTTCTTTGCAGTCTGGTACTGCTAATCTGCAGTTCTTTGGCTTCTGCCAGGTTGATGACTCTCCATCCATTATCATTTGAAGTTGTATGTAGGCTTTCCATATGGCAACTTTTTTATGAGTTTGCTCTCTACCTATTTTTGCGTTGAAGTCTCCTAGCACAATCAGGATGTCCTGTTTGGGGGTTTCTTCTATGACATCCTCCATGTTAGACAAATCAGTGTTGAGATGTTGTGTTTGCTTGTGATGTGTGATGTAAGTGAATCTAATGAATAAGTGTCAGGATGTTGCATCTTGTGTCTATTCGTCACAAGTACAAAAGTGTTGTCTGTCTTACGTAGAAAGACTGGGTGTTGGTGTTGTCTTGTTGTGTCATCATGTTGAGATGTTTGACTTGTCTTTCCCTAATAGTATTTTTGTTGGTTTTTATTTTATCTACAGGATAAGCCAGAATTCTAGGTTTAGATGTGAGATTTTCCTGGGTTTTTAGTGCACTAGAAGTTTTTGGTAAATTAGTTTTTAGTATACTAGAAGTTTTTGGTGGATTAGTTTTTGGTTGATTGGGTTTTAGTGCACTGGACGTTTTTGCTACACTTAGGAATTTTGTTTGTTGGATTAGTGTTTTTGCTGTTTGGTTTTGCTGGATTCTAACTTCTTTGTTGATGCTACATGTCTGTATATTATTGTCCCTTTCTCCTCACATCACCGTACCAGAAGTAAGTTGTTCTTGCTCCTGTTTTCACCTCTGTTTCACAAACATGGATGCCACCCATCCAAACATGGATGCCACCCATACGTTTACTTCACTCACGTATTACTCATGCTCATATGGCATATTCCCGATTTTAAAAAGCTAAATGTAAGCACGTTTTCTGTATATCAATCGCTAGCCATGCTTGACCTTTGTCGTATGAAGACAATATGTGTTTGTGCTTTCTCAACAAAACAAACTTGTTTGTGCTTTCTCAACAAAACAAACTTGTTTTCCCCCAAAATAAAGGATCCAATTTTCTTGTGTACGATATTGTGAGGCATTTAACACAGTAGATTGTTCCTTGTTGAAATATCTATGCCATTTGTAGTTTTTTTTTTTTTTTGGGGGGGGGGGGGGTGTGTGACATGAGTGTCAGTTGAGAAGTGAGCATTCTAGTTAGGTGACGTCAAGGTTGGGTTTGTTGTTGGTGGTGCCTCTGTGAACTGTTTGTTGCCCTCAGATTCCATCAGCATTGTCATCAGGCTGCTGTGGGTTTGATTGAAAATTCTCTGAAGCATGTTTTTTATTTTATTTTTTTATTTGCGCTCGCTCGCTTTGAATTCAAGCGTAGTCCATACACACTATTTCAAGTAATGCTGGAATGAACTTTGCATGTGGATTAGCTTCCCCTATTAACAGTGTCCCTTGCCATCAAGTGAATGCACTCCGACTTCAGAGGTACTTGTAATTTACATCTCCAAGCAAGGACGATAAGTCAGCATGTTGGTCAAACTGCCCGGTGTAGGGAATGAACCCCTTACTTCGGCATCAGCACACCGGATGTTTAAGAACACGTGTTCTTATCCATTCGGCCATGCTGACCTACAAGTATGGAGTTGAACCCAGGGATCTGAGTCAGAGACCAAATATAACTAGAAAACATTGTCAAATGAATTTTGTAAACATAAACAATGCATATTACCATGTTATGAGACACATCCACCACCCACCCACACATCCCCCATTCACCCCAACTCCCCCACCCAACCACACACACAACCCAGATACACATACATGCCTCCACCCATCCACCACATCCTCACACCTACACATCTCCCCACCTACACACATCTCCCCACCCACTCACAAATCCTCCACCCGTCCCATTACCCACCCACATATCCTCCACCCACACACCTCCAACCACCCAGCCAAACACACATCCCTCAACCACACATCCAACACACACATCTCCCCGCCAACTCACATATCCCGCACACAAATTCCTCACCCACCCACATAATCTCCCATCTCCATTAGCTATAATTGTGTTGTTTAAACTATTTGTAAATTCAATTATTATACTTTATTATTGTTATTACACACATTTTTCTATATTTTTCTTTGTTTGCTTTTGCTGTTCATGTAATTAAAAGTATCGTGTTATTTGATAGTGATAATAAAGGATTTGAAAATCAGACTTTAAAAAATGTTTTGTTTTCTTTTCTGCTTCACATATATTTTTGTTTGCACTTCTCTCTGCACATACATTCTTTCTACCAATCCACGTAGATTATTTCTCATCAACAAGATGTGTCATGACGAGAGAGAGAGAGAGAGAGAGAGAGAGATGGATAACTTTCTGACAGGCAGACAGACATGACAGGCGCATGTTCTTAAGTGTGTGTGTGTGAGAGAGAGAGACTTTTATAGGTATAACTTTATGACAGACAGACAGATGACGGTGTGTTCTTAAGTGAGGGAGAGAGAGAGGCATAACTTTCTGACTGGCAGACAGGCGAGGGTGTGTTCTTAAGTGAGAAAGGAAGGGGGAGGAAGAGAGATAGCGGAGAGAAAGAAAGAAAGAAAGTTATTGGGATAATGTTGTGGCAGGAAGACAAATGAGGACTTTCAAATGCAAGCGAGCGAACGATCTTGTGAGAGAGAGGAGACAGGTATAGAAAAAAAAAAGAGGTGGAAAGAAAAATAAAGGTTGTCATTATGAGTTTATGCAAGAAAACAGATGACGACATATTCTTAAGTGGGTACGTCAGTTATATAAACCCCACTGGGCAGAAGAGACATGGGCAAGGTCTGCTGGTGAAGAAAGGAGTAAAGCATGTGGCACTTGGACTGAGTCGCTGCGGAAGTCCGTTGTCCGCAAAGTCACCTTCATCTTCGTCCCGGGACATGCGGGAGTCGAGGGAAATGAACGAGCTGATAAATTGGCTGGCTCTGCACCCCCTGTAGATGGCCAGCCCATGGATCGTGCCGATGTTATTAACGCCCTTAAAGATATGGCGAGAACAGAGGATTTTGACGCCAGTGAGTCCACATCGCTTTCCAGGATGAAAGACCTGGGAGTAAGAATCGGCACAGCCAGACGCGAGAGGTACATCGGGAAAACAAAGCGCCTCGTCAACCAACACAGAACTGGCACTATTAGCCACCGGACGCTGATGCATATGCTGGGGGGAGGATCTGAGCACCTATGGACATGTCCGGAGTGCAACGAAGATACCCCAACTGATAATTAACTAACTAACTAACTTGACTTGAGCCAGTGGAATCACAGTGCAAGAGAGGTCCAGGGTATACAAATGGAGATTGGTGGCTTAAGTTGAACATCATAAATGTATATGCCACAGTGGACTGTTTTGTCAGAAAGGAACAATGGGACTGGCTTAAGGAATTAGAGGACTTACCAGGTGATAGGCTACTCATATGGAGACTTCAATGCGAGAAACAGAGATTGGGACAGTAGTGGAGAAAATCGACAAGGAATTGCACTTGCGGTGGACTCCGATGTGGTCTGCATAAATGATGGTAGGCCGACTAGAATGGCAATGAGGCCTGGCGATGCAGATACTGCTATTGATTTGGCACTTGTCTCCCAGTCATCAGTCCTTGATGTAAAGTGGACTGTTTTGAATGACCATGGGAGTGATCACATGCCATGCTCAGTCCTGATCTCTAAGTCCAGGAAAGTCAAGGCTGGGAGAGCGCGCAAGACCTTCCGGTATGAGTGGAGCGACAGCCTTCTTGGACGCCTCAGACATGGGGCATGCAACGGGACTGTTGAAACTCCTTTTTTGCAGTCCCCATGGTGGACCCCAGAAGTAGACAATGCGTGGAAAGCAAAGAGAGCTGCAGTGAAGCAGCTAAGGAAATTGCGACATACACCCCTAAGCTCACGAGAAGAAGTGGACATAGCGGAAAATGACAAGGTGGAGGCTTTCAAGCGATGTGCTGCAGAGGCCAAGAAAGTAAATTGGGAATGTTTTATGAAGGAGATTGGAGGTGATAAAACACTGCATAAATTATGGAAACTGCACAGACAAATGCAAAGAAAAGATCTGCCTATGACAGTGGGAACAATTTATAAAGAGGATGGGGTACGCGTGACAACAGACAAGGAGAAAGGGGAGGTGTTTCTCCAGAGATTTTTAGAGCAGACCAATCACAGTGATGCGGATACCAGGGATGCAGATAGAGTGGGATTATCTGGCACAATAGAGAATATGCCTTACGAAGACATCATACTGTTTGAAGATGTTAAACATATTTTGCAAAGGACACGGCACCAGGGCCTGATGGTGTCAGGTATGGCCACATGAAGGCTTTGAGCGATGTGAACCTGAAGAAGATGGCCGGCTGCTTTAATCAGAGCATTAGGACAGCGTCAGTACCGCAGGATTGGCTGCACAGCTATCTCATCCCTCTCCCAAAACCATACAAGGATCATTCAAAGCTTGGCGGCTTTAGGATCATCACCCTTCTTAAAAATACATTTGGGAAGGTTTTCGAGAAGATAGTCGATGTTAAGCTGCAGGATTTTTTGGAAAGGGGGAAGCTTCTTCCATGAGGCCTGGGGAGCTACAGGCCAGGAAAAGATACCTGGTCGAATGCGGCCACCTTTGCCTTTGACGTTTATGAGGGGTTCCAGAGTAGACAGGAAACGATGGCGGCAGCGCTTGATCTCGAGGATGCGTACAATAGAGTTCGCTATGATATTTTGATGACCGCACTTATGGAGATGGGGGTCAATCCCTGCTTAGTGAATTGGATAGCAGCCGTCCTGCATTCTCGTCAGGTTGCTCTCCGTCTGGGCGCATGGACCTCAGAGCCACATATTTTAACCCCAGGACTGCCACAGGGATCTGCAATCTCATCGGTGCTCTTTAATGTGTATACGAGCAAGATTGCATACCTAGAAACACCAAGGGTTGGAAGGATTCTAACATTTGCAGATGATATTCTTGCATACAGGCAGGGGAGAAATAGGGATCAAACAGCCCAGGAGCTACAGGTGACAGTAGACAAAGTGATTGACTGGTGCACTGAAATGAGTGCTGTCATCAACCCGGAAAAGGCGGCTGTGTTGTGGTGCTCTCTGGACAACAGGATTGTGAGAGATGATGCCCCAAGCACGATAGATGGTAGAAGCGTCAACAGAGAGAACAAACTGAAGTATCTGGGAATCACATTTGACAGGAGTCTGTCCTTCAAGGACCATGTGGCGACGGTTGTGACAAGATCTCAAAAGGGACTCAATGCACTTAAAACTATGGCTGCAATGGACACAGAGCAGAGAATGCTCTTCACACTATACCAGCACTTGATCCTCTCAGTGATTGATTATGGACTAGAACTGCTCACTGTCTCAAAGAGTCAGCTGGTGAAATTAGAGCGCATACAGAATGAAGCTTGCGGGTCATTCTGGGATGCACCAGAGACACTCCAGTAGTGTGTATGCGTTACAACCTTGGTCTGCTTACTGTTGCTGGTAGGCACAAGGTGATGCAAGCGAAGGCATACCTCAGAGTAGCTGCAGACACAGATCACCCGTTGCATGAGGCGCTGGGCGTAGTTAAGGGTCAGAGACTGATAAGAGGGAAATCATGGATGGCTCAGGCGGAGGATAAGATCAGACAGGTGTGCCCCTTGTGAACATCAGGCGAGGAGAGCAGTGGGTCAGAGTGCCAACCGTGCAGTCAGACTTGTGCAGAGTTATAATCACATTGAACAGGGAGTGGCCAGCAGGGGCCACGGAAGTGGAAATTCAGCAACTAATTCAGGAAAATTCTCGCCTGGGTGATGTGATTATCTACACGGATGGGTCGGTGTTGAGAGGTAGGAGAAGTGCTTGGGGGTTCTTGGCAAAAACTAATGGTCGGCGTTTGGTGCAGGAGAGCCTGGCGTATGATGACACTACATCTAGCTTAAGAATGGAGGTGGAGGCGGTCAGTGCAGCTATCTGCTGGATAGAAAACACGATACATACACATATTGTGATTGTAACTGACTCAGAAAGCATGCTGAGAAGGGTGAGAACAGGCAAGCTTCGTGCAGAGTGGCTTGCTTCACTTCGGAGGTCACCGGTAGCAAGCATCACCTGGATCTTTTCTTCTGGGCATGCCGGTGTGCTGGGGAATGAACAGGCGGACAGATTGGCTGGCTCGGCAGAACTTGGTGGAGTATTGATGCATGACAAGGCAGATGTGGTTGCGGCCTTGTGGGAGCGTGTGTACACCTCGGAGGAGCAAATGGATCACCATCCAATCTGTCCGCCTGTTCATTTCCCAGCACACCGGCATGTCCCGGAGAAAAGATCCAGGCGATGCTTGTCACCCGTGACCTCCGAAGCGAAGCAAGCCACTCCGCACGAAGCCTGCCCGTCCTCACCCTCATCAGCATGCTTTCTGAGTCAGTTACAATCACGATGTGTGTGTGTGTGTGTGTGTGTGTGTGTGTGTGTGTGTGTGTGTGTGTGTGTGGTATTCTCCATCCAGCGGAGAGCCGCAGTGACCGCCTCCACCTCCATTCTTAAGCTGGATGTTGTGGTATCATATGTGAGGCTCTCCTGCCCCAAACGTCGACCATTGGCTTTGGCTATGAACCCCCAGCCACTTTTCTCACCTCTTGACACCGAACCATCTGTGTAGATAATCACATCACCCGAGTGAGCATAGTCCTGAATTAGTTGCTGGATTTCCACTTCCGTGGCCCCTGCTGGCCACTCCCTGCATTCCCGGCTTAATGTGATTATAACTCTGCACAATTCTGACTGCTCCGCTGGCACTCTGACCCCCTCCTCTCCGCGCCTAATGTTCTCCAAGGGGCACACCTGTCTGATCGTATCCTCTGCCTGAGCCATCCATGATTTCCCTCTTATCAGTCGCTGACCCTTAACTGCGTCCAGTGCCTCATGCAGTGGGTGGTCTGTGTCTGCAGCTACTCTGAGGTATGTCTTAGCCTGCATCACCTTGAGCCTACCAGCAACACTCGGCAGCCCAAGGATGTAACGCATACACACTACTGGGGTGTCTCTAGTGCATCCCAGAATGACCCGCATAGCTTCGTTCTATATGCGCTCTAACTTCACCAGCTGACTCTCTGAGACAGTGAGCAGACCTAATCCATAATCAATTACTGAGAGGATCAAGTGCTGGTATAGTGTGAAAAGCATTCTCTGCTCTGTGTCCATTGCAGCCATAGTTTTAAGTGCACTGAGTCCCTTTTGAGGAAGCTGACATAAGTTGTAACAGTTTTCCATTTACATGTTGAATAAGATCGCTTACAGCGTAAGGAGACAGATAAGACCATGACGCCAGGGGCCACACGAAAGTAGGGACTCCGGTGACAGACTGCCTGGCATGTAAACGATATTGACGTGGACAAGGCCTTAGGTTCATACCGGAATACGATCAGCGTTGCCAGCAGTGTATGGTGCTCAATGCTTAGATCTGGAAGCGTCAACAATGCGTGGGGACCAATCCCGGTCGGTGCGGGAGCTGAATCACCATATGCTACCAATAAAGACTATTCGGTGTGCTGAAACGAACGTGTTTTGTGAAGTCATTCTCTAGCTGTAATCTACCAGACAGAAAAGTGTGCCTGACTGTTGTACTGTCACATCGAACCATTATTCAAACAACCATCAACAATAGCATGGCAGTATTCATATAGATGCACTGCGGACAAACACTGACTTGGGACACGCGAATTGGTCTGATCAGTCACATTCGCTACCGCCAAGGATTGTAGTTATTGTGTTATTTTTGTAAGCCCCACGTAACAAACTTTTACTGGTTTCCGTGGCGAAGGTGCTGCTGACGCGGTTCGTGATCCCGTATACCTGCTTTCAAAGCACAACTGTGCGCGATTTGACAGCAGACAGCGTTGTGCTGGGTTTTTTTACGAAAAGGTATGGGTGCCGGTCATTCAGAAAGCAATGGCAAACTCAATCAATCAATCAGGTGCCATGCCGGAAACCGTGGGCGGTCATGACTCGCCATTTCACTCGATCACCAGAGTCGTGGATCAGCTCAGCATTCCTGTCTCGTCCATGTCATGTGGCCAAGCCATCCAGATATTTTCCTCTCGGTCTTCCTCTTGGTCTGTTCCCTTCGCTCTTGCCAGTTGTCACCAAGTTCTCCAATCCATTTCTTCTCATTACATGTCCAAAATATTTTGACTGTCTACGTCTAATTTCTCTAATCAATTTACGAGTTTCATTTGTCTCCTGTAGTACTTGGTCATTTGTTTTTCTATCTGTCCATGGTATTCTTTGCATTTTCCTCAGAAACCACATTTCTGCAGCCATCAGATGTTTTTCAACTTGACTGCACATTGTCCAAGTTTCACATCCATACAAAAAAAAAAAACAGGCTCTATGTATCCCCTCAACACTCTCGTTTCAATCGACATCATTTTATTGGTCAATATGTTTTTCATCTTGCTAAAGGCTACTTTCACCATGGCGATTCTTGTTCTAATCTCTTCATGCATCTCCCGTCAGATGTTATGACTGTTCCGAGATAATTGTATCGATTCACTTGTTGAAGAATATTCCCATTTACTTGTATATTACATTGTGGTACTTCGTTCTTCCTAGTGACGACCATAACATGTGTCTTTTTACAATTTAATTCTAACCCCAGCTATTCACTGTGTACAACAACCGCATCTACTAATTGTTGCGGATCCTGCGCATTGACTGCAATCAATACTGTCATAAACTGTCACTGTCATTTACTGCCAATATAGTACCTTGCGGTGCATGGCAGAGGGGTCTTTCAGCCTGAGGAATTCAGGCCGCCTGGCTAGTGCGGTCGCCGCGAACTGTGCAGGTTAGGATTTTCTTTTTGCCCCCGACAGAAAAAAATCCTACACCTAACCGAGGGATCGAACCCGGGTCTCCCGAATGAGAGTCCGGCGTTCTAGCCACACGGCCAACCGCTCCTCAATACTGTATCATCTGCATATTCTAATTTTATTGATGTTTCGTCCTCCAATGCTGATTCCATTTATATCTTTCACATTTCTGAAAATATTTTCACTATACAGGGAAAACAATCTGGAGACATTACACATCCCTGCCTAACACCTCTCTTAATAGGCTGATATTGCCCCACTAATTTATCAATCCTTATGGCAGCTTGTTGTTTCCAATATATGTTTTTTATAAGTCTAATGTCTTTCCCATAAATTTGTAGATCTGCAAGCATATCCACCATGTTGACAAGTCTAACTCTATCAAAAGCTTTTGTTTAGTCAATAAAGCAAAGATGTATATCCTTATTTACTTCTATAGCACGTTCAATAACTGTTTGCAACATATACACAACATTTACTGTACCCTTTCCTGTCAAACTACTGAACGTAAACTTGCCAAGACATCATCTCATCTCATCTCATCATGTTCCTCTTGTACCTTGCGGTGTCGAGGTGAAGTATAAACTTCGTGAGAGTGCCCGGTTATGGGCTTCGTATATCGACATTCCCATGGATTCTGTTATTCCCTCCGTCCAGCGTTTACGTGGTCGGCCTCTTCCTCTGTTTCCATCTGGTCTGTACGTCATTGCCTGTTGTGGCATGCTGTTGACTGGTAGCCTACTTGCATGGCCAAACCATTTGACTTGCTGCTTTCTAATAAAATCTAGAGCAGCTTTAACCCCCACTTTAGTCCTGATTTCTTCATTTCTGATCTTATCTCTTCTTGATACGTTGAGTATTCTTCTCAGGAACCTCATTTCTGTTGTTGTGATTTTTCTTTTCTCTTTTTCTGTCATTGTCCAGGTTTGGCATTGGTAGCACAGAGTTGGTAGGAAGATTGTGTTGTAAAGTGCTTTCTTAGTAGTTATTGATACATGTTTGTTCTTTAGTATTGGTGCCATTTGTCCAATGAGTTGATTTGCCTTATTGCACCTATTTTCGATCTCGTCTTCTGATCTGCCATTTGATGATATTATACTTCCTAGGTACTTGAAGCTCTTTACTTGTTTCAAGGGATGTTCGTTTAGGTGAATTGTTGCTGTTTGTTCTTCTTTAGTTATAGTCATTACCTCTGTTTTGCTTGTGCTAATTTTCATGTTATGTTCCCTACACATTTCGTTTAGACTATTCATGTGGTCTTGTAATTCAGCTTCTGATTTTGCTATTAGTGCTTGGTCGTCCGCAAACAGGAGTTCTCTAATGGTTAGATTTGCAGATGGTTCTTCTTCTGTGTTCTCGTCATGCGGTATTCTTGCTGTCTCTGCTTGGCTGGTTTCTTTACATATGTTGTCTATATATGTTATGAACAAGAGAGGGGACAGGACACAACCTTGTCGTACTCCAGATCTTATGGTGAAGGGTTCTGAGTGTCCTCCAGTTGCTCTCACTATGCATTCACTGTTGTCGTATAAACTTCTACATAGGTTTGTTAGATGTGTACTAACTCCATATTGTTTAAGGATTTCCCACAGCTTGTTTCTATCTACCCTATCAAATGCCTTTTCTTGGTCAACAAAGGCTAAGTAGAGTGTTTCATTGAATTCAATTGATTTTTCTATAAGTTGTCTAAGAGCAAAAATGGCGTCTGTGCATCCTTTGTTTTTCCTAAATCCAAGCTGCGTTTCGCTTAGCTGGGGTTCTAACAACAGCAAAAAATGCTGATGTGGACTGCAAACATCCTGTAAAGATATGCAACTAACTGGTTTTTATAACTTAAGTTAACTTAACAAACTACCATCTGTCAAGACAGCAAGCTGCCAGTATTTACATTTGTATGTTGTATCCTCTAAAAAGAACTGGAGAGTTTTGATCATAGACCATAACTTTAGGAAGGGAAAATCCCAACTGCACCTCCCAGTGGTAGAGGATGGAAACTCACCACGGTGTGGCTAACACAGCTCTGGGGACCGAGTATCCACGGGAATAAGTGGGCAACTCTGCATCTGAGCAGAGCAGGGCACTCACTTGTCCTTAAAGTCGGAAATGGCTGTTAAAGGTAGAGGTAAAAGACCACCATGTGGATGTGGAAGGCAAGGGGAAACCACCACATTATCTTCCCAAGACTTCATGGCAAAACACATATCAGAGTTAGTGAACGACGTTAATGGCTGTCTTAGGACATCCTCGTCTGGTAGGGACAGTCATGAGCCACAGGTGACACCAGACCGTCATCCAGCTACTGATGGCAAAATCATAAATAAAATAAATAAATTTAGAATATGAACATGGAATGTTAGGACATTAAATGAGCTAGGAAAGTTGAACAATGTTCTAAGAGAAATGGATAGCATGAAAATGAATATACTAGATGAGATGGAAGGGATCGGGCAAAATTATAGCTGACAACCACACAATAATTTATTCTGGAGGGGATACACAAGAAAAAGGTGTAGGAATAATACTTGACGAAGAAACAGCCAAGTCACTTAATGGATATTGGTGTATTTCAGATAGAGTTATGTTGTTCAAAATCAAAGGCAAACCAATATATATAAATATTATACAATTATATGCACCAAAAACAAGCAGTAGTGATGAAGAAATACAACACTTTTACGACGAAATAGAAATGGCGATTGCTCAAATTGGATCACAGGAAATAAAAATAGTACTTGGAGATTTTAATGCAAAAGTAGGAAAGGGGAAAATGGAGGATGTAGGGGGAATTATGGTTTAGGTACAAGAAATGAAAGAGGGGGAAAGCTAATAGAATGGGCAAATATCAATGATGTGATAATTGGAAACACGTGGTTTAAACACCATAAAAGACGACTATACACATGGAAAAGCCCTGATCAGAAAATACGGAACCAAATTGACTACATACTAATTAATAAAAGATTTAGAAATGCTCTAATTAATGTAAAAACATTGCCTGGCTACGATTGTAATAGCGATCATGTACCACTATGTGGACAAATAAAAGTAAGATTAAAGAGAGGGAAACAAATGGTTAGGAACATGAGACTTAATAAAGAGGTTCTGACAGTAGATAAAGAAATTCAAGAACAATACATAGTGATTGTGAAAAATAGGTACAATGCAATAGCTAAATTACAGAGTATAAATGATCAATGGGAAATGTTAAGCGACTCCATTCATCAAACTAGCACAGAAATATTACCGGAGAGAAGTCAAGTAGCTAAGAAAAAATGGATGAATGAAGAAATCTTAATGCTGATGGACAAAAGAAAACAGAGTAAAAATAACAAACAAGAATACGCTAAGATAAATAAAGAAATAAAAGATAAATTTTGGAAGGCAAAATAAAGTTTGTTAAATGAGCAGTGAAAAAAAAAAAATTGAATTAAATGCCATTAAAGATACAAAAAATGTGCACAGACAAATCAGTGGGCTCACGGGAAGAAAATTAAGAATAAATACAGGGTGTTTGAAATCAAAAACAGGAAAGATATTATTGGAGGAAGGTGATATAATGAAGAGGTGGAATGGGTATATAAGAGAATTATATGATGGGGAAAGGGAAGAATTAACAGAAGAAAGTAACTTAGAAGGTCCACCTATTCTAAAAGAAGAGTCGCAGACGCTATGAAATATATGAAGAAAGGAAAAACAGCTGGACCAGATGAAATCACAATAGAAGAATTAGAAGTATTGGGAGAATTTGGAGTAGTTATATTAACCAAAATGTTAAATGATATTTACAGCAGTGGATAAATACCCAGTAATATGCTGAAATCTGTATTTATAGCTATACCAAAAAGACCAGGAGCAATTGAATGTGAAGATTTTCGTACATTTAACCTCATAAACCATATCACTAAGCTTCTGCCCAGAATCATAATGAGAAGAACCAGAAAGAAATTAAAAATAAAAATTAGTGAAGAACAGTATGGATTTGTGGAGGGAAAGGGCACAAACAATGCAATATATACATTACGTACACTAATAGAAAGGTCAATCGAGAAACAGAAAAACATATATTTATGCATCATAGATTATAATAAGGCATTTGATAAAGTAAAACATGATGAGCTTATTAAAATGTTGGAAGATATCAACATTGATGGGAAAGATTTAAGAATAATAAAGAATATTTACTGGAACCAAGCAGCAGCAATTAAAATTGGAAATAAAGAGGGTAGTTACGAACACATAAAGCTAGGAGTACGACAGGGATGTGTTTTGTCACCCGATCTCTTCTCCCTATATAGCGAAGTAATATTGAGAGAGATCAAAGAGATGCCAGGAATACTAGTTGGAGGTTATAATATAAATAATATACGCTATGCAGATGACACAGTATTGGTGGCAGATAAATCAACAGACCTACAACAATTGTTGAACACTGTAGTAACAGAGAGTGTAAGGAAGGACTCTCCTTGAATATCAAGAAAACAGTAACAATGGTGATATCAAAGAAAATAATGACACCAAAATGTGACATAGAAATAGAAGGAAAAATTCTTAACCAAGTGGATAATTTTAGATCTAGGGACATTTATAACATCAGATGGAAGATGTACAACAGAGATTAAGAGCAGAATAGGACAGGCAAAGGCCGCATTTCAGAAAATGAAGAGTATCTTGTGCAATAGGTCACTATCACTGAGTGTAAGAAAGAGAGTGCTAAAATTATATGTAGAACCAATTTTGCTGTATGGCAGTGAATCTTGGAATGTAAATGAACAAATTAAGAAGAAATTAGAAGCAACAGAGATGTGGTTCCTGAGACGAATGTTGAGAATTCCTTGGACTGCCAGAGTAACTAACGACGACTCCTTGAAACATGCTAATGTGTGGCATAACGCAACCAACATTATTCATTTACCAACAACTGCCGCAAAAAGAGGAAACAACATTAAAAGAAATTGACTTCACAACCACAAATGGAGACTAGGACTTAAAACTTAACATCGAAACTGGAACTGAACAAGTGACAAATGACGTGGATTCTTAGAAAGATTGCATCAGACAAAGCTCGGAAGACCATTGGACGAAAAGGGACATGTGACCGCTTCGCGCCAAAGCATAATTAGCATATGTTACTATTTCATCAGAAATGTTAATAAGCCCGCACTCTTTTCTGAAACTCGCCTCATGAACAGATGTGAGAAGATTGTGTGACCAAAAGTTTCAATGGACAAGGCGGAATGTCTGAATTTCGGTGATCTTGGTGGCTACATACCAACAACCACCCAACACATCAGCAAACTAACCACCTAAATCAGACCTGAGAGAGGGAAGCCGAGAGAAAGAGATGAACCACAAGTGAGATGGAGGATGACTTGGCTATGAGCAGAGTATGGGGAGGCCTTCAGTGGAGCTATACGGGCATACCTGAAGTGGATCCATCAGTCAATGGACCCTGGCTTACCTAATCTTCCAGTCACCAGGTTACATTTCTCATTGGTACACACCACACCCAATTTCAGGAAAACTGATAGTTAATTGTGGATTCATCACCATCACACTTAATATGTACAACATCAAAATGTTTACTATGTTTCACACTTGTTGACATCTCATATATTGATGCTTGATTGATGTTCTGGGACAATGGTCCAATGTACAACTTTTCTAATATATCTTGTGTAACCCACAATGGAAATGTATGTACTGGCCAGAAGGCTCAGGCCCAGTCAATAAATGATTAACATGAATTGAACTTCTGTTAATTTATCAGTTCCAACCTATCTGTGTCAACAACTTCTTTGTACATCATGTTGTCGGAATCTGATGTGATTGATTATGTGTTTGATTGTTAAAAGATAAATTAACTCATAATGACTTACTGAATGGGGAAATAAAAAGACTCTAGATCTATCAACTGCTCAACATCCATGTTTTCTTCATCTAAATCCGGCTGAGAAAATTCTCCTGACTTTCCTCAGATTTGATAACCAATAAGGGGGCTCCAGAGCTATCAGAATCATTGGAGAAGGGGCAGATAACCAATAAGGGGGCTCCAGAGCTATCAGAATCATTGGAGAAGGGGCAGATTCCCAGTTAGTAATTACCATTCTCACCAGGGCCATAATCTATATCTCCTAGACATACTTAATAGAACGAGGCCTGCAGATAACTCAAGGTTCATATTCTGGGGTTATTGAAGATAGAAGAGGATGGGGCTCTACTTCTTTTGTTAGAGATGGGGTATGCACTACAGTGATCTCCCACTCCCTTCAAAAATATATGACATATTGAAACTAGAACACTATATACAACAATAAGAAAGAGATAAACAACTTTCTCCAATGACTCGTTGTTCTTAGGGGAGACGCTGTTCAATGTTTTTCTGTGGATTCCCTATGGAAATTCCCGTGGAATTCGTGTGGATAGTGTTTTTCCTTTGGATTATGTGATGTTATTTCGTGTTCGTTTATTGGAAGTGTTCAAAAGAAGCCACGGAAGGCAGGTGGTGGATGAAATTTTGAGGGCAGCCGACAGATATTTGTTGGTTATGGTCTCGAGTTTCGCGACGGCAAGCAGAGGATCTCTTTCGAGAGACAATGATTGCGGTCATCCGGCCGGTATGGTCACTGCCATAGAGGAAAACAACGGCAAACTACCTCTTTGAAAGTGCCTAGTTTATTATGATTCGCTTAAAGACTGATCATCGCAAGACAAGGACAGAGACATTAAAATTAGGAACATGGAACGTTAGGACGTTAAACAACGACGGAAAATTAGAGAACATAATACAAGAAAATCAAAGAGAAAAAATTAATATATTAGGTATGTGCGAAACGAGATGGACAGGGGCAGGCATCAAGATACATAAAGATTTTAAGATTATTTATTCTGGAGGTGAAGATCGACATAGGGGAGTGGCAATAATTTTGGACCGGAAAACATCAACGTCTGTTCAGGGATATTGGGCCGTGTCGGACAGAGTTCTACTAGTTAAATTGAGTGGCAGACCTTTTAACATAAATGTTATTCAGGTATATGCCCCAACAGGAGAGTCCAGTGAAGATAGTGTAGAGGAATTTTATAATGACATAGAGTCTGCCTTAAAGAAATGTAAAAATTCAGAAATAAACATCATAATAGGGAACTTCAATGCAAAAGTAGGAAATCAAGGGGATAGATACACAGTAGGAAACTATGGTTTAGGAGAGAGAAATGAAAGAGGATACAGACTAGTAGAGTGGGCAAAAGAACAGGAAATGATTTTAGGAAACACCTGGTTCACCCAACACCCTAGAAGATTATGGACCTGGAGGAGTCCTGATAGCAGGATTAGAAACCAGATTGACTACATTCTCATTAGCAGAAGATTTAGAAACGCGCTAACAGTAGCAAAAACAGTTCCCAGTGCTGAATGTTATAGTGACCACAGATTACTCACAGGAACATTGAGGATAAAGTTGAAGAAAGTCAAGTATATAACAGGAAACACTAAATATGACTTGTGTACATTCTAACAAAAGGGAAATAACTCCGCAAAATTAATGACTTGATATTTTGTAAATTCATTATACACGAATTGGTTTGACATATAAATGTCCTAGATGACTAATAAACTAGAAAAATGGACACAGTTTAACATAAAGCAACATTAAAAACAATAAAACAAAAACAAAGGTTAAAAAAACATTTTAACTGGGAAAAAAATGTGAAAAAAAAATTTTTACTCACAAAATGATGTTGAAAGTGTCCCGCACTATTTATCCAAGTGCCCTGATAGCAGCAAATATCCTGCACTATTTATCCAAGTGCTCTGATACAAGTGATTCATGGTATTTTGTGAAGCATTCCCCCTTGCACAGCCATATCTGACAGAGACTGCATCCAAAAACAACCTCACTGGCTCTGCTCTTCTTACCAGACTTGGTGTTCATCTTGGCACACCAGTAGCAAGTTTTCCTTTTGCCAATCATACGAATTAGTCTGTGGTCCAAAAGATTGCTGGTACCCAGACCTACAGTTGTGGGGCAAGAAGAAGCTTTCCGTTTCCTCGAAATGTTACCCTTCAAGAAAGTAGAAACCAGGCTACGCCTAAAAGCGAGATGGCCAACATCACCAACCCTTGTGTGTGGGCGATGGGAGTTTGAACAAATTATCCAGCTGTTGACAATAGAGGTTTGCAGGAGAAAGGCAAACATATATCTCCACCACTTCACAGATTTCCTACCAACAGGGTAATATGAGGACAGCTGGTCAAACCTGTCCACTCCACCCATTGATCTGTTGTAGGCGGCCACTGTTGTGGGTATCTGAACATCTTGTTTGCCACCGGGTGCCTTACGTGATGTGGATGTCATTCCTGGTGTCGTGTTAGTGGTAAGTAGATTGACAACTCTCTTGTCCCTCCAAACAGTAGCCACAGTGTTACCCTGTTGCCTAAAGATTACTGTATTGGCCTTCATCTTCTTTGTGCATAATGGCTTGCAGTCATCTGGCCATCCCTTCCTATTCGCCCTAAATGTTGAGCATATGTATGTCTTCTCACGCAGAAGATCGCGTGCCAGCTGTACAGAAGAGAAATAATTATCATAGTAGATGTGATGATTTTTCCCAAAGAAAGGTCTGCCTAACTTTGTCACAACATAATGACCAGATCCATATGGCATTGGATCTTTCACCTTGCCAGTGTAGACATCAAAGTCTAGTAGGTAGCCGGTCGACGCATCTGCCGAACACCATACCTTGATCCCCCATGGGTTTGGCTTTCCCTTGATGTACTGCTTGAATTTTAGTCTACCATTGTAGGCAATCATGGCTTCATCAATGCTGATATCTCTGCCAGCAGAAAAACATGAGGATATGTTTTTCCTCACCATATCAAGGAACGGTCTTACCTTGTACAGTGGATCGTAATCTTTGTGGCCTATGGGCTTCTGCTTACTGGTGTCATTGAGATGAAAATATTGGGAGATTTTTGCATATCTAGTTTTCCCCATGCACTGTGATACTCCAGGATGATAGAGATCTTCATCTGTGCTCCAATACATGGCAGTTTCAGGCAATTGAACATAGCCCATGAGTATAGCAAGACGAATATAAATTTTTATTTCCTGAGTGCTCACAGGTGACCAGTAAACATCCACTTTACCTGCCTTTTCTTGTCGTTGAGTGGCATACAAATTAGTTTGTTCCATAGCAGACTGATAAAAGTCCTCATTTACAATGAGACTGAAGTAGTCAAACGGTTCTGCACTCTCTGGAAGATCATGTACTGGCCCAGAGTTCTCAAAAAAACCTTCAACGACTACAGGGGTTGTCTCAGGACTCCAAACATGCATGTCTACAGTTTCACTGACACTAGAGAAATCTGGGTCCTCTTCGTCAAAATTCCAGCCTGCCTCTGTAATCTTACAATCAATGTCACTTTCTGCATCACTATCTCTAAACAAATCAAAAGGTTCAGTGATATCCACAAAGGCACTGTCATAATCGACAGACATACCTGCACAATCTTCAAGAAAATCGTGGCTGGATTCCATTTTTTTTTTGCGAATAGATGATACACGACCGAAAAATTGTTATAATTTCTAAACAGTTGAATGGATTTCAAAACAGAAAGAAGAAGGGAAACAACTCTTCCTGTTTCCTAGGCCCTGATACAATCGTAGATTCATTCATTCGCATAATTATTATTCAGGAACGATTGGGGCAAGACATGTGTAAAAACGTGGATTTTGGGGGTAATAGTCGGGAAATGGTTAAAGAAATGTAAAAATTCAGAAATAAACATCATAATAGGGAACTTCAATGCAAAAGTAGGAAATCAAGGGGATAGATACACAGTAGGAAACTATGGTTTAGGAGAGAGAAATGAAAGAGGATACAGACTAGTAGAGTGGGCAAAAGAACAGGAAATGATTTTAGGAAACACCTGGTTCAAGCAACACCCTAGAAGATTATGGACCTGGAGGAGTCCTGATAGCAGGATTAGAAACCAGATTGACTACATTCTCATTAGCAGAAGATTTAGAAACGCGCTAACAGTAGCAAAAACAGTTCCCAGTGCTGATTGTTATAGTGACCACAGATTACTCACAGGAACATTGAGGATAAAGTTGAAGAAAGTCAAGTATATAACAGGAAACACTAAATATGACTTGTGTACATTGAGTAATGACAAGGAAATACAAAACAAATTCAACATAGAAGTACAGAACAGATTTGAAATATTGTCTGATCTAGAGATCCTATTCCAGGATGTGGATAATCAATGGGAAATGTTAAAGAATTCAATCAACGTGGCTGCAGAAACAACTATTCCAAAATTAAAGAAGGTGGGTCGTAAGAAATGGATGACTGAGGAAATTTTACACTTAATGGAAACAAGAAGACTCAACAAAAATAATCCTGCCAAATATGAAGAAATTCACAGACAAGTCAGAATATTATGTAGGAAGGCAAAAGAATCATGGCTTGAGGAAAAGTGCTTAGAAATTGAAAAACAACACAACAGTCAAAATACCAAATTAGTGCACAAAAGAATTCAGGAACTTACTAACAAAAGAACAAGTACATCAACAGGCTGTCTAAAAACTAAAGATGGCAAAATCATAATAGAAAAAGATCAGATTCTACATGTATGGACAGATTATGTGAAAGACCTGTATAGTGATAACAGAGAGGAACCGTATGCTATTAGATTTAATAATGAAGGACCAGAAATTTTAAAGATGGAGGTTCAAAATGTTCTTAAGCATATGAAAGCTGGCAAGGCCCCCGGTGCAGATAACATCACAACAGAAATGATTAAAGCTTTAGAAGAATTTGGACTAGAGCAAGTCACTAGACTGCTGAACACATTATATGATACTGGAGATATACCTTCTGAATTATGTAATTCTGTATTTATTGCAATCCCAAAGAAATCAGGAACCTTAGAATGTGATCAACATAGAACAATTAGTATAATGAGTCACATCACAAAGATTTTGTTACGAATTATCATGCAAAGAGTGAGGAAGAAAATTCAACCTGAAATAGGGGAAGAACAATGTGGGTTTGTAGAAGGAAACTGCCCTGAACTGAATTTTGCATGTGGATTAGCTTCCCCTATTGCCAGTGTCCCTCGCTATCAGGCGAACCCACTCCAACTTCAGAGACACATAATTGGTGTTTCAACGTTCGTTAGCAGAGTTTAAATTTTTTAAATTAATTATTAATTAATTAATTGGCAGCCATTTTGAAATTAAATTAGTAACAAAACATATTTACAACATCACAACATGGCCTTTTTATTTGCTTGATCAAACTGAATGGAAAAATATTCATAATTGGCATTTTAAGGTTCGCTAGCTAAGTTTAGTCATTATTAAATAACTAATTAGCGGCCATTTTGAATTTTAATGACTCGATATTGCATAACATCAAAAATTTTCTACCTAGGCAGTTAGGCCTCACCTTTCCGAACAAGACAATATATAGTTGCTATGGGGTTTTCTCAAAATTAAAGAAGTTGTAGCAGTTTTAAACACATTGTAAACAATTGTTGTTTCTGGGCAGCAAGTCAAAATCAACTAAAGGAGTATTTCCTTCTTTGTTCCATTTACGACTTAATTTTACACACAATTCTGGATATCTCGGCTTAGAATCAACATATAGACTTGAATGAGATACCGTTGGAAAGTATTTTTCAGGTCCTATCCATCTGCCCAGATTTAATCAATGCCAAACCAATTTTTAAAATGTCATCAAAGTACCTTACATCGTGACAACTGGAAAGATCGAGGGGAAGAGAGACAGATCAAGAGAAATGATGCTGGATGGATTGAGACGGTGGCACGGAGGGATATCAGCAGCAGAGTTGGTCTATAAAACCAAAGACCGAGATCTGTGGAGAGCCATGAACGCCTACGCCGGCTGGCAGGGCACTTGATGATGATGTTGTTGTTGTTTGGAGATGGCCGTGACCTGAAGTGCTCTTTCACTCTTTGTGTAGAAATAGAATCCAATAGACTATCGCGAAACACGTCCCTGACCTTAGCTGCCCTAATTAGTAACCGACGAAAAGTACGTGCTGTTTAAACCCTGGCAAGTTGTATCTTGTATTCTGCGGAATTGTGCAACGCACGATATGTGTTATATCCTGTTTAGATAGTATGCATTCAATCAATCATGTGCCATGCCGGAAAGCGTGGGCGGTCATGATTCGCCATTTCACTCGATCACCAGAGTCGTGGATCAGCTCAGTGTTCCTGTCTCGTCCATGCCATGTGGCCAAGCCATCCAGGTATTTTCCTCTCGGTCTTCCTCTTGGTCTGTTCCCTTTGATCTTGCCAGCTGTCACTAAGTTCTCCAGTCTCCATTTCTTCTCATAACATGTCCAAAAAATTTTGACTGTCTACGTCTAATTTCTCTAATCAATCTACGATTTTCATTTGTCTCTTGTAGTACTTGGTCATTGGTTTTTCTATCTGTCCATGGTATTCTTTGCATTTTCCTCAGAAACCACATTTCTGCAGTCATCAGATGTTTTTCAGCTTGACTGCACATTGTCCAAGTTTCACATCCATACAAAAGAACAGGCTCTATGTATCCCCTCAACACTCTTTTTCTCGTTTCAATTGACATCATTTTATTGGTCAGAATGTTTTTGTTCCGAGATAATTGAACCGATTCACTTGTTGAAGAATATTCCCATTTACTTGTATATTACATTGTGGTACTTCGTTCTTCCTAGTGACGACCATAACCTGTGTCTTCCTACAATTTAATTCCAACCCCAGCTGCTCACTGTGTACAACAACAGCGTCTACTAATTGTTGCAGATCCTGTGCATTGTCTGCAATCAATACTGTATCATCTGCATATCTAATGTTATTTATGTTTCGTCCTCCAATGCTGATTCCATTTAGGTCTTCTACATTTCTGAAAATATTTTCACTGTATAGGGAAAAAAGATCTGGAGACATCACACATCCCTGCCTAACACCTCTCTTAATAGGTTGATATTGTCCTACTTCATTATCAATCCTTATGGCAGCTTGTTGTTTCCAATATATGTTTTTTATAAGTCTAATGTCTTTCCCATCAATTTGTAGATCTGCAAGCATATCCACAATGTTGACATGTCTAACTCTATCAAAAGCCTTTGTGTAGTCAATAAAGCAAAGATGTATATCCTTGTTTACTTCTAAAGCACGTTCAATAACTGTTCGCAGCATATACACAGCATTTACTGTACCCTTTCCTTCTACAAACCCACATTGTTCTTCCCCTATTTCAGGTTGAATTTTCTTCCTCACTCTTTGCATGATAATTCGTAACAAAATCTTTGTGATGTGACTCATTATACTAATTGTTCTATGTTGATCACATTCTAAGGTTCCTGATTTCTTTGGGATTGCAATAAATACAGAATTACATAATTCAGAAGGTATATCTCCAGTATCATATAATGTGTTCAGCAGTCTAGTGACTTGCTCTAGTCCAAATTATTCTAAAGCTTTAATCATTTCTGTTGTGATGTTTTCTGCACCGGGGGCCTTGCCAGCTTTCATATGCTTAAGAACATTTTGAACCTCCATCTTTAAAATTGCTGGTCCTTCATTATTAAATCTAATAGCATACTGTTCCTCTCTGTTATCATTATACAAGTCTTTCACATAATCTGTCCATACATGTAGAATCTGATCTTTTTCTATTATGATTTTGCCATCTTTAGTTTTTAGACAGCCTGTTGATGTACTTGTTCTTTTATTAGTAAGTTCCTGAATTCTTTTGTGCACTAATTTGGTATTTTGACTGTTGTGTTGTTTTTCAGTTTCTAAGCACTTTTCCTCAAGCCATGATTCTTTTGCCTTCCTACATAATATTCTGACTTGTCTGTGAATTTCTTCATATTTGGCAGGATTATTTTTGTTGAGTCTTCTTGTTTCCATTAAGTGTAAAATTTCCTCAGTCATCCATTTCTTACGATCCACCTTCTTTAATTTTGGAATAGTTGTTTCTGCAGCCACATTGATTGAATTCTTTAACATTTCCCATTGATCATCCACATCCTGGAATAGGATCTCTAGATCAGACAATATTTCAAATCTGTTCTGTACTTCTATGTTGAATTTGTTTTGTATTTCCTTGTCATTACTTAATGTACACAAGTCATATTTAGTGTTTCCTGTTATATACTTGACTTTCTGCAACTTTATCCTCAATGTTCCTGTGAGTAATCTGTGGTCACTATAACAATCAGCACTGGGAACTGTTTTTGCTACTGTTAGCGCGTTTCTAAATCTTCTGCTAATGAGAATGTAGTCAATCTGGTTTCTAATCCTGCTATCAGGACTCCTCCAGGTCCATAATCTTCTAGGGTGTTGCTTGAACCAGGTGTTTCCTACAATCATTTCCTGTTCTTTTGCCCACTCTACTAGTCTGTATCCTCCTTTAATTTCTCTCTCCTAAACCATAGTTGCCTACTGTGTATCTATCCCCTATGATTTCCTACTTTTGCATTGAAGTCCCCTATTATGATGTTTATTTCTGAATTTTTACATTTCTTTAAGGCAGACTCTATGTCATTATAAAATTCCTCTACACTATCTTCACTGGACTCTCCTGTTGGGGCATATACTTGAATAACATTTATGTTAAAAGGCCTGCCACTCAATTTAACTAGTAGAACTCTGTCCGACACGGCCCAATATCCCTGAACAGACGTTGATGTTTTCCGGTCCAAAATTATTGCCACTCCCCTATGTCGATCTTCACCTCCAGAATAAATAATCTTAAAATCTTTATGTATCTTGATGCCTGCTCCTGTCCATCTCGTTTCGCACATACCTAATATATTAATTTTTTCTCTTTGAATTTCTTGTGTTATGTTCTCTAATTTTCCGTCGTTGTTTAACGTCCTAACGTTCTATGTTTCTAATTTTAATGTCTCTGTCCTTGTTTTGCGATGATCAGTCTTTAAGCGAATCATAATAAACTAGGCACTTTCAAAGAGGTAGTTTGCCATTGCTTTCCTCTATGGCAGTGACCATACTGGCCGGATGACCGCAACCATTGTCTCTCGAAAGAGATCCTCTGCTTGCCGACGTGAAACTCGAGACCATAACCAACAAATATCTGTCGGCTGCCCTCAAAATTTCATCCACCACCTGCCTTCCTGTCATATATTTTTGAAGGGAGTGGGAGATCACTGTAGTGCATGCCCCATCTCTAACAAAAGAAGTAGAGCCCCATCCTCTTCTATCTTCAATAACCCCAGAATATGAACCTTGAGTTATCTGCAGGCCTCGTTCTATTAAGTATGTCTAGGAGATATAGATTATGGCCCTGGTGAGAATGGTAATTACTAACTGGGAATCTGCCCCTTCTCCAATGATTCTGATAGCTCTGGAGCCCCCTTATTGGTTATCAAATCTGAGGAAAGTCTGGAGAATTTTCTCAGCCTGATTTAGATGAAGAAAACATGGATGTTGAGCAGTTGATAGATCTAGAGTCTTCTCTCCCCCATTTTTAGTAAGTCATTATGAGTTAATTTATTTTTAAACAATCAAACACATAATCAATCACATTAGATTCTGACAACATGATGTACAAAGAAGTTGTTGACTCACAGATAGGTTTGAACTGATAAATTAACAGAAGGTCAATTCATGTTAATCATTTATTGACTGGGCCTGAGCCTTCTGGCCAGTACATACATCTCTATTGTGATTTACACAAGATAATAGAAAAGTTGCACATTGGACCATTGTCCCAGACAATCAATCAAGCATCAATATATGAGATGTCAACAAGTGTGAAACAAAGTAAACATTTTGATGTTGTACATATTAAGTGTAATGGTGATGAATCAACAATTAACTATCAGTTTCCTGAAATTGGGTGTGGTGTGTACCAATGAGAAAAGTAACCTGGTGACTGGAAGATTAGGTAAGCCAGGGTCCATTGTCTGATGGATCCACTTCAGGTATGCCCGTATAGCTCCACTGAAGGCCTCCCCATACTCTGCTCATGGCCAAGTCATCTTCCATCTCACTTGTGGTTCATCTCTTTCTCTCGGCTTCCCTCTGTCAGGTCTGATTTAGGTGGTTAGTTTGCTGATGTGTTGGGTGGTTGTTGGTATGTAGCCACCAAGATCACTGATGAATATTCACATAAATATATACATTCCTACCAATACAATAATAAGAAGTAGGTCGGAAGAATCTAAATTCCTGAAGTAGGAACTAGTCCCCCTCCCCTCCTTTTCTCTCTAAGCTAGTGTTGGGTTAATTTGGGGTGGTCAGAGTTTATCACACGGTGTACGCCTTGCCTCAGTTGGTACCCGCTGTATGTAAGTTCTCATTTGACCTGGGGTCAGTGAACGTGTACAGTAAGACAGTGACAAGAGTGAGAAGGTGTCAAGATGCATGTAAATAAATGACATACATTTATAACATTTCTTCTACTCAGTGGTGTTTATCGCGTGTATAAATAATTCTCTGTGTTTTCCCAATTAACTTCTTCTTCTTCTTCTTGTGTCTAATAACTCTCTCCCATTATCTGTTGTTGTTGTGTTGAGTGTTGGGTTGTGTGGTGTTGAGTGGTGTTGTGTTTTAAGTTATGTTGAGTAATGAGTTAAGTTCACTGCGCGTGATGGTGTTCCGCGAAGCACAACTTTCTCATGTAATGCAGTTCATGTGTGCCCTTATCTAATTAAAATTTGACATAAATATAAATATTTATTCCGTCAAACCCTATTGATTCAATAGATGAAGGAGAAAGGAAAGATTGATTTCTCTTTCAGCTTTCTAGATTGTAAATAGGCATAGATAAGTCTGTTTTAGAACAAGGCACTTATTCTAGTACACGAACTGTCATTTCAGCTGTAGGTAGTGATAGCATCTTTTATCAGTGTTTCTGGTGAAATGCACAAGATTGCTTTAGAATCATCACTCCTCACAGTTGTTTAGAATAGAATGTAGTAGTATAATGCACTTCTTAAAGTTAATAATTATCTCTAAGAATATCAGAGATTGCAATCGAAGAGAGTATTGGAGAGTCATTTTGCCCGGGAACGGCTCTGCGTCGTTAGAATCTACAGTCGAGCATTTTTATATTTCAGAGGTTTTAATTAATAATAATACATTTCAATTGACATTACAAACACGGGTTACCATTACTTGATACTTGATACATCGGGTTCTTAGTCTAATCTCGGGACTAACAAGCTCACCTGGAATTCAGACATTCTGCCTCCTCTATTTGAAAATTTGGTCACACAATTTCTGACGTCTATTCGCCAGGCATGTTTTTCGCAAGAGTGCGCTGCTTATCATAATCTATACCGGCGTTGGCGCGAAAGCTGTGTCACGTGTCTGTTTCGTCCAATGGTCTTCCGAGCTTCGTCTGATGAAATCTTTCTAAGAATCCACGTCATCTGTCACCTATGCAGTTCCAGTTTCGATGTTAAGTTTTAAGTCCTAGTCTCCGTTTGCGGTTGTGAAGTCAATTTCTTTTAATGTTGTTTCCTCTTCTTGCGGCATGTTTTGGTAAATGAATAATGGTGGTTAGCGTTATGCCACATGGCCCCACTCCAGATTGTTCTATGGTATGGAACTATGTTTCCAACATTTTCAGTTATCAAGCTGTTCCCATTTTTCCTCCCCTGTATTCTCTTCTGCATCTGATTGACCTGGTTCATCAGGCACTGGGTGTCGACTCAGGAAGTCCGCTCCCACATTCATTTTCCCAGGAACATACTCAACCTGGAACGAGTAAGGTTGAAGAAGCAGCGACCACCTCATAAGTCGGGCATTCAGAGTCTTAGATGCTGCGAGAAACATGAGTGGTTGGTGGTCACATTGCACTGTGAAGTGTTTGCCATATAGGTATGCCTGAAATTTCTGTACACTCCATACGAGCGCAAGACATTCTCTCTCGATAGTACTGTAATTTCTCTCTGCTGCATTCAATTTCCTGCTAGCATAGGCTACAGGGAATAGCTCTGATGGTACATCTCCCTTTCTCTGCAACAGCGTTGCCCCAATTCCTATGTTACTGGCATCGGTGCGCAACACGAATGGTTGGTCGAGGTCTGGTAGATGTAAGACTGGATGAGCAGTTAATGCCTGCTTTAGTGCTGTGAAAGCTCTCTCACAGTCAGCTGACCAAGTGACTTTCTCTGGTTTCCCCTTTTTGGTAAGATCCGTTAAAGGTGCTGACAGAGTATTGAAGTCCTTGATGTATTTTTGATAGAATCCACATAAGGATACAAATGATCTTACATCCTTCTTTGTTTTTGGACGAGGTGCTCTCTGGAGTTTGTCCACATTTCCCTCTTGTGGAGTTATCAGTCCATGAGATATCTTATGACCTAGAAAGTCCAATTCTTGGAATCCTATCTGACACTTCTTTGGTCTAGCCGTCAATCCAGTTTCTCTGAGGCACCTGAACAAAAGATGCATGGTTTCTACATGCTCTTCAATTGTTTCAGTGGCGATCAGGATGTCATCCATGAAGTGACTGATGTCTGGATGCTGTAGTGGGTCAAGTAATTTTCTCATCATACGTGTAAAGACGCTGGGAGCATTACTTAATCCGAATGGAAGAACGTTGAACTCATAGTGTCCTCCAGGCGTGCTGAAAGCTAACCATGGTCTAACTTCCGGTTTTACAGGAATCTGGTAATATCCCTTACTGAGATCAATCCTAGTAAAGTACTTAGCTCGGTTGAGTGCTGTGAAGAGTTTATTCTGATCAAGCAGAGGTTCTGCTTGGAATTTAGTAATAGCATTGAGCTGTCGTTAATCGATGCACAATCTATGTTCTCCACTTGGCTTTCTCAATAAGACGACGCTAGCACTGTAAGGTGATTCAGATGGTGAGATTATTCCTGCGGTGAGCAGCTGTTGTATTTCTTCCTCTAAAGTCTTTTGCTTTGCATAAGGAACTGGGTAAGTCTTGACTCGCACAGGCACTGTGTCATTTAACTTCATGTCAAATTCCTCCAAATCAGTTCTTCCTGGCTTATCAGTAAGTACTTCTGCATATTTTGCCATAAGTTCCCTAATCTGCTTTTGCTGATCCTTTGTTAAGTTGGGATTGATTTCCACATCCTTAAAGGTCTCTTTGGCTTGCAGTGGCACTCGACTCCCATTGTTGATCCTTCTTCGACTTCAGTAGCCACACTCATGGCCATCAGATGTGCAGGTTCGGTGGTTGAGGGTCTTTCATGATATTTCTTCAAGAGGTTTATGTGAAATACTTTCATCTTGCCTTTGACTGAAATTCTGTAGTTGGTACGTGAGATCTTCTCCGTCACTACATAAGATCCTCTCCATCCTATTTGCAGCTTATTCTGACTGGTTGGAAGCAGCAACATCACCTTCTCTCCTACCTCTAACTCTCTATCCTTTGCCTTTCGGTTGAAGTTACGAGCAATTCTTCATCTGGCTTGACGTAGATTGACATTCGCTTGTTTCCAACTGTGTTGTAAACGATTTTTCAACTCGGCAACATATGTAGATGCAGTCACGACTGTATCATCTGTAGTATTATCAGTCCACGTTCGAAGTAACGCCTCCAGTGGTCCCTTGATCGGTCGTCCAAACAACAGTGTGGCTGGAGCAAAACCTGTTGAGTGATGGGGTACTTCCCTGTAAGCGAATAAAGCTGCGGGTAAATACAAGTCCCAATCCTCTGTCTTCTCCTGGGAAATTTTGCGCAGGATACTAATCAATGTCCCGTTCCACCTTTCCACAAGTCCATTTGACTGAGGGTGATATGGTGAACTGAAGATATGGCGTGCATGAAAAAGTCTGAAGGTCTCTTCCATGAGCTTACCACGAAACTGTGAACCGTTGTCCGTCAAGATCCTTTGTGGGAATCCTAGACGTGTGAATATTCCTAATAATGCATCAGCGACGTGTTTGGAGTCACAGCTGGGCATAGGAACTGCTTCGGCCCACATGGTTGTTGTGTCCACAAGCGTTAATATGAATCGGTTTCGCCTCTTCGTTGCTGAGAGAGGTCCGATGATGTCTACAGCCACTTTCTCAAATGGAATTCCAGTGATTGGCGATTCACCCAACATTGACGGTGGGGTCCGGTGTTTTGGTGATACTTTCTGACACTGTGGGCATGATTTTACAAACCGTTGTATGTCTGAATTCATCCCTGGCCAAAAGTAGTGAGTGGTAATCCGCTGTGTAGTAGCATTGATACCCATGTGCCCACTGAATGGTAGACTATGACCCATCTCTAAGATCTGAGTCCTGTATTGAGTTGGTACAACAAGTTGATTAAACTCTTGTCCAGCTCGTCCTGCTTTTCTGTAAAGAAGTGCTGACTTCATGAACAGATCACCTTTACGTAGAGGTAAATGTGATTTTGGCAGTTTTCTGAAGCAGGGTTCCAAGGTGCTGTCGGCTTCTTGTGCCCTCTTCAGTTCCTCCGTTCGAGGGATTGGCGTAGTTGTTTCTGGAGTTTTTGTTGCCTGTGATCGAGTGGTCATGGTCGCCATCACCACAGGTTGAACAGGTTCTCCTAGAACGATAAATCTACAGCCGAGGATTACAGGATATATCGGATTGTCCAAGACTGCTGCCTTGATTGTCCCAGTGACATACCGCGAGGCTATGTTCACTTTTGCCACTGTAAGAGACATATTTGTTGAACTCTTCAGTGGTCCCTGTAATTCCACTATTTCCCCTGTCACCTGTTCAGGGTGAACTAAGGATGATGAAACAACACAGTCATACGATAATCCAGTATCATATAAACAGGTCGTTTTGAATCCATTTAGCAAGATGGATTCTACAACCGGAATACGAGATGATGTGTCTTGATGAGGTGTCTGTTTGGACGTTTCACCAGTGCTCACTTTTTTCTCTTTTCGGTTGGCCAAACATGCCGCTGTGTGTGGGGGTGGCTTCTTCCTGCAATTCTGAAATGTGTGACCTCTAATTTTGCAATGGGTACAGAATGGTTTGTCCTCCTTCGGCGCTGTTTGGACTGAGTTTTGAGTGTTTTTCTGGGATTTCCCCTTTTTCCCGGTGGCTACAGTGTTTTCACCCTCTTTTGGCTGTGGAGTTTTGTTTTGAGAGGGGGTGTTGTTCGAACGTCCCTTTCCTCCCATCTCCTTCTGAGATTTCTCAAATCTCTCTGCCAGGATGATTATAGTTTCCAGGCGGTCCGCCCCGTTTTGGGTTAAGAATGCCTTCATTTCGTTCTGCATTTTCCCCTTGATCTGATCAATGATGATCATTTCACGGAGTCCTTCATAATTTTCCTCAAATCCTCCCAAACAAGTCCATCTTTGTATGTATGACTTCAGTCTTTCGACTAGTTGCGCGTAACTCTCACCCGGTTCCTTCCTTGCGGCTTTGAACCTGAGTTTATAAGATTCGGCGTCCACTTCGAATCGGCTCAAGAGTGCCGTCTTAAGTGTTGTGTAGTTCTGTTGTTCTTCTCTAGTGAGTCTTGAGAACACATCATACGCCATGGATCTTAAGGCCTGCGCTAACTTCGTCGCCCATCTACTTTCTTCAAGCCCACAGCTGACAGCCATTGCCTCAAAGCGTGATAAAAATCCTTCGATGTGGTCAGTCTGTTCATTAAAGGGTTCCAGAGGAAATGACATAGCTCCTGAATTAAGTTGAGAGACGTGAGGAGGTGGTTCTGTCACTGGCGATCCTGATGAGGTTGAGGGTGTAGGACCACTCCCTTTCTCTATTCTCCGGATCTCCACTTCAATCTCCATTCTTCTCAACTCCAGTTGGTGTTGACGCTCTCTCTCTCCTTATCTTCCATTTCAGCCTGTAGTCGTTTCTCTTTCTCCTCCAATTCTGCTTGAAGTCGTTTTTCCCTCTCAGCCAATTCAGCCTGAAGCTGTTTTTCTTTGAGAGCCAATTCCGCTTGCAGTCTTTCTCTTTTGTCGAATGCATCTGAAACATAGTTAGCTAGCTCAAGGCCATCTAACCCGCATTCCCTACCTGTTTCTGTTATTTGGGCTCTAAACTTTGCAGTTTCCGCCATGTCTATAATTTATTGCTTTGTTCTGCCAACAAAAATATAATTGCAGTTAGTCTGATCCGCGTAAGCTTGTCAGTCCCTGATCTGCAAATATACAACAGAGCATGAGTATGTCTGTCTGTCAATGCTGGAAAAGCCAAAGGCAGCAGGCACTGAAGTAACCAGATTTAATTCCTAGTAAAGAAAAGAATCTGAAATTAGACAGAGTTTTCCCAACGGATAAGATTTTCCGGTGGTTGATGAAATGCTGTTAAGTTCAGACTCCACAGGAAAAGAACACCTTCTCTGGAAGAGAAGTAGTGTTGGTATAGTAGATACACACTATATATTTCACCTGGAGCACCTCTTTCTGAAGTATAAGCCTATTTGAACATGGCCCCCTTCTTCAGGAGGAATGATCAGTCACCTACTCTTATTTATCTGTTAATGTCATTCATATCATGTGACTGTCAATCAATATAAGAAAATGACAATGTTCAAAATCTAAAGATAATTGTGTTAATGTTTTATGTAATTGTTTAAAGGTTAATATATGGTAACCATCCAGGACGTAGCCGACAATATGTCATATATTTTTGAAGGGAGTGGGAGATCACTGTAGTGCATGCCCCATCTCTAACAAAAGAAGTAGAGCCCCATCCTCTTCTATCTTCAATAACCCCAGAATATGAACCTTGAGTTATCTGCAGGCCTCGTTCTATTAAGTATGTCTAGGAGATATAGATTATGGCCCTGGTGAGAATGGTAATTACTAACTGGGAATCTGCCCCTTCTCCAATGATTCTGATAGCTCTGGAGCCCCCTTATTGGTTATCAAATCTGAGGAAAGTCTGGAGAATTTTCTCAGCCTGATTTAGATGAAGAAAACATGGATGTTGAGCAGTTGATAGATCTAGAGTCTTCTCTCCCCCATTTTTAGTAAGTCATTATGAGTTAATTTATTTTTAAACAATCAAACACATAATCAATCACATTAGATTCTGACAACATGATGTACAAAGAAGTTGTTGACTCACAGATAGGTTTGAACTGATAAATTAACAGAAGGTCAATTCATGTTAATCATTTATTGACTGGGCCTGAGCCTTCTGGCCAGTACATACATCTCTATTGTGATTTACACAAGATAATAGAAAAGTTGCACATTGGACCATTGTCCCAGACAATCAATCAAGCATCAATATATGAGATGTCAACAAGTGTGAAACAAAGTAAACATTTTGATGTTGTACATATTAAGTGTAATGGTGATGAATCAACAATTAACTATCAGTTTCCTGAAATTGGGTGTGGTGTGTACCAATGAGAAAAGTAACCTGGTGACTGGAAGATTAGGTAAGCCAGGGTCCATTGTCTGATGGATCCACTTCAGGTATGCCCGTATAGCTCCACTGAAGGCCTCCCCATACTCTGCTCATGGCCAAGTCATCTTCCATCTCACTTGTGGTTCATCTCTTTCTCTCGGCTTCCCTCTGTCAGGTCTGATTTAGGTGGTTAGTTTGCTGATGTGTTGGGTGGTTGTTGGTATGTAGCCACCAAGATCACTGATGAATATTCACATAAATATATACATTCCTACCAATACAATAATAAGAAGTAGGTCGGAAGAATCTAAATTCCTGAAGTAGGAACCAGTCCCCCTCCCCTCCTTTTCTCTCTAAGCTAGTGTTGGGTTAATTTGGGGTGGTCAGAGTTTATCACACGGTGTACGCCTTGTCTCAGTTGGTACCCGCTGTATGTAAGTTCTCATTTGACCTGGGGTCAGTGAACGTGTACAGTAAGACAGTGACAAGTGTGAGAAGGTGTCAAGATGCATGTAAATAAATGACATACATTTATAACATTTCTTCCACTCAGTGGTGTTTATCGCGTGTATAAATAATTCTCTGTGTTTTCCCAATTAACTTCTTCTTCTTCTTCTTGTGTCTAATAACTCTCTCCCATTATCTGTTGTTGTTGTGTTGAGTGTTGGGTTGTGTGGTGATGAGTGGTGTTGTGTTTTAAGTTATGTTGAGTAATGAGTTAAGTTCACTGCGCGTGATGGTGTTCCGCGAAGCACAACTTTCTCATGTAATGCAGTTCATGTGTGCCCTTATCTAATTAAAATTTGACATAAATATAAATATTTATTCCGTCAAACCCTATTGATTCAATAGATGAAGGAGAAAGGAAAGATTTATTTCTCTTTCAGCTTTCTAGATTGTAAATAGGCATAGATAAGTCTGTTTTAGAACAAGGCACTTATTCTAGTACACGAACTGTCATTTCAGCTGTAGGTAGTGATAGCATCTTTTATCAGTGTTTCTGGTGAAATGCACAAGATTGCTTTAGAATCATCACTCCTCACAGTTGTTTAGAATAGAATGTAGTAGTATAATGCACTTCTTAAAGTTAATAATTATCTCTAAGAATATCAGAGATTGCAATCGAAGAGAGTATTGGAGAGTCATTTTGCCCGGGAACGGCTCTGCGTCGTTAGAATCTACAGTCGAGCATTTTTATATTTCAGAGGTTTTAATTAATAATAATACATTTCAATTGACATTACAAACACGGGTTACCATTACTTGATACTTGATACATCGGGTTCTTAGTCTAATCTCGGGACTAACAAGCACACCTGGAATTCAGACATTCTGCCTCCTCTATTTGAAAATTTGGTCACACAATTTCTGACGTCTATTCGCCAGGCATGTTTTTCGCAAGAGTGCGCTGCTTATCATAATCTATACCGGCTGTCATATATTTTTGAAGGGAGTGGGAAATCACTGTAGTGCATGCCCCATCTCTAATAAAAGATGTAGAGCCCCATCCTCTTCTATCTTCAATAACCCCAGAATATGAACCTTGAGTTATCTGCAGGCCTCGTTCTATTAAATATTGTCTAGGAGATATAGATTATGGCCCTGGTAAGAATGGTAATTACTAACTGGGAATCTGCCCCTTCTCCAATGATTCTGATAGCTCTGGAGCCCCCTTATTGTTTATCAAATCTGAGGAAAGTCTGGAGAATTTTCTCAGCCTGATTTAGATGAAGAAAACATGGATGTTGAGCAGTTGATAGATCTAGAGTCTTTTTATTTCCTCATTCAGTAAGTCATTATGAGTTAATTTATCTTTAAACCATCAAACACATAATCAATCACATTAGATTTTGACAACATGATGTACAAAGAAGTTGTAGACACAGATAGGTTTGAACTTGACAAATTAACAGAAGGTCAATTCATGTTAATCATTTATTGACTGGCCTGAGCCTTCTGGTCAGTACATACATCTCTATTGTGATTTACACAAAGTAATAGAACAGTTGCACATTGGACCATTGTCCCAGACAATCAATAACAAGCATCAATATATGAGATGTCAACAAGTGTGAAAACATAGTAAACATTTTGATGTTGTACATATTAAGTATGATAGTGGTGTCTCAACCATAAAATGTCAGTAGTTTTCCTGAAATTGGGTGTGTAGTCTACCAATGAGAAAAGTAACCTGGTGACTGGAGGATTAGGTAAGCCAGGGTCCATTGACTGATGGATCCACTTCAGGTCTGCCCGTATAGCTCCTCTGAAGGCCTCCCCATGCTCTGCTCATAGCGAAGTCATCCTCCCTCTCACTTGTGGTTCATCTCTTTCTCTCGGCTTCCCTCCCTCAGGTCTAATTTAGGTGGTTAATTTGCTGATGTGTTGGGTGGTTGTTGGTATGTAGCCACCAAGATCACTGATGAATATTCGCATAAATATATACATTCCTACCAATACAATAATAAGAAGTAGGTCGGAAGAAATCTAAATTCCTAAAGTAGGAACTAGTTCCCCTCCCCTCCTTTTCTCTCTGAGCTAGTGTTGGGTTAAGTTGGGGTGGTCAGAGTTTATCACACGGTGTACGCCTTGTATCAACTTGTTCCTGCTGTATGTAAGTTCTCATTTGACCGGGGTCAGTGAACGTGTACAGTAAGACATTGACAAGAGTGAGAATATGTCAAGATGCATGTAAATAAATGACATACATTTAGAACATTTCTTCCACTAAATGGTGTTTATAATGTGTATACATAATTCTCTGTGTTTTCCCAATTAACTACTTCTTCTTCTTGGGTCTAATACTCTCTTCCATTACCTGTTGTTGTTGTGATGTTGAGTGTTGGGTTGTGTGGTGATGAGTGGTGTGGAGTGGTGTTGTGTTTTTAAGTTATGTTGAGTAATGAGTTAAGCTCACTTCGCGTGATGGTTTTTCCGCGAAGCACAACTTTCTCATGTAATGCAATTCATGTGTGCCCTTATCTAATTACATTTGACATAAATATAAATATTTATTTCGCCAAACCCTATTAATTCTATAGATAAAGGAGAAAGGAAAGATTGATTTCACTTTCAGCTTTCTAGATTGTAAATAGGCATAGATAAGTCTGTTTTAGAACAAGGCACTTGTTCTAGTACACGAACTGTCTTTTCAGCTGTAGATAGTGATGCATCTGTTACAATGTTTCTGGTGAAATGCACAAGATTGCTTTAGAATCATCACTTCTCACAGTTGTTTAGAATAGAATGTAGTAGTGGAATGCACTTCTTAAAGTTAATAATTATCTCTAAAAATATCAGAGATTGTAGTTTCATCGAAGAGAATATTCTGCCCGGGAATGGCTTTGCGTCGTTAGAATCTACAGTCGAGCATTTTTACATTTCAGAGGTTTCAATTAATAATCATACATTTCAAATGACATCACAAACATGGGTTTACATTACTTGATACTTCATACATCGGGTTCTTAGTCTAATCAAGGGCTAACAAACGTACCTCGGATCCAGACTTTTGCCTTGCCCATTGAATTTTTGGTCACACATTCTTCTCACATCCGTCCATGGAGCGAGTTCAGACAAAAGTGCGGGCTTATTAACATTTCTGATGAAATAGTAATATATGTTAATTATGCACTGGCGCGAAGGCGGTCATGTGGTTTTCCTATCCAATGGTTTTCTGAGCTTGGTCTGATGAAATCTTTCTAAGAATCCACGTCATTTGTCACTTGTTCAGTTCCAGTTTTGATGTTAAGTTTTAAGTCCCAATCTCCAATTGCGTTTGTGAAGTCAATTTCTTTTAATGTTGTTTCCTCTTTTTGCGGCAGGTGTTGGTAATGAATAATGTTGGCTGCGTTATGCCACATGGCCCCACTCCAGATTGTTCTATGGTATGGAACTATGTTTCCAACATTTTCAGTTATCAAGTTGTTCCCATTTTTCCTCCCTTGTATTCTCTTCTGCATCTGATTGACCTGGTTCATCAGGCACTGGATGTCGACTCAGGAAGTCCGCTCCCACATTCATTTTCCCAGGAACATACTCAACCTGGAACGAGTAAGGTTGAAGAAGCAGCGACCACCTCATAAGTCGGGCATTCAGAGTCTTAGATGCTGCGAGAAACATGAGTGGTTGATGGTCACATTGCACTGTGAAGTGTCTGCCATATAGGTATGCTTGAAATTTCTGTACACTCCATACGAGCGCAAGACATTCTCTCTCGATAGTACTGTAATTTCTCTCTGCTGCATTCAATTTCCTGCTAGCATAAGCTACAGGGAATAGCTCTGATGGTACATCTCCCTTTCTCTGCAACAGCGTTGCCCCAATTCCTATGTTACTGGCATCGGTGCGCAGCACGAATGGTTGGTCGAGGTCTGGTAGATGTAAGACTGGATGAGCAGTTAATGCCTGCTTTAGTGCTGTGAAAGCTCTCTCACAGTCAGCTGACCAAGTGACTTTCTCTGGTTTCCCCTTTTTGGTAAGATCCGTTAAAGGTGCTGACAGAGTATTGAAGTCCTTGATGTATTTTTGATAGAATCCACATAAGGATACAAATGATCTTACATCCTTCTTTGTTTTTGGATGAGGTGCTCTCTGGAGTTTGTCCACATTTCCCTCTTGTGGAGTTATCAGTCCATGAGATATCTTATGACCTAGAAAGTCCAATTCTTGGAATCCTATCTGACACTTCTTTGGTCTAGCCGTCAATCCAGTTTCTCTGAGGCGCCTGAACAAAAGATGCAGGGTTTCTACATGCTCTTCAAAGGTTTCAGTTGCGATCAGGATGTCATCCATGAAGTGACTGATGTCTGGATGCTGTAGTGGGTCAAGTAATTTTCTCATCATACGTGTAAAGACGCTGGGAGCATTAATTAATCCGAATGGAAGAACGTTGAACTCATAGTGTCCTCCAGGCGTGCTGAAAGCTAACCATGGTCTAACTTCCGGTTTTACAGGAATCTGGTAATATCCCTTACTGAGATCAATCCTAGTAAAGTACTTAGCTCGGTTGAGTGCTGTGAAGAGTTTATTCTGATCAGGCAGAGGTTCTGCCTGGAATTCAGTTATAGCATTGAGCTGTCGATAATCGATGCTCAATCTATGTTCTCCACTTGGCTTTCTCAATAATACGACGCTAGCACTGTAAGGTGATTCAGATGGTGAGATTATTCCTGCGGTGAGCAGCTGTTGTATTTCTTCCTCTAAAGTCTTTTGCTTTGCATAAGGAACTGGGTAAGTCTTGACTCGCACAGGCACTGTGTCATTTAACTTCATGTCAAATTCCTCCAAATCAGTTCTTCCTGGCTTATCAGTAAGTACTTCTGCATATTTTGCCATAAGTTCCCTAATCTGCTTTTGCTGATCCTTTGTTAAGTTGGGATTGATTTCCACATCCTTAAAGGTCTCTTTGGCTTGCAGTTGGCACTCGACTCCCATTGTTGATCCTTCTTCGACTTCAGTAGCCACACTCATGGCCATCAGATGTGCAGGTTCGGTGGTTGAGGGTCTTTCATGATATTTCTTCAAGAGGTTTATGTGAAATACTTTCATCTTGCCTTTGACTGAAATTCTGTAGTTGGTACGTGAGATCTTCTCCGTCACTACATAAGGTCCTCTCCATCCTATTTGCAGCTTATTCTGACTGGTTGGAAGCAGCAACATCACCTTCTCTCCTACCTCTAACTCTCTATCCTTTGCCTTGCGGTTGAAGTTACGAGCAATTCTTCGTCTGGCTTGACGTAGATTGACATTCGCTTGTTTCCAACTGTGTTGTAAACGATTTTTCAACTCGGCAACATATGTTGATGCAGTCACGACTGTATCATCTGTAGTATTATCAGTCCATGTTCGCAGTAACGCCTCAAGGGGTCCTTTGATTGGTCGTCCAAACAACAGTGTGGCTGGAGCAAAACCTGTTGAGTGATGGGGTACTTCCCTGTAAGCGAATAAAGCTGCAGGTAAATACAAGTCCCAATCCTCTGTCTTCTCCTGGGCAATTTTGCGCAGGATACTAATCAATGTCCCGTTCCACCTTTCCACAAGTCCATTTGACTGAGGGTGATATGGTGAACTGAAGATATGGCGTGCATGAAAAAGTCTGAAGGTCTCTTCCATGAGCTTACCACGAAACTGTGAACCGTTGTCCGTCAAGATCCTTTGTGTGAATCCTAGACGTGTGAATATTCCTAATAATGCATCAGCGACGTGTTTGGAGTCACAGCTGGGCATAGGAACTGCTTCGGCCCACATGGTTGTTGTGTCCACAAGCGTTAATATGAATCGGTTTCGCCTCTTCGTTGCTGAGAGAGGTCCGATTATGTCTACAGCCACTTTCTCAAATGGAATTCCAGTGATTGGCGATTCACCCAACATTGCCGGTGGTGTCCGGTGTTTTGCTGATACTTTCTGACACTGTGGGCACGATTTTACAAACCGTTGTATGTCTGAGTTCATCCCTGGCCAAAAGTAGTGAGTGGTAATCCGCTGTGTAGTAGCGTTGATACCCATGTGCCCACTGAATGGTAGACTGTGACCCATCTCTAAGATCTGAGTCCTGTATTGAGTTGGTACAACAAGTTGATTAAACTCTTGTCCAGCTCGTCCTGCTTTTCTGTAAAGAAGTGCTGACTTCATGAACAGATCACCTTTACGTAGAGGTAAATGTGATTTTGGCAGTTTTCTGAAGCAGGGTTCCAAGGTGCTGTCGGCTTCTTGTGCCCCCTTCAGTTCCTCCGTTCGAGGGATTGGCGTAGTTGTTTCTGGAGTTTTTGTTGCCTGTGATCGAGTGGTCATGGTCGCCATCGCCACAGGTTGAACAGGTTCTCCTAGAACGTTAAATCTACAGCCGAGGATTACAGGATATATCGGATTGTCCAAGATTGCTGCCTTGATCGTCCCAGTGACATACCGCGAGGCTATGTTCACTTTTGCCACTGGAAGAGACATATTTGTTGAACTCTTCAGTGGTCCCTGTAATTCCACTATTTCCTCTGTCACCTGTTCAGGGTGAACTAAGGATGATGAGACAACACAGTCATATGATAATCCAGTATCATATAAACAGGTCGTTTGGAATCCATTTAGCAAGATGGATTCAACAACCGGAATACGAGACGATGTGTCTTGATGAGGTGTCTGTTTGGACGTTTCACCAGTGCTCACTTTTCTCTCTTTTCGGTTGGCCAAACATGCCGCTGTATGTGGAAGTGGCTTCTTCCTGCAATTCTGAAATGTGTGACCTTTAATTTTGCAATGGGTACAGAATGGTTTGTCCTCCTTCGGCGCTGTTTGGACTGAGTGTTGAGTGTTTTTCGGGGATTTCCCCTTTTTCCCGGTGGCTACAGTGTTTTCACCCTCTTTTGGCTGTGGAGTTTTGTTTTGAGAGGGGGTGTTGTTCGAACGTCCCTTTCCTCCCATCTCCTTTTGAGATTTCTCAAATCTCTCTGCCAGGATGATTATAGTTTCCAGGCGGTCAGCCCCGTTTTGGGTTAGGAATGCCTTCATTTCGTTCTGCATTTTCCCCTTGATCTGATCAATGATAATCATTTCACGGAGTCCTTCATAATTTTCCTCAAATCCTCCCAAGCAAGTCCATCTTTGTATGTATGACTTCAGTCTTTCGACTAGTTGTGCGTAGCTCTCACCCGGTTCCTTCCTTGCGGCTTTGAACCTGAGTTTATAAGATTCGGCGTCCACTTCGAATCGGCTTAAGAGTGCCGTCTTGAGTGTTGTGTAGTTCTGTTGTTCCTCTCTAGTGAGTCTTGAGAACACTTCATACGCCGTGGATCTTAAGGCCTGCGCCAACTTCGTCGCCCATCTACTTTCTTCAAGCCCACAGCTGACAGCCATTGCCTCGAAGCGTGATAAAAATCCTTCGATGTGGTCAGTCTGTTCATTAAAGGGTTCCAGAGGAAATGACATAGCTCCTGAATTAAGTTGAGAGACGTGAGGTGGTTCTGTCACTGGCGATCCTGATGAGGTTGAGGGTGTAGGACCACTCCCTTTCTCTATCCTCCGGATCTCCACTTCAATCTCCATTCTCCTCAACTCCAGTTGGTGTTGACGCTCTCTCTCCTTATCTTCCATTTCAGCCTGTAGTCGTTTCTCTTTCTCCTCCAATTCTGCTTGAAGCTGTTTTTCTTTGAGAGTCAATTCAGCCTGCAGTCTTTCTCTTTTGTCGAATGCATCCGAAACATAGTTAGCTAGCTCAAGGCCATCTAACCAGCATTCCCTACCTGTTTCTGTTATTTGGGCTCTAAACTTTGCAGTTTCCGCCATGTCTATAATTTATTGCTTTGCTCTGCCTATCAATACAATTGCAGTTAGTCTGATCCGCGTAAGTTTGTCAGTCCCTGATCTGCAAAGATACAACAGAGCATGTACAATATTAAAAACACCCTATGTTATGTCTGTCTGTCAATGCTGGAAAAGCCAAAGGCAGCAGGCACTGAAGTAACCACAATTAATTCCTAGTAAAGAAAAGAATCTGAAATTAGACAGAGTTTTCCCAACGGATAAGATTTTCCGGTGGTTGATGAAATGCTGTTAAGTTCAGACTCCACAGGAAAAGAACACCTTCTCTGGAAGAGAAGTAGTGTTGGTAGAGTAGATACACACTATATATTTCACCTGGAGCAACTCTCTCTGAAGTATAAGCCTATTTGAACATGGCCCCCTTCTCCAGGAGTAAAATCAGTCACCTACTCTTATTTATCTATAAATGTCATTCATATCATGTGGCTGTCAATCAATACCCCACATGGTATCTGTTAAACATTCTAGAAAATAACTGTGTCAATAATCTAAAGATAACTGTGTTCATGTATTTTTAGGTGATTGTTTAAAGGTTAATATATGGGAACCATCCAGGACGAGCCCCCAATATGTCATATATTTTTGAAGGGAGTGGGAAATCACTGTAGTGCATGCCCCATCTCTAATAAAAGATGTAGAGCCCCATCCTCTTCTATCTTCAATAACCCCAGAATATGAACCTTGAGTTATCTGCAGGCCTCGTTCTATTAAATATTGTCTAGGAGATATAGATTATGGCCCTGGTAAGAATGGTAATTACTAACTGGGAATCTGCCCCTTCTCCAATGATTCTGATAGCTCTGGAGCCCCCTTATTGTTTATCAAATCTGAGGAAAGTCTGGAGAATTTTCTCAGCCTGATTTAGATGAAGAAAACATGGATGTTGAGCAGTTGATAGATCTAGAGTCTTTTTATTTCCCCATTCAGTAAGTCATTATGAGTTAATTTATCTTTAAACCATCAAACACATAATCAATCACATTAGATTTTGACAACATGATGTACAAAGAAGTTGTAGACACAGATAGGTTTGAACTTGACAAATTAACAGAAGGTCAATTCATGTTAATCATTTATTGACTGGCCTGAGCCTTCTGGTCAGTACATACATCTCTATTGTGATTTACACAAAGTAATAGAACAGTTGCACATTGGACCATTGTCCCAGACAATCAATAACAAGCATCAATATATGAGATGTCAACAAGTGTGAAAACATAGTAAACATTTTGATGTTGTACATATTAAGTATGATAGTGGTGTCTCAACCATAAAATGTCAGTAGTTTTCCTGAAATTGGGTGTGTAGTCTACCAATGAGAAAAGTAACCTGGTGACTGGAGGATTAGGTAAGCCAGGGTCCATTGACTGATGGATCCACTTCAGGTCTGCCCGTATAGCTCCTCTGAAGGCCTCCCCATGCTCTGCTCATAGCGAAGTCATCCTCCCTCTCACTTGTGGTTCATCTCTTTCTCTCGGCTTCCCTCCCTCAGGTCTAATTTAGGTGGTTAATTTGCTGATGTGTTGGGTGGTTGTTGGTATGTAGCCACCAAGATCACTGATGAATATTCGCATAAATATATACATTCCTACCAATACAATAATAAGAAGTAGGTCGGAAGAAATCTAAATTCCTAAAGTAGGAACTAGTTCCCCTCCCCTCCTTTTCTCTCTGAGCTAGTGTTGGGTTAAGTTGGGGTGGTCAGAGTTTATCACACGGTGTACGCCTTGTATCAACTTGTTCCTGCTGTATGTAAGTTCTCATTTGACCGGGGTCAGTGAACGTGTACAGTAAGACATTGACAAGAGTGAGAATATGTCAAGATGCATGTAAATAAATGACATACATTTAGAACATTTCTTCCACTAAATGGTGTTTACAATGTGTATACATAATTCTCTGTGTTTTCCCAATTAACTACTTCTTCTTCTTGTGTCTAATACTCTCTTCCATTACCTGTTGTTGTTGTGATGTTGAGTGTTGGGTTGTGTGGTGATGAGTGGTGTGGAGTGGTGTTGTGTTTTTAAGTTATGTTGAGTAATGAGTTAAGCTCACTTCGCGTGATGGTTTTTTCCGCGAAGCACAACTTTCTCATGTAATGCAATTCATGTGTGCCCTTATCTAATTACATTTGACATAAATATAAATATTTATTTCGCCAAACCCTATTAATTCTATAGATAAAGGAGAAAGGAAAGATTGATTTCACTTTCAGCTTTCTAGATTGTAAATAGGCATAGATAAGTCTGTTTTAGAACAAGGCACTTGTTCTAGTACACGAACTGTCTTTTCAGCTGTAGATAGTGATGCATCTGTTACAATGTTTCTGGTGAAATGCACAAGATTGCTTTAGAATCATCACTTCTCACAGTTGTTTAGAATAGAATGTAGTAGTGGAATGCACTTCTTAAAGTTAATAATTATCTCTAAGAATATCAGAGATTGTAGTTTCATCGAAGAGAATATTCTGCCCGGGAATGGCTTTGCGTCGTTAGAATCTACAGTCGAGCATTTTTACATTTCAGAGGTTTCAATTAATAATCATACATTTCAATTGACATCACAAACATGGGTTTACATTACTTGATACTTGATACATCGGGTTCTTAGTCTAATCAAGGGCTAACAAACGTACCTCTGATCCAGACTTTTGCCTTGCCCATTGAATTTTTGGTCACACATTCTTCTCACATCCGTCCATGGAGCGAGTTCAGACAAAAGTGCGGGCTTATTAACATTTCTGATGAAATAGTAATATATGTTAATTATGCACTGGCGCGAAGGTGGTCATGTGGTTTTCCTATCCAATGGTTTTCTGAGCTTGGTCTGATGAAATCTTTCTAAGAATCCACGTCATTTGTCACTTGTTCAGTTCCAGTTTTGATGTTAAGTTTTAAGTCCCAATCTCCAATTGCGTTTGTGAAGTCAATTTCTTTTAATGTTGTTTCCTCTTTTTGCGGCAGGTGTTGGTAATGAATAATGTTGGCTGCGTTATGCCACACCGGCGTTGGCGCGAAAGCCGTGTCACATGTCTGTTTCGTCCAATGGTCTTCCGAGCTTCGTCTGATGAAATCTTTCTAAGAATCCACGTCATCTGTCACCTATGCAGTTCCAGTTTCGATGTTAAGTTTTAAGTCCTAGTCTCCGTTTGCGGTTGTGAAGTCAATTTCTTTTAATGTTGTTTCCTCTTCTTGCGGCATGTTTTGGTAAATGAATAATGGTGGTTTGCGTTATGCCACACTTCCGTGGCTCCTTTTGAATACTTCCAATAAACGAACACGAAATAACATCACATAATCCAAAGGAAAAACACTATCCACACGAATTCCACGGGAGTTTTCCATAGGAAATCCACAGAAAAACACTGAACAGCGTCTCCCCTAAGAACAACGAGTCATCGCGTCGACATTATACCGGAAGTCATGCATTGTCTGGAACAAAATCTTCAGTGGATATCATATCTGGAACATCTTCAGGGGTTATCATGCCAGGAACAAAATTTTCAAGGGTTATCTTGTCTTAAGCAAAATTTTCAAGGATAGTCATTGTGCACCTTCTTGAGGTCTAGTTAATAATTCCACGCAGTTAACATGCAGGGCTAGGACATTTTCCTGCTGGCCAAATGGTCCCATGTTTACATTCTCTATGAGGCTGGAATTGTTTTCATTGACCTGACCCCCTAGGTGACCCAGCCTAAAATGTGTACCAGGAACTTTCCTGGGAAGTATAGACGGCAGGCATGATATTGACCATATCACCTGTTAAATGTGAGTTGGTCTGAAAACATGAGGCTTGCATGATATTGACCGATCTCCCTGGCCTAGGGTTAACGTCTTTCTCCGTAATCACGTATATTCTCGTGACTAACGTAATGTGCGCGATAAACCGTAGCGGTTATCACCGTGTTGGTAACTTACAGGGGTATGTGAGCCGGTCGCTCAGAAAGCAATGGCAAGCTACTGAGCGTAATCTTGCCTAGTACATCAACAACAGCTGAAAAATGCTGATGTTGACTGCAGCGTCCTGTAAGGGATATGCAAAACAGCGCATGATATTGACCATATCACCCGTAAAATGTGAGTTGTTCTGACAACATGAGGCTAGCATGATACTGGCTATATCACCCGTAAAATGTGAGTTGTTCTGACAACATAGGGCTTGTATGGTATTGACCATATCACCCGTAAAATGTAAGTCGGTCTGAATACATGAGGTCAGCATGGTAAACCCAATATGCCTCACAGCGGGTTCTTAATATTTTTACAATGTTTCTCTGCTGCATTCAGCAATATTTCTTTCCCTGTAGCTCTTCTGTGTAGGGGTAACCCAGGCTAAAAGGACAGGCCTGAACTAGTTAGGAGTTGGTTATTCTAATTAGAGCTGTCCACTTCACCTAGAAATACTGGCAATTTATTATTCTGGTAGCCACTCAGTGTGGCTTCTTATATATTATGGCTGAATTTGGGGCCACTTCAGATAGCATAACCTCTGAGAATTAATAATAACTGTTATTGTTATTTATTTTTTTTCAGATTTCAGCAACAAGATTAATAGAACATTATTAGTATCTACAATCTATTTCAAGACCAGAAAACGAGCTTTGGAATTGTTTGTTCTTTCTTCAGTGCATACAATATACCCAAAGATGAAGATCAGAATTAGCAGGAGGCTCAAGCATCATTTGTTAGAAGAACGATCCGTGAAAGCTTACTTGATTCAAGCGCATAAACTTAACCATTTTACTTGTGCAGACACTACAGGAGACAAAATATTGTTTGAATAGCAAGCAGCCATTGAGTGAGGAAATTAGTAATTACTGGTGCAAAGAGATAGCATTATTGAGTACATGTGACCCAGATAATTGTTGATACAAAAACTTGGAGACAGAATTTGTGTATTATTTAAGTGAATTGCTATACAGTTTTGGCTAAAGTAGCCATACTAGGTGACATCATTTGTGTGTGCTTTTAGTGAATAGATTTAGTTGAAGCAGCCAGAAGTTGAAGAGGCTATGGTGATGTCTGACAACAAACTATTTTCATGTATTTTCTGTTGGTATTAGTTTTAGAAGTACCTGTGGCTGGGTCCAGTGCTGTTCCCACTCATATATGTCCTAGAGGAACACATCTCTTAAAAGTAATGCCTGGCCTGGAAGTGTGTCCACTTTGTCAAGATGGGGTAACTTACATGACTGACCACTGGCACACATACCTGGAGTGTTTCAACTGTACGCGACTCATTGATCCTGAAGTGGAGGTTCTAGTCACAGAATGTAATATAACCCACGACCCTGTAATTCACTGCAGAAGTGGCTTTTACAGAAAACTAGCCAGAAACCCACATCAGTCAGATCAGTGTGTAAAATGCTCGGAATGTGAGAACCCCACTCGACTTTGTGAGGGATTTTATGATACAGTCTGTTGTGGCCTTCCAAGTTATGAGGCTATCCTTAACAAAGACAATGTGTATATCTGCAAAGAGAAGCTAATCCTTTGCACGCAAGGACAGTACTATAGTCCACATTATGAACAGTGTTTTCCATGTCCCCCAGATACATACATGTCTGAGGATTCTCATAACAACAAAGAGTGTAAACTGTGTCAGAAAGTGGGCAATAACTCTGGCAGATTACTTCCCCAGGCCTGTAACAGCACTCATCCAGCAATAGTTGATTGTAAGACTGGATATTTCAGACTCTCTCCTCAAGAATCTCCTCAGTCTGATGATGACTGTTCCCCATGTCATACCTGTCAGTTTGTTGGCAGAGAATGTACAAGTGACCACGACACATTTTGTTGTGACAGACCTGAGATGACAATTGTTGATAATAACACAGGTCCAGTCTGTGTGCCCCTCTCTGACTCCAATGTCTCCTTTAATTCGGAAGGACTGACAGGCGAGTACACGTCAAGATTGTTATATCTTATTTTTAGTTTTTATCAACATGCAAGATTCTTTACTGTAAGTACATATTGATTCTTTAAAATTACAGTATTGATTCTCTACTACAACTACAATATTGATTCTTTACTATAACTACAGTATCAATTCTTTACGGTATGTACAATATTGATTCTCTACTGCAGGTACGGTCTACAAGGTGTGGACTGCAGCTAACTCTGCAGCCAATAGGGTTAGGATTGGCTGGCCTCTCCCAGGAGGGGTGAAAAGTGAAAATTAGCAGCCTGTCATTGACCCGCAGACTACACAAGTCAACCTTCACCTCCTCATTGTGTAGACAGGGAAACCATGACCACGTGGTCATGGACCAATAGGCCCTGTCTTGCAGGGGGACAGATTCCCCTTAGTGAGATATCCCTATCCTTAACCTGCAACAGGCGTAGCAAGTGGGCAGGAGATTTTTTCTACTACTCGAAGAAAAATAATGGCACATCAAGGTACAAGAGGAATGTGAGGCGATGACTGCAGGTGCGATATTGATTCTTTACAAGTGCAGTACTGATTCTTAACAAACACAGCATTGATTCTTTACAAGTGCGGTATTGATTCTTAACAACAAATACAGTATTGATTCTTTACTACAAATACAATCTATTGTGATTATTTACATGTATCATATTGCATCTTTACTATATTTACATTATTGATTTTCATTGCAAGTACAGTATTGATTTTCACAACAATTACAGTATTGATTTTCACTACAAGTACAGTATTGATTTTCACTACAAGTACAGTATTGATTTATTACTGCAACTAAGGTGATTTAATGTTAAGGATGAACCCAGACCACTGTCTCAGAAGACAGCACAGCATTCACATGGCCAATACGTGAAGGCCTAACACTTCACACTGCAAGGACAGTATCTGCAAGGCAACTACTGTTTTGAAATACATACTAAATGAGTTAAAGTAATGTCTTAAATTGTTTGAAGTCGTGAAGTAGACATTTTGTCAGTGTCTTTCCCCTTTCCTGAGTGTCTGCTGTGTAAGCCTCTGGAACTGAAAGTGTTAAGTTAAAGTTGGAGAGAGAGAGAGAGAAATAGTTGAGTTCAAGTTGGACACAGAGAGAAATTGTTATGTTAAAGTTGGACAGTGAGAGAGAAATAATTAAATGAAATTTAGATAGATTGAATGAGAGAGCAATGGTTAAGCTAAGTTTGGATAGTGAAAGAGAAATAGTTAAGTGAAAGTTTGACAGAGTGAATGAAAGAAAAATAGTTAAGCTAAAGTTGGACATAGAGAGGTAAATAGTTATGATAACGTTGGATAGACAGAGTGAGAAATATGTTAAAGTTGGACAGTGTGAGAGAAATAGTTTAGTGAACGTTGGACAGAGTGAATGAGAGAGAAATAGTTAAGCTAAAATTGGACACAGAGAGAGAAAATAGTTAAGCTAAAATTGGACAGAGAGAGAGAAATAGTTATGTTCACTGATTAAGTGCTGTGGGATGATTAATCGTCTTAAGCGACATCCAGTATCTGCCATGGGCTTATATATTGTCAAAACTTTGTGATTGCAAAATTAAAATATCAGTACAGTAGTTTTCCCTAAGTAACCTGCTTTACTTTGATATACAATCGTGGTATGAAAATAGAAATGGGAGATAGATCTCCCCTATTCGTAGTTACCGACTACTAAATGAAAGCCAGAAATGGCTTGTAAGACTCCCTAGTACAGGTACAGACACATATGGTAAGATTCCACTAAGGTATTAAGTCAGGCTTTGCAATAGAAAGCCATGAGAGCACAGGGAATTTTCTGCCCTCACAAGAGGAGAATGCTCACTCTGGTTAGAACTCTGGTTAGTCTGAAAGCGAGTTTTACCCCAGCCACCTGCTCTCTGGATTTTGTTGTCAAATGAAGTAATACTGTCACTCTTTATTTGAGCACAATAATGCACATGGAATTTTGATGACATCAAATAACACAGTAGGCGAAGATTATAACTTTGTAATGAAGAAATGGGGGGGGGGGGTATGTTTCATAGGCATCACAATGTTACATAACAAAAATTATACACAAGATATCTTTATTCCCAACTATCTAAAATGTGATGTTTCTGAAAACTCCGGAACACTAGGCAAAGTGTTCTAGCACAATTAACTAAGGATGATTGTCCTTGGCTAAGTTAATTATTGATATTAACTGTTAATGTCCTGGGTAGATATTGTAAAGACAGGTTAGTCCTGGTACTGCTGATTCCCATTTTCTAAATTAGTGTTCATGTTCCTTTGTGGAAAAGTAACTGTATATATTAGATGAATCTAACTGTTGGCTGTTGATCGACGTTGAGGTTACATGGGTTTGGCATAGCACTTATTTTCATTCTTGAGTGACACTGGGCAGTCCAGGGTGACAAATATTGATGAACTGTCCTCTGCTCTTCAAGGTAACCCAAAGGTGAAGACTCATCCTACACGGATTAATTCACCACTCAGTATATGGATGTTCTCAGTTTAAGAACACCATATGCAAGCCCGAGACCATCACCCACATCTGTTAACATAATACGTACAACACCAGTGTACTCATCCTCACACATGCAGGTTCACATGGCCGAATGGGTAAGAACGCATGTTCTTAAACATCCGGTGTGCTAATGCCGAGGTTAACAGTTCAACCCCTACACCGGACAGCTGGACTAAAATGTTGACCTATCCTTGATTTTGGAACGTTAATTACAAGTACCCCTGAAGCCGGAGTGGGTTCACCTGATGGCGATATTAATAAGGAAAGCTAATCCACACGCAAAATTCAGTCCATCACTACTATAAGTAGTGTGTATGGACTATGCTTGAGTTCAAAGCAAGCGAGCGCAAAAACAAATCCTCACACATTTTGGGGAATAGGGAAAAGGAGTACATACTACTACACAGGTGCAGTCCAGCCTGATCTTCTTCTGTTGTGGATCGTCACTCCCATGATCTGACATGACCAATTTCCAATTTTTAGCTACATGATATAGGCAATCATCATTTCATGTTTACAAGACATGTCTCAACCCTTTTGTGCATCGAGCTTCATACTCAGTCGCACCGTCAATTACCAATTGGTATATTTTACTGATATGACTCAGATTAAGAGTTACATCGGCACCAATTCCTGGCCTTTATCTCCTCTGCAGGATAGGGGGCCTCTAATAAGTATGACATGTTTATTAGTCACAAAAGTATAACAAAAGTGTGTGTGTGTGTGTGTATATATATATATATATATATATTATATATATATATATATATATATATATATATATATATATATATATATATATATATATATATATAATGAATACTCATGCATATTAATATACAGAAAAAAAAGGATATAGTGAAGTAACCACTATTACACCTGACAGAAAATTTACTGTCTTTAAGCCAAATAAGATTACCGATAGATTTTCCTATACGAAGATATTTTCATAATTTATAGACTGCGTGTAATAGTTGAAGAGAGATAATCAAATATTTATCTTACCAACAAAAGGGAAATAATCAATTTATTTCCAGAATAGGTCATTTCGTTAGACAGAAGGTCTATAACTCCATTCTACATAGAGGAAGAAATATTAACTGCAAGAGTTTGAATCCTTTCTACAAGATAGTCTACTCATACAAACAGGGTGTGACTAATAAGTATACATTAACCTCTTGTTATCAGCCGGTCTCATCTCATCATGTTCCTCTTGTACCTTGTGGTGTCGAGGTGAAGTATAAACATTGTGAGAGTGCCCGATTATGGGCTTCATATATCGATATTCCCATGGACTCTGCTATTTCCTCCGTCCAACGTTTACGTGGTCGGCCTCTTCCTCTGCTTCGCTCTGGTCTGTACATCATTGCTTGTTGTGGTATGCTGTTGACTGGTAACCTACTTGCATGGCCAAACCATTTGACTTGCTGCTTTCTAATAAAATCTAGTGCTGCTTTAACCCCCACTTTAGTCCTGATTTCTTCATTTCTGATCTATCTCTTCTTGATACATTAAGTATTCTTCTCAGAAACCTCATTTCTGTTGTTGTGATTTTTCTTTTCTCTTTTTCTGTCATTGTCCAGGTTTCTGTCATTGGTAGCATAGAGTTGGTAGGAAGATTGTGTTGTAAAGTGCTTTCTTAGTAGTTATTGATATATGTTTGTTATTTAGTATTGGTGCCATTTGTCCAATGAGTTGGTTTGCCTTATTGCATCTATTTTCAATCTCGTCTTCTGATCTGCCATTTGATGATAATATACTTCCTAGGTACTTGAAACTCTTCACTTGTTTCAAGGGATGTTCGTTTAGGTGAATTGTTGTTGTTTGTTCTTCTTTAGTTACAGTCATTACCTCTGTTTTGCTTGTGCTAATTTTCATGTTATATTCCCTACACATTTCATTTAGACGTGTGGTCTTGTAATTCAGCTTCTGATTTCGCTATTAGTACTTGGTCGTCCGCAAACAGGAGTTCTCTAATGGTTAGATTTGCAGATGGTTCTTCTTTTGTGTTCTCATCATGCGGTATTCTTGCTGTCTCTGTTTGGCTGGTTTCTTTACATATGTTGTCTATATATGTTATGAACAAGAAAGGGGACAGGACACAGTCTTGTCGTACTCCAGATCTTTTGGTAAAGGGTTCTGAGTGTCCTCCAGTTGCTCTCACTATGCATTCACTGTTGTTGTATAAACTTCTACATAGGTTTGTTAGATGTGTACTCACTCCATATTGTTTAAGGATTTCCCACAGCTTGTTTCTATCTACTCTATCGATTGCCTTTTCTTGATCAACAAAGGCTAAGTAGAGTGTTTCATTGAATTCGATTGATTTTTTTATAAGTTGTCTAAGAGCAAAAATGGCATCTGTGCATCCTTTGTTTTTCCTAAATCCAAGTTGTGTTTCACTATCAGCCAGACTTTAGGGTAAAAATATCCAATCAAATTTTCCCCAAATCCTTTAGGAATTAAATTGTCATGTTGACTGCCTGGGGATAGGCTCCTGTCTAGCCTATATAAAATAGGATGATTAATCCCCTAAACTCTCTATTTGGTAAAATCAGCCTTCTCTTGCAAGGTAATGTTTAGTCTATTAATTAGTTTAATGCACCATGTAGGTGTCAACTTTACATTAACTTTATGTTGCATTCCATTTCCTTGCAGCGTCCACCTTAAAATAATGTCACCTGGCTAATGATAACACACTTTGGACTCATGTTGGTAAAATCAACAGGCGTTTATATTATCCCACATTCTTATATCATCTTGACAATGTACTGAAGGCTAATTCTCAAGTTTGCAAGATGCAAGTTAGGTATGAAAATGTCACAACAAAACAACATGTCTGCTACCATATTAACAACTATTAGCTCCTAACTGTGACACATCCTTACTTCATATTTTGCCATCCATATTTATTTAGTCCAAACCTACTTTTTGTTTGGCACTGAATCAGTTAAAGTTGGACAGAGAGAGAGAGAGAGAGTTATGGTTAGGTTGGAGAGAGAGAGAGAGAGCGAGAGAGAGAGAGAGAGAGAGAGAGAGAGAGAAATCTGTATGTAAAAGTTGGACAGAGTGAAAGAAATAGTTATGTTTCATTTGGACAGACAGAGAGAAAGAGAGAGAAATAGTTAAGCTAAAGTTGGACAGAGAGAGAAAAATAGTTATGTTAAAATTGGACAGAGAGAAAGAGAAATAGTTATGTTACAATTGGACAGAGAGAGAGAGAAATAGTTATGTTAAAATTGGAGAGAGAGAGAGAGAAATAGTTATGTTAAAATTGGAGAGAGCGAGAGAGAGAAATTGTTATGTTAAAGGTGGCAGAGAGAGAGAAATAGTTATTTTAAAACTGGACAGAGAGAGAGAGAGAAATAATTATGTTAAAGTTGGACAGAGAGAGAAATAATTAAGCTAAATTTTGACACACAGAGAAATAGATATCTTAAAGTTGGACACAGACAGATATAAATGTTTATGTTGGACTAAGAAAGAAAGTGTTTCGTTAACGTTAGACATTGATTGTAAAGTGGCCAGTTTTGTCTATATTACAACAGGTAAGCCAAGAACTTCAGAAAATGTGAAAGCTGGTGAACAAAATGAGTCTGTCAACATCATTAATGACTCACTTACATGTCGGAGTTATTTGGTGGGAAACTACGATAATATTGACCTCAATCACATGAGGACATTTTGCAAGGGATTTTTCGAATCTTTCGTTAATTGTTGTACAGGACATGATGTTTTCAAGACTACAGATTCAGGAATGAGTATTAATAACATTGTGTGTCTTGTTTCTCTTGTTTTTGCATTGTTAGTACTTGTTGTTTATTTGATTGTAAAATGGTGTAAATGTGTATGTAACAACTTGCAGGAAAGAACTAACTGTATTTGGTTGCCAGAACTGATCCTGCTTTGTGCAATAAATGTTTACATGTCTTGTTCCTGCATGTTTAATGTGCTTGCAACAAACAACACTGTGGGGAAAATAATTATTAGTATTTTAACTATTTTTCTGTTTTCAATAGCTTTGTATATTTTGTACACATTTTGGAATCAAAATATGAACAATCATGTCTTCTATGTCGTGAATACCAAATCGACAGTTGTGCAGGTTACAAAACTACTGAATCAAACTGATGCTGTTTGATTGGGTTGATTGATAGTGACGTTAAGTTAAAAGTTTGCTGTATCATACGTAATGAGTTTAATTATTACTGTGGTGTATGTATTGATATGGTTGTTGAATGTAATCTATGCCATATAATATGTATTGATACTGTTGTAGAGTTTTATCATTGCTATATCATGCGTATGGACAAGGTCAGACTGGCTTAGAGGTTACAATGCCCGTCTCTGTCTCATGCAGAGATCATTATTTTCATATTCTAGGCTGTATTTTGATAAAACAAGAAATGGCTACAATACTCCTCTCTGATCGTGGGACAGTGAATCAGATGGCTAACCTTCTCATACAGTGGTGAAACACTTGACAGGACCACGTGCACGATGTACATGTTGAATCCCTCGGCAGATGAAAAGTTGTAAAGAGCAGGCCTATTAGTCTGCTGTCCTGGCAAAATTGTACAATTAGAAAAGCTACCCACAAAAGAACATGTATCACATGGTGGTTCTCGTATATACATTTGGATCCTTGCTGGTGATGTAGAGAGTGTGCACTGTGCTGGGTGTGGTTCTGGTATATAAACTCATCTGTTTCCTTGCTGGTACTAAAGAGTGTGTGCAATGTGCTGGGTGTGGTTCTGGTATATAAACTCTGTTTCCTTGCTGGTACTATAGAGTGTGTGCACTGTGCTGGGTGTGGTTCTGGTATATAAACTCATCTGTTTCCTTGCTGGTACTATAGAGTGTGTGCACTGTGCTGGATGTGGTTCTGGTATATAAACTCATCTGTTTCCTTGCTGGTACTATAGAGTGTGTGCACTGTGCTGGGTGTGGTTCTGGTATATAAACTCATCTGTTTCCTTGCTGGTATTATAGAGTGTGTGCACTGTGCTGGGTGTGGTTCTGGTATATAAACTCATCTGTTTCCTTGCTGGTGCTGTAGAGCAGTGGTTCTCAACTTTTTTTGGCCCATGCACCCATTCACCAAATTTTCAGAATGTCATTCACCACCCACCCCCACCCCTTTCATATTTCCTCCCTATAAATTCCCCCGCCCCTCTACACAATATACGTAAAATTGGAAGCTAAATTTAATAGCACATTCTAGAGCAAGTCTAGATGTATACATAAAACGTGATTTACGGGTCTACTTATGTTATAAAACGAATTTCAAAAGGGTGGAAGTACAGAATCGTAAAGTATGGAGGGAAATGCGATATCAAGTAATCGGTTCTTGTAATAACATTATTCCCCCCCCCCTCCTCGTAAACCCTCAAATTACCCCCTTGTTGGGGGGGGGGGGAGAATTCCCCACAGGTTGAGAACCACTGCTGTAGAGTGTGCACACTGTGCTGAGATTATTCCTGTGTGGTTTATGGAGTTGGGGGGGGGGGGGGGGTGTGATTGGAGCACTAAAGAGATATACCTATTCTGTGAACAAGATATCGACTCAAAACTACAGCCAACATATTAACTGTTTAAGTGTCATGGGATGATTAATCGTCTTAAGCAACTTCCTTTATCTGCCATCGGCATACATATTACTGAAATGTTGTCATTCTGTTATTCCTGTATAATAGTGATTTTACACATTAGAACATATTTACATAACGTAGTTGATAAGGAGCAACGCTGATAACGTCATGAGCATTGTCGAATGTGGGTTCACTTCCTGCATTTGTCATCTCGCTAACTGGGGGAAACACTGGCCACTTAATCCTCCCTGCATTCAGAGTTACAAAATGTGTTGGCCCTAACATATAAATGACCCACAGCAGAACCCATAGCTTTTTGACACTATTTTTTAACATTTATGTACAATAATGATAAAAGGCATATTTATGTTACATTCATGTTTAAGAAATATTTTAAAAATTACAACAGATTTACATTAATCGCATTCCTGTAGAATAATAATAACAACAAATCATAACAAATTTACAAAATATTTGTATTTCTACCGGCGCTGTGGCCTAGGGGCAGTGAACGCTATTCACAATTTCTCCGACACATAGAGTCGACGCTAGAAATCAGCTGTAGACGATTTGGAAGTAGATTATCTTGCATTGATTTAATGTGTATGAGCGTCAGTCGTTCAGAAAGAAATGGCAAACTACTCAACTATTGTGTAGTAATTTACAAACTGTCAAAAAATGCTGGAGTTGATTCCAACATCCTATAAAGGACAAACAACTAACTTTTAACATTCCTGTACAATAATGATTTTTTTTTTTAAACATATTTACTTGTCTGACATTCCTGCATATCCTGGACTTTGTCTTATGGATCTAGGGCAACTGGTACTTGATGCTTGTTAGACAATGCACACCACACAATTTATAATTGTGGCTTAGCCGTGTAGATCGTCTTACATGTATATAATAAAATATATATCGTTACTTATAGACATATATATTCTGGTATACACATCTGGATCCTTGCTGGTGCTGTAGAGTGTGTAAACTGTACTGAATGTGGTTCTGATATATACTGTTAAAAAAAAAAAAAGAAATGCAACATTTTTGGTGTTACTTTTATCGAAGATATTTGCTAATTGGACGTCAGTCAACCTATCGACTGTGTCCACCTGGTCATTAACTTCTCGTGGTTACCTGAATTGTACTCACCTCATGATTCGTGAGGTCATGAAAGAGGTCAAGGTCAAAACAACATTTTTGACAATAATTCGTGACAGGTTCATGATAATCCCGTGAAACTTACTGAACACAAAACTCTCTGACCATACTATTGAATGCTTATAAAAGATTGACACTCCTCTAATAAGTTCAGTTGAAAATTCAATGCGCAAGTATGGCTCATTTCACTACAGAACAACGACTCATCATCATTGGATGTTTACAGGCTGGACAGTCACAACGTTTAGTAACCAGAGAATTAATGTGGTTAGAAGCACCATTAGTCGCCTTTGGAAGCGATTTAAAGAAACTGGCTCAGTGGCAGACCGGTCGCGCAGTGGGAGACCCAGAATCACAACTGCTGCTGAAGACCGCTTCATACGGCTGCGTCACCTTAGGAATAGGTTTGCATCTGCGTCCTCCACAGTCCAGTCAATGTCAGGAGCTCGTGGAATTTCAGTTCAAACAGTCAGGAACCGGCTGCACGACGTTGGTCTTCAGGCTAGAAGACCCTAGAGAGGTCCTGTTCTTACCGATCGGCATCACCAGAATCGACTGCAGTGGGCGAATCAGCATCGTCAATAAAATGGTACAAGTTTGCAATTGAAACTGCAATAATGTTGCATTTCTTTTTTTTTTTTTTTTTTTTTTTTTTTTGTGTGTGTGTTTTGAACAGTATACATCCCCAAATCATGGAAGAGAAGTCAACATTTTAGTCCAACTGATCAGCGTAGGCTTTGAACCCGCTACCTTGACATCAGTACCCGGAAGTTTAAGAGCAAACACTCTTATCCATTTGTCCATGCTGACCTCCTGTCTTGTGTTTATAGTGTATGCTGCTGTATGATATGGTGATGAGAGCAAGAGTTTATGTAGAAATAAACAGACGTGTATGTGTGTCTGATGAGACAAGAAGGCTTCAGTCTAAGAATCTGAATAATAGCATTCCATGTAAATATTATGTGATTTGTATTCACATATTTAACTAATGTCTCCATAAGTCACCTACTTGTAAAAATTTTTTTCATTACCACTAACAATAATATAAGATGTGTACATTATTAAATATATATGTAGATGGTTCAGTGTGTTGAGTTGGATGTGAGTGTGGGTAGGTGGGTTGGCTGATGGGTGGGTGGGGTGTGTGCGATTGTGTGTTTGTTTTGGTGTGGGTGGGTGTGGGTGTTTTGGTTAGTGTGTGGGTGTAGATGTACGTTTGGGGGTTGTTGATTATATGTGGGTGGGTGGGTGTGGGTTTATCTGTGTAGGTGGGATGGGTTGGGGGTTATGAGGGTGTGGGTGGGTGGGTGTGAGAGAGAGGAGAGTTGAACATGTATATGCCACATGCTATTCCATATTTTTTGTGTATCCTCCTCATTCATAGTATCATGATTTTCACATGTACATGTACAATATTAAAATTGTGGTATGTGGGTGGGGGGGGGGGTGTTTATGTATGTGAGGGTGGGTGGGGCAGTTGGTGTGTGGGTGGGTAGGGAGGGTGGGTGGGTGTGTGGATAGTGTGTGTCTGTGGGTGTGAGTAGGTATGCCTCTGTGGGTGGGTCGGCAAGAGTGGGTGTGTGTGAGGGTGGGTAGGTGTGTTTGTCGGTGGTGTGGTTTTGTGTGGGTGGGTTATGCAGTCTCAGGTAGGAGTGTGGGTTTGATGTGAGTGAGCGAGAATAAAGAGTTGAACATGTAGTGTGTCTGTGGGTGTGAGTAGGTGTCTGTGTGGGTGGATAAGAGTTGGTGGGCGTGTGTTTGGTTTGGGTGGAAGTGTTGGTGGGTGCATGTAGGTATTGGGGTGGGGTGTGGGTGTGTGTGAGAAAGTAGAGTTGAACGTACATATGCCACATGTGATTCCATATTTTTTTTTCTTGGTTTATCCATATCATTCACATTATCATTTTTACTGTCACTTGATTTTCACATGTACAACGTGGTAATAGGCATTGTTTATATTCACAATTTTAATTTGACAATGTTGTTTTCCCTGTGTAAAAATAACATGCAAAATAGTTAATTGCTGTAAGAAAGATGAGTGTCTGGAGGGACCGAATGTAAGATGGGCCTGCGTGCCCAATTTGTGACCCTTTGAAAATAAAGTTTGTTCGTTCGTTTTTTCATATAAATAACGTGTTTTTGTCCATTTTGGTAACACTACTTGGGTGTTTTGCTATGTCTGTCTGTTTTGCTTGGCTTCATTGGCCTAGCTTTGTTTGTGTGGATGCTTCTACTCAGCTAAGACCTTCACGTTTAGTGACCTTTACATTTAGTTAGGAGAACTATTGGAATTTTAGGAGTGATACTATATTTAGAAGAGAACTATCAGACTAACAGTGGGGAGCTGTTACAGAGATCAATGGCTCATAAGTTACACGACTTGTCCTCAGAACAGGGTAGTTGCAAAGGACATGCAACACTACAACCATATGAAAGCCTAACACAGCTTTTCTAGAGACAGCGAACTTGACACAAGTGCATGCAGAAGTTGAACACACTGACCTTTGACGTGCCTAATTAGGCGTGATGCCCGCCCCTCACAAGAGGGACTTGGAAGAAGACGTATAAAGCTGTTTATTAAATGTAAAGGCAAGAGGCCAACTGCATTGCATCGGGTGCTATCCCATATGGCTGGGTATTATTTCCACAGAGTGGCCTGCCGAAAGCGTCGCACAAATCACGAAGTTCGTAAATTCAGCGACGAAGGGATCTCCGAAACAACTGCACCAGTGAACCGAATGACGTAGTATAGCGCTGAAGTGCGAACACGAACCCCCGACCTTCGTAGCGGGAGGCAGGCAGCTTAACTACTTGGCCACGGATGAGCCCCAATAAGTTTTTCAAATAGTATCCTGAAGATGTATACACCACTATTTGTGTTCTTTCCTTGACAAAACCACATTGTTCATCACTAATTTTTGATTTAATCTTTTTTCTTGCTCTTCTCGTAAGAATTTGTTTTAAAGTTGTATATCCTTTACAGGATGTTGCAGTCAACACCAGTATTTCACCGCCGCTGTTGATGTCTTAGCAAGTCTTTACGTTCAGTAGTTTGCCATTGCTTTCTGAACGACCGGCTCCCATAACAACACGTTAAAACCAGCGCGACATGGTCTGCTGCCGAATCGGTCATTGCTGTGTTCTGAACGTGGGTAAGCGGTATTACGAATCGCGTTCGCAACGTCATCGCCACGGAGCCTACGTTCGTAAGAATTAGCTCGTAATAATAATAATAGTGATAATGCAGTTCTCCTTTGCGAAGACGTTAAGAACGTTGTTCGTAACACCGTATACCCACGTACGAAACACAGCTGCGCGAGGTTTGGCAGCAGACAGCGATGCTGTAGTCACTTATAGAGGTATGTGAGCCGGTAGTTTAGAAAACACTGGCAAACTACAGAGCGTAAAACTTGCTAAGACATCAACAGCAGATGAAAAATTATGGTGTTGACTGCAGCGTCCTGTAAAAACATATGCAGACAAATAAATAACAATAATAATACAAGTCAAAGGTAGTCCCATAGCAGGTGCCGCTGTTGGGATGCAAAGTGTCGGGATCATATCTCTAGGCCGCGACATGTGAAGTGGAATGCAAAGTGTCGTGACTTCATATCTCTAGGCCGCGACATGTGAAGTGGAATGCAAATTGTCGTGACTTCATATCTCTAGGCCGGGACATGTGAAGTGGAATGCAAAGTGTCGGGGATCATATCTCTAGGCCGCGACATGTGAAGTGGAATGCAAAGTGTCGGGGATCATATCTCTAGGCTGCGACATGTGAAGTGGAATGCAAAGTGTCGTGACTTCATATCTCTAGGCCGGGACATGTGAAGTGGAATGCAAAGTGTCGGGGATCACATCTTTAGGCCGGGACATGTGAAGTGGAATGCAAAGTGTCGTGACTTCATATCTCTAGGCCGGGACATGTGAAGTGGAATGCAAAGTGTCGGGGATCATATCTCTAAGCCGGGACATGTGAAGTGGAATGCAAAGTGTCGGGGATCATATATATATATATATATAGGCCACGACATGTGAAGTGGAATGCAAAGTGTCGGGGATCATATCTCTAGGCCGGGACATGTGAAGTGGAATGCAAATTGTCGTGACTTCATATCTCTAGGCCGGGACATGTGAAGTGGAATGCAAAGTGTCGGGGATCATATCTCTAGGCCGCGACATGTGAAGTGGAATGCAAAGTGTCGGGGATCATATCTCTAGGCCGCGACATGTGAAGTGGAATGCAAAGTGTCGGGGATCATATCTCTAAGCCGGGATATGTGAAGTGGAATGCAAAGTGTCGTGACTTCATATCTCTAGGCCGGGACATGTGAAGTGGAATGCAAAGTGTCGGGGATCACATCTCTAGGCCGGGACATGTTAAGTGGAATGCAAAGTGTCGTGACTTCATATCTCTAGGCCGGGACATGTGAAGTGGAATGCAAAGTGTCGGGTATCATATCTCTAAGCCGGGACATGTGAAGTGGGATGCAAAGTGTCGGCGATCATATCTCTAGGCCGGGACATGTGAAGTGGAATGCAAAGTGTCGTGACTTCATATCTCTAGGCCGGGACATGTGAAGTGGAATGCAAAGTGTCGGGATCATATCTCTAGGCCGGGACATGTGAAGTGGAATGCAAAGTGTCGGGATCATATCTCTAGGCCGCGACATGTGAAGTGGAATGCAAAGTGTCGGGGATCATATCTCTAGGCCGCGACATGTGAAGTGGAATGCAAAGTGTCGGGGATCATATCTCTGGGCCGCGACATGTGAAGTGGAATGCAAAGTGTCGGGGATCATATCTTTAGGTCGCGACATGTGAAGTGGAATGCAAAGTGTCGTGACTTCATATCTCTAGGCCGGGACATGTGAAGTGGAATGCAAAGTGTCGGGGATCACATCTCTAGGATGGGACATGTGAAGTGGAATGCAAAGTGTCGTGACTTCATATCTCTAGGCCGGGACATGTGAAGTGGAATGCAAAGTGTCGGGGATCATATCTCTAGGCCGGGACATGTGAAGTGGAATGCAAAGTGTCGTGACTTCATATCTCTAGGCCGGGACATGTGAAGTGGAATGCAAAGTGTCAGGGATCATATCTCTAGGCCGGGACATGTGAAGTGGAATGCAAAGTGTCGGGATCATATCTCTAGGCCGCGACATGTGAAGTGGAATGCAAAGTGTCGGGGATCATATCTCTAGGCCGCGACATGTGAAGTGGAATGCAAAGTGTCGTGACTTCATATCTCTAGGCCGGGACATGTGAAGTGGAATGCAAAGTGTCGGGGATCATATCTCTAAGCCGGGACATGTGAAGTGGAATGCAAAGTGTCGGGGATCATATATATATATATAGGCCACGACATGTGAAGTGGAATGCAAAGTGTCGGGGATCATATCTCTAGGCCGGGACATGTGAAGTGGAATGCAAAGTGTCGGGGATCATATCTCTAGGCCGGGACATGTGAAGTGGAATGCAAAGTGTCGTGACTTCATATCTCTAGGCCGGGACATGTGAAGTGGAATGCAAAGTGTCGGGGATCATATCTCTAGGCCGGGACATGTGAAGTGGAATGCAAAGTGTCGGGATCATATCTCTAGGCCGCGACATGGGAAGTGGAATGCAAAGTGTCGGGGATCATATCTCTAGGCCGCGACATGTGAAGTGGAATGCAAAGTGTCGGGGATCATATCTCTGGGCCGCGACATGTGAAGTGGAATGCAAAGTGTCGGGGATCATATCTTTAGGTCGCGACATGTGAAGTGGAATGCAAAGTGTCGTGACTTCATATCTCTAGGCCGGGACATGTGAAGTGGAATGCAAAGTGTCGGGGATCACATCTCTAGGCCGGGACATGTGAAGTGGAATGCAAAGTGGCGTGACTTCATATCTCTAGGCCGGGACATGTGAAGTGGAATGCAAAGTGTCGGGGATCATATCTCTAGGCCGGGACATGTGAAGTGGAATGCAAAGTGTCGTGACTTCATATCTATAGGCCGGGACATGTGAAGTGGAATGCAAAGTGTCGGGGATCATATCTCTAGGCCGGGACATGTGAAGTGGAATGCAAAGTGTCGGGATCATATCTCTAGGCCGCGACATGTGAAGTGGAATGCAAAGTGTCGGGGATCATATCTCTAGGCCGCGACATGTGAAGTGGAATGCAAAGTGTCGGGGATCATATCTCTAGGCCGCGACATGTGAAGTGGAATGCAAAGTGTCGGGATCATATCTCTAGGCCGCGACATGTGAAGTGGAATGCAAAGTGTCGGGGATCATATCTCTAGGCCGCGACATGTGAGGTGGAATGCAAAGTGTCGGGGATCATATCTCTAGGCCGCGACATGTGAAGTGGAATGCAAAGTGTCGGGGATCATATCTCTAGGTCGCGACATGTGAAGTGGAATGCAAAGTGTCGGGGATCATATCTCTAGGCCGCGACATGTGAAGTGGAATGCAAAGTGTCGGGGATCATATCTCTAGGCCGCGACATGTGAAGTTGAATGCAAAGTGTCGGGGATCATATCTCTAGGCCGCGACATGTGAAGTGGAATGCAAAGTGTCGGGGATCATATCTCTAGGCCGCGACTTGTGAAGTGGAATGCAAAGTGTCGGGGATCATATCTCTAGGCCGGGACATGTGAAGTGGAATGCAAAGTGTCGGGATCATATCTCTAGGCCGCGACATGTGAAGTGGAATGCAAAGTGTCGGGGATCATATCTCTGGGCCGCGACATGTGAAGTGGAATGCAAATTGTCGTGACTTCATATCTCTAGGCCGGGACATGTGAAGTGGAATGCAAAGTGTCGGGGATCATATCTCTAGGCCGCGACATGTGAAGTGGAATGCAAAGTGTCGGGGATCATATCTCTAGGCCGGGACATGTGAAGTGGAATGCAAAGTGTCGGGATCATATCTCTAGGCCGCGACATGTGAAGTGGAATGCAAAGTGTCGGGGATCATATCTCTAGGCCGCGACATGTGAAGTGGAATGCAAAGTGTCGGGGATCATATCTCTGGGCCGCGACATGTGAAGTGGAATGCAAAGTGTCGGGGATCATATCTTTAGGTCGCGACATGTGAAGTGGAATGCAAAGTGTCGTGACTTCATATCTCTAGGCCGGGACATGTGAAGTGGAATGCAAAGTGTCGGGGATCACATCTCTAGGATGGGACATGTGAAGTGGAATGCAAAGTGTCGTGACTTCATATCTCTAGGCCGGGACATGTGAAGTGGAATGCAAAGTGTCGGGGATCATATCTCTAGGCCGGGACATGTGAAGTGGAATGCAAAGTGTCGTGACTTCATATCTCTAGGCCGGGACATGTGAAGTGGAATGCAAAGTGTCGGGGATCATATCTCTAGGCCGGGACATGTGAAGTGGAATGCAAAGTGTCGGGATCATATCTCTAGGCCGCGACATGTGAAGTGGAATGCAAAGTGTCGGGGATCATATCTCTAGGCCGCGACATGTGAAGTGGAATGCAAAGTGTCGTGACTTCATATCTCTAGGCCGGGACATGTGAAGTGGAATGCAAAGTGTCGGGGATCATATCTCTAAGCCGGGACATGTGAAGTGGAATGCAAAGTGTCGGGGATCATATATATATATATAGGCCACGACATGTGAAGTGGAATGCAAAGTGTCGGGGATCATATCTCTAGGCCGGGACATGTGAAGTGGAATGCAAAGTGTCGGGGATCATATCTCTAGGCCGGGACATGTGAAGTGGAATGCAAAGTGTCGTGACTTCATATCTCTAGGCCGGGACATGTGAAGTGGAATGCAAAGTGTCGGGGATCATATCTCTAGGCCGGGACATGTGAAGTGGAATGCAAAGTGTCGGGATCATATCTCTAGGCCGCGACATGTGAAGTGGAATGCAAAGTGTCGGGGATCATATCTCTAGGCCGCGACATGTGAAGTGGAATGCAAAGTGTCGGGGATCATATCTCTGGGCCGCGACATGTGAAGTGGAATGCAAAGTGTCGGGGATCATATCTTTAGGTCGCGACATGTGAAGTGGAATGCAAAGTGTCGTGACTTCATATCTCTAGGCCGGGACATGTGAAGTGGAATGCAAAGTGTCGGGGATCACATCTCTAGGCCGGGACATGTGAAGTGGAATGCAAAGTGTCGTGACTTCATATCTCTAGGCAGGGACATGTGAAGTGGAATGCAAAGTGTCGGGGATCATATCTCTAGGCCGGGACATGTGAAGTGGAATGCAAAGTGTCGTGACTTCATATCTCTAGGCCGGGACATGTGAAGTGGAATGCAAAGTGTCGGGGATCATATCTCTAGGCCGGGACATGTGAAGTGGAATGCAAAGTGTCGGGATCATATCTCTAGGCCGCGACATGTGAAGTGGAATGCAAAGTGTCGGGGATCATATCTCTAGGCCGCGACATGTGAAGTGGAATGCAAAGTGTCGGGGATCATATCTCTAGGCCGCGACATGTGAAGTGGAATGCAAAGTGTCGGGATCATATCTCTAGGCCGCGACATGTGAAGTGGAATGCAAAGTGTCGGGGTTCATATCTCTAGGCCGCGACATGTGAAGTGGAATGCAATGTGTCGGGGATCATATCTCTAGGCCGCGACATGTGAAGTGGAATGCAAAGTGTCGGGGATCATATCTCTAGGTCGCGACATGTGAAGTGGAATGCAAAGTGACGGGGATCATATCTCTAGGCCGCGACATGTGAAGTGGAATGCAAAGTGTCGCGGATCATATCTCTAGGCCGCGACATGTGAAGTTGAATGCAAAGTGTCGGGGATCATATCTCTAGGCCGCGACATGTGAAGTGGAATGCAAAGTGTCGGGGATCATATCTCTAGGCCGCGACTTGTGAAGTGGAATGCAAAGTGTCGGGGATCATATCTCTAGGCCGGGACATGTGAAGTGGAATGCAAAGTGTCGGGATCATATCTCTAGGCCGCGACATGTGAAGTGGAATGCAAAGTGTCGGGGATCATATCTCTGGGCCGCGACATGTGAAGTGGAATGCAAATTGTCGTGACTTCATATCTCTAGGCCGGGACATGTGAAGTGGAATGCAAAGTGTCGGGGATCATATCTCTAGGCCGCGACATGTGAAGTGGAATGCAAAGTGTCGGGGATCATATCTCTGGGCCGCGACATGTGAAATGGAATGCAAATTGTCGTGACTTCATATCTCTAGGCCGGGACATGTGAAGTGGAATGCAAAGTGTCGGGGATCATATCTCTGAGCCGCGACATGTGAAGTGGAATGCAAAGTGTCGGGGATCATATATATAGGCCGCGACATGTGAAGTGTAATGCAAAGTGTCGGGGATCATATCTCTAGGCCGGGACATGTAAAGTGGAATGCAAATTGTCGTGACTTCATATCTCTAGGCCGGGACATGTGAAGTGGATTGCAAAGTGTCGGGGATCATATCTCTGGGCCGCGACATGTGAAGTGGAATGCAAAGTGTCGGGGATCATATATATATATATATATAGGCCGCGACATGTGAAGTGGAATGCAAAGTGTCGGGGATCATATCTCTAGGCCGGGACATGTGAAGTGGAATGCAAATTGTCGTGACTTCATATCTCTAGGCCGGGACATGTGAAGTGGAATGCAAAGTGTCGGGGATCATATCTCTAGGCCGCGACATGTGAAGTGGAATGCAAAGTGTCGGGGATCATATCTCTAGGCCGTGACATGTGAAGTGGAATGCAAAGTGTCGGGGATCATATCTTTAGGTCGCGACATGTGAAGTGGAATGCAAAGCGTCGGGGATCATATCTCTAATCCGCGACATGTGAAGTGGAATGCAAAGTGTCGGGGATCATATTTCTATACCGCGTTATGTGAAGTGGAATGCAAAGTGTCGGGGATCATATCACTAGGCCGGGACATGTGAAGTGGAATGCAAAGTGTCGGGGATCATATCTCTAGGCCGGGACATGTGAAGTGGAACGCAAAGTGTCGGGGATCATATCTCTAAGCCGGGATATGTGAAGTGGAATGCAAAGTGTCGTGACTTCATATCTCTAGGCCGGGACATGTGAAGTGGAATGCAAAGTGTCGGGGATCATATCTCTAGGCCGCGACATGTGAAGTGGAATGCAAAGTGTCGTGACTTCATATCTCTAGGCCGGGACATGTGACGTGGAATGCAAAGTGTCGGGGATCATATCTCTAAGCCGGGACATGTGAAGTGGAATGCAAAGTGTCGGGGATCATTTTTCTAGGCCGGAACATGTGAAGTGGAATGCAAAGTGTCGGGTATCATATCTCTAAGCCGGGATATTTGAAGTGGAATGCAAAGTGTCGTGACTTCATATCTCTAGGCCGGGACATGTGAAGTTGAATGCAAAGTGTCGGGGATCATATCTCTAAGCCGGGACATGTGAAGTGGAATGCAAAGTGTCGGGGATCATATCTCTAGGCCGGGACATGTGAAGTGGAATGCAAAGTGTCGTGACTTCATATCTCTAGGCCGGGACATGTGAAGTGGAATGCAAAGTGTCGGGGATCATATCTCTAGGTCGCGACATGTGAAGTGGAATGCAAAGTGTCGTGACTTCATATCTCTAGGCCGGGACATGTGAAGTGGAATGCAAAGTGTCGGGGATCACATCTCTAGGCCGGGACATGTGAAGTGGAATGCAAAGTGTCGTGACTTCATATCTCTAGGCCGGGACATGTGAAGTGGAATGCAAAGTGTCGGGGATCATATCTCTAAGCCGGGACATTTGAAGTGGAATGCAAAGTGTCGGGGATCATATCTCTAGGCCGGGACATGTGAAGTGGAATGCAAAGTGTCGGGATCATATCTCTAGGCCGCGACATGTGAAGTGGAATGCAAAGTGTCGGGGATCATATCTCTAGGCCGGGACATGTGAAGTGGAATGCAAAGTGTCGGGATCATATCTCTAGGCCGCGACATGTGAAGTGGAATGCAAAGTGTCGGGGATCATATCTCTAGGCCGCGACATGTGAAGTGGAATGCAAAGTGTCGGGGATCATATCTCTAGGCCGCGACATGTGAAGTGGAATGCAAAGTGTCGGGATCATATCTCTAGGCCGCGACATGTGAAGTGGAATGCAAAGTGTCGGGGATCATATCTCTAGGCCGCGACATGTGAAGTGGAATGCAAATTGTCGGGGATCATATCTCTAGGCCGCGACATGTGAAGTGGAATGCAAAGTGTCGGGGATCATATCTCTAGGCCGGGACATGTGAAGTGGAATGCAAAGTGTCGGGGATCATATCTCTAGGCCGGGACATGTGAAGTGGAATGCAAAGTGTCGGGGATCATATCTCTGGGCCGCGACATGTGAAGTTGAATGCAAAGTGTCGGGGATCATATCTCTAGGCCGGGACATGTGAAGTGGAATGCAAAGTGTCGGGGATCATATCTCTGAGCCGCGACATGTGAAGTGGAATGCAAAGTGTCGGGGATCATATATATAGGCCGCGACATGTGAAGTGTAATGCAAAGTGTCGGGGATCATATCTCTAGGCCGGGACATGTAAAGTGGAATGCAAATTGTCAGGGCTTGATATTTCTAGGCCGCGACATATGAGTTGGGTTATCCAGTTCCCTTACTCGTCGCATGTCCTTCCCAGACAATTCTGAAAATTGGTTGGAACCCATTTCTATGAAACTGGGTCGACCCCATAGCAGTGCTTGTCAAAAAAAAAAAATTATCCTGTCACTGCCGTGTTTCGAACCCGGGCGTCTGTTTTAGCAGATAAGTGTGCTCAATAATATGTCACCGCGGAATAAACATTCATGTAAACAACTCCACGAATTGCGCAGCTTAACGTGTTGACTACTTGTATTCTATGCAATCGTGACACAGTTTGTAAATGGCCTTGTACTATCTATATTAAGACTACGCAGCCTTGGCCGTGTTTATTTCGAGTGCAGCAACGTCAATTCTTATTTTAAATATTCCTAATACCTACCATCCTCCCCCCCCCCCCCCCCCCCCCATTCACGCCGTTCTAAAGTTATCCCACATACATAAATTATCTCCAATAGGATTTTCCTGGGAAGAGAGTTCTATGAAATGATATTATGTGCTGTTTTATTATAGAAACGATGCGACGCGTCAATAGACAATATGAACTACCTATCTTCCGTCAAAGAAAGAGTTTCCAACGTTTTATATTTCTATGTGGGGTTGTTAGACTTCTCGATGTTTCGGAACAGTCCTTGTTTATAAAATGAAATATTTCACTGACCCGAAAAAAATGTTTTCGGGGCGCAGTTTTGTAAGATTGTATTCTTAAGACGTACGAAGAAGAAGAGAGAGAAAAAAAAAAGAAAAAGATGAGGAAAAGGGAGAAGATGAGAAGAAGAAGGAGGAAGAGGAGGAGGGAGGGAGGAAAGAAGAATAAGATATAGCCCATGCCTTGTGGTGTTAGTCGTCATGTCTGTCCACAGCCTTCTGTCTCTCGTGTTGCCAACCCTTTCAGATACTGATGTTCCTCCATGCCATGATGTCAAACTGTCCAGCATCTTCTCTCTTGGTATCCTCCTGCGTGTCCTCCCCTCCACCGTTGTCAAGATGTAATCGAACTTTCTTCTTCTCATGATATGCCCATAGAACATGGGCTGTCTGCTTCTGATGCGAGTAACCAGTTCTCTCCGTGAGTTAACTTCTTTCATGATTTCTTCATTAATCTTTCTATCCGTCCACGGTGTTCTCATCATTCTTCTGTATAACACCATCTCCGCAGCTTCCACATAATTCACACTTGTCTGCTAATTGCCCATGCTTCTCTTCCGTACATCAGGATTGGCTCAATATAGCTATGATGTACGCCTAGAATATTATAAACACAATATAATAGTTGTTTTAACTGTCACGATGTGTTTCGTGTTTACGTTTCATTGAAACTGGGTTGCCAGATTCTGTAACTGAGAAATTGGAACATTTCTCTTAAGCTTACGAAGAATCAATGATCTTACACAAATTAATACTGTCACTTCAAAACATGAATAGTTTAAAAGCAAGAAGATAGATTTGATTGCACCGAGTGTTGTCCCATATAATGTTTTTCTTCAGATTAACTTATGCTTGCAGTTTAGCTTGAGATCAATTCTGAACAAGCCACAGTGGACACCGACCAACCGCACTGACAACAGGAAAATGAAAATTAAACTACTGCGTTTGCGCGCGCGGACATTTAATTGTTCCAAGTTAAGCAATTCTACTAAATGACAGCTGAAAAAGATTTTCATTTAATGAAATCATTATTTGACAGAAAAAAAAAAAGAAAAAAAACCGGGACTAACAGACTTCTTGAAATCATTTTTGGGGATGGTGAAATATTTCGGTGAAATAATGGTCGAGTCAAGAACACAAAGCTGATCCACGACTGGTAATTCTAATCGTGTAAGATGGCGAAACATGATCCACCCACACTAATCGTAATGGCACATGATGATGATGCAATATTTCATTGAAACCAGAACTTTCCCTGAAAACTGGGACATCTGACAACCCTCCATATAAACAGCTCGGAATTCTGTGGTAAATAGGAATATTTTTTACAATTTTCATTTTCTCTTCATTGCTTTCATTTTTTCATCTTTTTATTCTTCTCGTCCTGTCGTCACGTCGTAATGTAGTCACAGGAGATCTCCGTGATTATATGTTGTGTTTTGTGTATGTGTTTGTTTGCTGATGAAGGCTAATCGCCTTCAATAAACTACAAGTACAAGCATTTACGCAGAATATTGAAAATATATCGGTGTAATAGAATCACCGGCACTCTTCCGAATAACGGTTCTAAATGGGGATCTAACTCTTTAGTGTAAAAAGCATCCCTTACAGGGCCTCATTTGTTGATGTTGTCGATCACATCCGATCAGTGTCGTGGACTGCTATACCGATCGATGGATGCAATAAATGTTTCCTAGGCCCTGAGGGCCCTCAGTGTCGTCGGAGTGTATATCTATTTCCACATATAACTGATGTAGGTATACTCTGTCGACAGTGTGAGCCCTCCGGGCGCAAAAACATTTATTGCATCCATCGATCGGTCTAGCAGCCCACCAACACACTCATGGAGAACACGTCACATTCAATGCTAGTTCCGATATATAAATTTTTTTTTCTCACAAAGAGCATGCTTTCGGACAGTATTTATAACTTTCGTGCCACAATTTGAACATATAACTGTGAAGTATTATTGGTACGTAATTCCATTTTTCTCAGTTCTATATTTTAGTTCGTAGTGTTTAATATTTTTTTTTATTATATCACCTAATGAGGCACTGTAAAGGATGCTTTTGACACTTCAGAGTTACGTCCCCATTTAGAAACATTATTCGGAAGAGTGCCGAATCACCAATGTAGAGCTGTTTTTTTTTTTTTTTTAAATTATTGTTTTATTACCATAGTACACAAATTTAAATAATGTAAATCTGTTATTATTTGTTATCTTCTTCTTCTGCTGCGTTCATCCGGAGTTTTTTTTTTTCTTTCCCGGACGTGATTGCGTTGTGCCTGTTTACAGCAGAGCTGCGTTCTTGCGCCGTTAGGCCGACACATCCGACTTCTGCGGGCATTTGTTGACCGGGTTAACCTTCCCGGGGGTTTCTTAGGACGTTTGACTCTCACTACTGTGGTGTTATCCCCCATCCCAGCTGACCAATATAGAACAGCCACAGACATCCTGGTCAGCCCTCAAGGGAAGGCAGGGGCAGACCATGGGCATTCCCCGCCATCCAAGGAGGCTTCCATACTTGCAGAGCCGACACACAGCGCTCTGTTACTGGGCTCACCCAAGGAATTGTCACGTCCTGCACATGACTGCTTAGCCTCACTTCCGTATATTGGGCCTTCCGTTCACCATAGGCTGTTCTTCCGGAAACCAGAAGAATGCAGTCTTCAGATGACATCCACACAGTGAGCTTTCGATTCGGACTTTCCACGTAATGGATTTTCTATCCAAGCAATATTCCATTTCGTGCCACTAGGACACTTTTTCCACCTTTTATGAAGCCCACACAGTGAACTTTCGATTCGGACTTTCCACGTAATGGATTTGCTATCCAAGCAATATTCCATTTCATGCCTCTGGACGCTTTTGTAACCGACATACCTGTGATATGAAGTGTGGCAGTCAAAATACTTCTTCGTGCACCTTTAGATGTCAACCTGAATGTAGTTAAAGTAAGCTGCAGTCAACTTGAGCTTGTTGATATCTCCATAGAGCTTGTCCTCACATGAAGCAGGTGTGGGCCAAAATATCTTTCTCTGTTCTGTATATATTGGGCACTCCTGCAGCAAATGTTTAGCTGTCATTTTACCTGTTCCACACCTACAATCATCGGTATCTCCTATCTTTAGTTTATTGAACAAGTGGTTTTTCAGCCTATTATGTCTTGTGCGGAGTCTGAAGATTGCTACTTGTTCTTTTCGGTCAAGTTTGTAATATGCACCATCCTTCTGGTGGCCTGGATGCTCTTATTACCTTTTGGTTCTATAAGTACTTTTTATAAACCTCTTTGCTGTATTAAAGGTTATGTCTATATCAGGCTGTGGTAGTCGTCCGCCCTCTTTTGCTAGTCTGTCAGCCTCTTCATCCATTGTATTACAACTTTTTTGGATTTCTGGCATAGACCATGGAGTGCTGCTTTTAGGTCAGCTAGTTCTGTGCTGTTTTTGTTCTTCAGTATTGAGACAGCTGACTTTGCATCTGTGAAGATGGCTATTTGTTTCTCTTTATTTTCCTCCACCAAGGCGTAATTAACCGGCGTTGTCTTCAGGCTTCCAGTTATGTTTCGCATTCCTTGATTTTGGACTCTACTTATTTTGTTAAAGTTTGACTTAGCTGCTGTCGCCCAAGCTGCAATGCCACATTCCAGTACTGGCCTCACCCGTCCAGTATATAACTTCTTGAGAACTTTCTTATCTGCTCCCCACGTTGTACCAGCAAGCTTTTTCATGATTGCTATTCTCTGCCTTGCTCTTGTTCGATTTTTCTCAACCTGTGTCTTCTATGACAGGCGACGATCAAAGGTGACTCCTAGATAGTTTGGATTTTCTTCATGGTGCAATATTTTTCCATTCAATACCAGCTTAGGTTGCTGAGTTTTATTTTTTTCTTCTTCTTTCGTTCGCTTGAAATATGTCTATATCTGCAATGTTGTCTCTTGTATGAATTTAACTGTTTGTTTTTTTTTTTTTTTCAGTTCACACAGTGGTCCATAGACTTTATCTTCCACTATCGTCTCTCTAGGCCAGAAGGTTTGCCTAGATATGTTATATTTTGGGCAGTCTTGGAGTACGTGCTCTGCTGTCTGCGAGGCCAATCCACATGTGCACATGGCAGTTTCACCAATCTTGAAGTTTGGATACATGTGGTTGCGTAATCTATTGTCGACTTTTAAGCGACTTTAATCTATTGTGTCCTGTTCTGAGGCGCAGAATAATGACTTGTTCTGGTCTGTCAATAACGTGGTAGTCATCTTGAGCAGGTTCTTGTGGCTTTCTGACTGACTTGATCATTCTTTTCTTTTGGTGGCATGTAACGGGCACATCAGGCTGTTCTTCTTTGGCTCCTTCCTTAGCCAATTGATCAGCTCTGTCGTTTCCGAGTACTCCACAGTTGGATGGTATCCACTGTATGGTGACCTTATGCTGACTGCTAAGTTCAGAAAGTAGTATCCTTAGTACTGGCAATTTCTCAGACAGGAGCGCCTCGAGTACTGATTTTGCATCTGTCAGTAGCACCACAGGTTGTGAACCATTGCTGGTATTTATTAATTTCTCTGTTGCTATCTTGATTGCCTCGTACCTCCCGCTCTTCCATTTCGAACAGCATTTTGTGCCGACTCATCTGTGTAGGCTCGGATCCAGAGGTCCTGTGGGTATTCTTCATCAAGGAAGCTGAGAGTGGCTGTTCTTCGCTGCACACTGTTCTGTTCTTCCTTGCCAAATATTCCTCTCACTTTTGTCTGGATTTGTAATGATAGTTTATGCTCATCTTTCCATGGAGTTCGCTCTGGAATAGTTGTTAGGGGGATACAAATCGGTGGTTTCTCTGCAGAGTCGTTTGGCCTGGTGGATAAAACTACTTCTTTTCAACCGCCCCATAGATAGGTTTTCAAATCTGTTCTTCATAGGGTGGCCTGGCAAGCTGAGGAACTTTTCTGCTTGTATTAGCATTTTCGTATCTCTGCTCTCACTCAGTGCTTGTGTCATCCCCATCTTCTCCATTTCCACTATAGGGGTTGATCCCATCCCTCCTGTGGTGACTCTAAGTGCTAGATTTTGCACCTTGTCCAGCTCTTGTAGTGTGGTTTTTGATGCTGAACACCACGCAGTTGACCCATATTCCAGGTGTGGTCGTATGCTCTGTTGGTAAACTTTGCTAAGTATTTCAACACTGGCTCCCCATGTGGTTCCACTTAGCATTCTCAGGATGGCTATTTTCCTTCTGGCTTTTGCTACTGCTTTGTTGGTGTGCTTTCTCCGTGTCAGCCTGCCATCAAATGTTACTCCAAGGTATGTTGGTTCTTTATCTTCTCTTAGGGGTGTTCCATTTATCTGGACGATCCCTGCCTTTTGTTTTGGAGAAAGGGTAAATAGAGTGGTGATGCACTTGTCAGTGTTTATGCTGACACACCATCTATTTGCCCATGCAACAAATGTATCTACAGCTCTTTGTAGCAATTTGGTGGCCACCGATGCATGTTCATTTGTGCTCCATAAAACCAGGTCATCGGCGTACATTGCCGCTTTAATTTCATGCGGTAGATTAGCAACAAGATCATTGATGAAGATTAGAAAAAGTGTGGGGATCAAGACTCCGCCCTGGGGAACACCGTGACGCATTAGTACGTTCTTGCTCTTGAGTCCGTCTATCTGTACTCGGGCTCTTCTGTTGTGCAAGTATGCTTTCACCCAATTGTACATTCTTCCATTGACTTTGCAGTTTCTCAGTTTCTTCATCAGACCTTCTTTCCAGACTTTGTCAAAGGCTTTCTTCAGATCTATCCATGCCGCAAGCATCAGCTTCTTCTCTTGGAATGCATCCTCAATTACTTGAGAGAGGTAGGTTGTCTGATCTTCCGTAGAGTAGCACTTCCTAAAGCCAGCCTACTGTGGCACAAGGATGTTTTTACTTTCAATGTACCACTGCAGTCTGTGATTGATGATGCGCTCCAGTGTTTTGCAGAGACAGCTGGTGAGGCTAATTGGTCTGTAGCTAGAGGCAATGGAACCATCTTTCCCTGATTTTAGGAGGGGTATCATGATTGCTTCTCTCCAGGCTTGTGGAACACTGCCTAAGGTCCAACTGTTATTGAATATCTGTAACAGCTTGCTTTGGTCTCTATTCCTAGGTTCCTGGTCATTTCATTGGAGATACCATCAGCTCCTGGTGACTTTCTCATTTTCAGTTTTGATATGGCTAGCCCCAGTTCGCTGATTGTGATGGGTGCCTCCAGAACCTCATGTACTATTTCCTTCTGTCCTGTATGTTGTCGTTTCTCTCGAATCTCTTGTTGTTTCTCTGGACTAATTTTGATATTGTTATCTTGTGCGAATGAGTCCACAAAATGGTCAGCTGCTTGCTTTCTTGTTAAGATGTTTCCATCTCTATGTAGTGCAATTTTTTAGTTTCTCCCTGCGCCCTCATCGTTAAGTTGTTTTATTAGCTTCCACAATTTCCTTGTGTCTCTTTCAAAGTTCAGAGACTCCGTTTTCTCCTGCCAGCTTTTCCGTCTAGCCTGCAGCTTGGCTCTTTGAAATTTGGCTTTTGCGTGCTGGAATTTATTGTGGTGCTCTTGGCTGGGTGTGGCCTCTGCTTGCTTTCTACACACTTCCACATCGTTATGCAAGTGTTCCAGTTCACTACTCCAGTAGGGTTTATATTGTTTACCGGCTCCTCTTGGTACTGTTTCTCGCGCTGCCTGTAGCATGCATTTCCCAAACTCTTCAACTACTTTATTTATGTCTTTCTCAGTGTCCAGGTTTTTAACCAATATGCTGGTGCGATGCTTGTATATTGCCCAGTCTGCTTTCTTGTAGTTCCACCTCGAGAGGGTGCTGCTTTCACTTACAAGCTCATTTTCTACGGTTAGAAAGACTGGCCGATGGTCACTGCCACCAAGTTGTCTCCCAACAATTCGTGTAATGTTCCACTCCAGGTCTGGTGAATGAAAAGCCAGGTCAGGTGTAGTTGTAGTGTGCCATGATCTCGAGTAGAAAGTATGTGGGTCGGACGGCTTGTTAATCAAGATGAATCTATTCTCATCCTGCCAGTCTTCCAGTCTCTCTCCTCTCTGGTGCATGTGACCATAGCCCCAGCTCTGCGAGGTGGCTGTTGAAATCTCCACACACAATCATTTTTTCTTTTAAAGGTAGTGTGTCCAGTGCCTGTGGGCGGTCACTTGGACAGTTGTAATTGATCAGATGTAGGTCTGTATTACCTGTCTTAAGTGTAAGTGTCTGATACTCAGCCCCTTCCATGTAGACTTCGATTTGGAAAGCAATGATGTTATTTTTTACACGGGTCATTATCCCACTTTTTCGCCTGTCCTTTCGGTCAGATCGGTAACATTGGTAGCCTCTGATTTTGAAGGCTATATTTTCGTTGAGGTGAGTTTCTTGCAAGCAACATATGCTTACTTTTTCTTCGTCCAAGATGTTTTCTAATTCTATTTTTTTTTTTTTTTTTTTTTTTTTTTTTTTTTTTTTTTGTTGCTGACTCCCTCCGCATTCCAGTGCATTATTTTAAGTCTTCGTTTAGTATGGCCAGCCGTCCTATTCTCATGTCCCCTGGCTCCACAGGACATCTGAGAAGGACCTCCAGTAGATGTGGTTGGACCCTTTCGAGACATAGGGCCCGGCACTGCACCTGCCTGGGGGTCCAATGCAGGGCGAGCACCATAACATTTAGCAGTAGTCGACATATTACATTTTGCGTGATTGCGTGACATCCTGATTTCTGTGGTGCGCCTCTTGGCTGGTTGCCTCCGTCTTCAGCACTTTTCTTTGCTAGAGCAGACTGTGGTCTCACTCGAGTGTAGACGTGTGCGCGCGCACACACGTGTCTGCGCATGCATGTACGTGCATACACATCTAGAGCATACTGGTTATTTTCCGGCGCCAGAAACTCGCCGTCGCTCCTTCTCCTATTAGTAGAAACAGTTCCGCCACGTGAAAGCCAGGAGTTGGACTTTTGCTGCATAGGTTATGTATTCACGAGCCATTGGGATTTTTAAGCAATGTTGGGCGCTCACCCCAACACTGCGCCCCGGCTACATACAGCAACATTTGGAACCGCTGAGTTTTATTTGAGAGGGAGAACACTGTGCATGTTGTTTTCTCCTCACTTATCTTCACTAACCATGATTTTGACCAGTCCTCTAGCGCTAATAAGGCTTGCTGTATTCTGCTGTTAGCTGTACTAATATATTCTTCAGATGTCCATATGGCTAGGTCATCTACAAAGGAGGATGTGTGTACTCTGGCTGGAAAATGTTCCGTGATGTCATTTATATATGCTAAAAATAATGTAGGTGAAAGAACTCCTCCTTGGGGGACACCTTGCCCCAGCAGCATCTTTTTGCTGGTTTGTCCTTGTACTTTTGTCCTGGCAGTTCTGTTCTCAAGGTAGTGGCTGATCCATTTATACATTTTCCCACAAACATGCATTTTTTGTAGTTTTACTTTCCGTCCTTCCTTCCATACTTTATCAAATGCTTTTCCAAATCTATCCAAACCGCTAGTGTGTGCTTTTTCTCTTAGAAGGCATCCTCTATTTCCTGAGCTATGTAGGTTATTTGATCTTCAGTGGATCTGTACTTTCTTAATCCTGCTTGGTGTGATGTTAAAAGTTGATTTTCTTCCAGATGTCATGTTAGCCTGCCATTGATAATGCGTTCCATTAATTTTCCTACACAGCTAAGTAGACTGATAGGTCGATAGCCATTTGATTCTTACAGGTCTTTTTTTTTGGGGGGGGGGGAGGGGGGGGGGACTGGTATTAGTGTAGCTTCCTTCCATGCCTATGGGAATATTCCTCTCTTCCAGCTGTAATTTAGGACTGCTAGTAGTTTCTTTTTTGCCTTAGTGCCTAGTCCTATTAGCATTTCATTTGTGATTCCATCCTTTCCTGGTAATTTCTTCTTTTTTAGGGTATTCATTGCCTGTTCCGTTTCTTCCATTGTTAGATTTGCCATCATGTATTCTGCTGCTGTCTCTGTATTACTGTGATGTATCTGTTTATCTTTGATTGCTTTCTTCTGTCCGATTGTAATATCAATGTGGTCGGCTACGGGGATGTAAAATAGCCACTGTAAAGAAATGGCGGGGGTCCCCTCTGGTGAAATGGTTGAGCCGTTGGCTTTGAGTTCTGACGGGCATGGGTTTGTTCCCCTGACTACATTGATCAGAACACAAATGCTACTTTTCCGGAGATTTCTGAGATTTGCAGTTCGTGCTTTGTGTGATGCTCTCGGCAAGCGACTTACTGTTCTTTGGAAAGAGACTGGGCCAAATGGTGTAACTCATGGTGTAATGAATGTCATTGTTTATTGTCACAATGTTTATTGCTTTCATCGACTTCACAAAGGCATTTGATTTGGTCAGTCGTGAGGGTCTGTTCAAGGCACTAAAGAGGATTGGCTGCCCACCAACCCTTCTGTCCATTGTGGAATCGTTCCACACAGGCTTGAAGGGTATAATCAAGTTCGATGGTGCAACTTCAGAAGAGTTTGAAATCAAGAGTCGAGTTAAGCAATGTTGTGTACTAGCTCCCACCCTCTTTGGAATATACTTTTCACTTCTATTGAAATATGCCTTTCGTGATCAGGATGGTGGTATATACATTAACTCACGCTCAGATGGCGGCCTCTACAATCCTCAGAGATTGAATGATAAGACCAACATTAGGAGGGTACTGATCAGAGAGTTGCTTTGTGCAGATGATGCTGCAATTACGACCCACTCTTACGAAGAATTACAACATCTACAATCTGCATTATCCAATGCTTGTTCTGAATTTGTTTTAACAATTAATAAAAAGAAGACACAGATTATGTCACAAGGTGCACATGGGGTACCACCAATCTTTATTGACGACGCCGAACTGGAGATAGTAGACCATTTTACATATCTAGGATCAGAGATAAATAGCAAATTATTCCTAGATCAGGAAATCAACATCAGGATTGGTAAGGCAGCAACAACAATGCACATGTTAGCAAAAGGAGTCTGAAAGAACAGGAAGTTTACTGCCAAAACAAAAGTCCTCGTCTACCAAGCCTGTGTCCTTAGTACTCTTCTTTATGGCAGTGAAATCTGGACAACTTACTCACAACAAGAGAAATGTTTAAACAGCTTTCATATGCGGTGTCTGCGAAGAATACTTGGTGTTAAGTGGCAAGACAAAAATCACAAATACTGAAGTATTGGAAAGATCAGGTTGTGTGACGGCGTGTTCCATGATCAGTCTTCGTAGACTTAGATGGATAGGACACGTTAGGAGGATGGATGATGGTAGAATACCAAAGGACATATTTTTTGGGTGAATTACAGATGGGTAGGAGATCTCAGGGTCGGCCTCTACTACGATACAAAGATGTGTGTAAGCGGGACATGGTTGATACAGGCATTGATAATGCACATTGGGAGCAAGTCGCCACTGAACGTTTGCATGGAGGGCAACTATCAGAAATGGAATAAAGACAAAGGATAAAATGATTGCAGATAAAGCACACACAGAGCGTTAGAGACGTAAGATGGTGCATGGTGGTGGAAATGACCATGTTTTCTCATGCATCTACTGTGTACAAACGATTACAGCACGAATTGGCCTTTTCAGCCACACTTGCCACCGCCATGGGTCATAGTTATTAAGCCTTTTTGAAGCACAATGTACCAAACTATCGTCTGTTAAGACGGAAAGGTGCCAATGACAATGAATGTCATTCTTGTACATTTATATACTTTTTTTAAGGTTACTGTTACTGTCATCTTTCTAATGCAATAATGTTACTGTCATACAGAGAAATTCCTTTAACCCTGAACGAAAAATGAAATGAAAGTGTTCTTGTGTCCTTTCTGCCTTGAAAGGTCAACCGTTTGTAAGGCCGGATAGGAACGTGTCTAGAGATCTTTCAGAAGTCAGTTCCAATAGTTTTCCATGGTTCTTTCAGATCCTCTAACTTGTAGGAGGTAGAATATCTTAGGAACTCACTTGGAATCTAACTCCTCGGGCGAATAGACTCCTTTCTAGGGGAGTTTAGTGACATTCAACTTCTTATTATCGTGTGGCGTGCCATGAACCAGAGTTTTCCATCAATTTTGCCTCATTCACTGGTCTCTACTGTCATTATTTCTTGTATACTATACTATGAGGACTGGTTCTGAGAAGAAGGTTAATTGTTATAACTATTTTGAGTCTATATTAGGAATCCTATAGGAAGACGGATTTCTTAGTTTTAAATCTTTATAAGCGAACAGTCTCTTTTCTAAGAGAATTAGGTCTGGTTGAGGCAGATCGCCTTTTAATCTGATCATAGAGATCTGAAGGAATGTAGAGTTTGTTGATAGTTGATAATATTGGTGAAGATCAAAATCTAGGTACGGCTGGAGACATTCACCCATGTTTCTTTTTGTTTCAATGTCCCCTTATTTGCTAGATACATTTTGGGTGATTTACTGTCACTCAATAACAACAGGAAAGTTGATCCTCAACTTGTGTTTCACTAGTTTGTATGATTAATAGCATTTCCAGTTTCTACGTGAAAGGGTGATTTTGGGGCAGTGAGAAAGTGCGCTTCACCGTACCAGGAAAGAAAGGACACGAGGTGAATCGTTACCCAATTTGTGTTCAGCCTTCATAACACTTACAGATGTCCCCTGTTAATATTCAACTCTGAAATATTCCTCTTGATGTCATCCACAACTAGACTGAATTACTTGATGTAGGACAAATTAACTTCAGTGAAATTGTCTGGGTTCTCTTTCAGGACTCTCATATCTTTATCTTCTCTTTCAACTTTTCTGCTGACAGTTCCTAATTAAAGTTCCTTTGTTATATTTTGAATACGGTCTTGTCACTTCACTCTGCGAGTGTGGAGCTTCTTCTTCTTCTTCGTTCATCTGGAGTTTTTTTTCGGACGTGCTTGCGTTGTGCTTGTTTACAGCAGAGCTGCATTCTTACGCCATTAGGCCGACACATCCGACTTCTGTGGGCATTTATTGACCGGGTTAACCTTCCCGGGAGTGTGGAGCTTGATTTGTGATGTGTCTGTTATAACTCCTGTGCACACCTTGTCTTGGTGCTTATCTTACATTTGTACTATTCCACAACTTTGTCTGAACAATGTATCATGTTACACTCCGTCTTTACATTGTGAAAAGGTTTATCTGAATGTGGTGATGGTTGTTGTATGTCTATAACTCTGGTATTGGGGTCAGAGACTCAAGTGTGCCGAAGAAATACTTTTTGCCTATTAAAGAAGGCATCTTTCCTGGAAGATCTACATGAAAAGGGAGACCCTTACCTCTCGTATTGTCCTGTTGGCGTCATACGACAGAGGTCATCGATTCACAACAAACTGACACTGCAACATGAGTTGAATTTAATCCAGAACAGACGTCAAAGCACTCAGGACATTCCCATATGAGCTCCGAGCTCAGTCCTCATCTTCAAAAACTAGCCAAGAATCCCTATATTACAGGTATCAGTTGCTATCTATCCGTCTGGCCTTTTCTCAGAGAACTCAGTGTCGGACCAGACCCCCTGGTCACTCCCAGGCACACCATTCTCTCCAGGCAATAATGCTGTATCTGTTCTTCCACACTATACACACAGTCCCAAAGGCCCTGACCACATCTGCCTTATTGTGCACCAATACCCGACCCAGATCAATCCAATCTGTCCGACTGCTCATTTCCCAACATACCAGCATGACCTGGAGAAAAGATCCAATGCATGCTCCCTGTCTTAGAAACAACATGGGGAAAATAAGCTCTGACTTGTTTAATCTAATACTTTGTTTCATGGTTTTTTTAAAAAAAGATAACATTTGAGAGATGACAATCGATGGAAATAAAAATACAGCAACTGAAGATTACAGTTATTTGATTCGCAACAAAGGAATTAGAGCTATTTGATTCACAAAAGAGACAGATGAGATCTATGTGATTTACAACACAGAGACACTACAACACAGGAGAAAAGGTTTAAAATGATACTTTTATTTCATGAGTACATCCAAGGTCAAGCAAAAACCTGGCAAGCTGCAGATTTACAGTCCACAAGCTGCCAGTTAGCACAGATTACATAGTGACATCATTGAGTTGTCGCCTGATTCATTCAGGCGTCTGTTTTAATATCTGTCTTTTTCAGCAACCACTTATTTACAATATCTGCTGATTTAAGCCATTTAATTATCTTATTGTCTGTGACTCAGAGACACAAAACAGCCTGACTCATAGACAGACCTCGGCAAACAGCCTGACTCAGACACAAGTCAACATGGTGTGACTAATCAATTCAAACATGACAACTAAATAGCAAGAACAAAAACATGCTTCCATGCATGTGAAGTAACATGAAGGTTTCTGTGTTATTGTGAATATATTCATAAATGAAGCATCGACTGCAATGGATGAAATAAAACATAAACAAGACAAGCATAAACATGTTTTCACACTGTGACAGATAAGAGTTAAACAGTGCGTATATTATTATCATTAACAAACGTTATTGTTTTCATGCATGCATATGTAAGATTTTCTTGGAAAGTCTACTACAAATTAATTCTGGATTGTATGTTGTTTTTTGCTCAGATCTTGTATTTAAAGTTTTTACAACAAACTTTCATGAGAAGAAATGTTCTGGTGTGTTAGTTGTGAGCTGTGTATGTGTGTAGTGTTTGTTTGGTGCAAAGAATACTTGATGTAACAACCAGTCAGTGCAGATGTGGTTGAATGATGAAGTTATCCTGCCAGTATGGACACCTTCATTGACTCAACCATTCTGTCCATGTCGAATGCTAGCTTTGATTTGTCACTGACTCAACCTGTCTGTTTATATTGAATGCCAGCTTTGATCTGTCATTGACTGCTAGTGTGTCAGTATTCCACATGCTAGATTTGTATGTGCACACATTAATCCCAATTTTTGTTAAGAAAACTAACGCTGATACAAATTCTGATTATGCTAGCAATGCAATATATCTAACAGACTGTTATGTGACGAGTCTTAAAGCAAATTAATGATCTAGCCAATCTGATCAGATCATAATTAAGACCAGCTGTATAAGTCTTTGTGATTTAGCAAGTCAACGGATAGAAATAAATCTGCGTGAATGGGGATTGGAATACTGACTACCAGGCTGACAGCCATGCATGCTGGCTACTGCACCACCACTGCTCCCTCTGTGATGATAACATTTCTACTTACGTTAGAGTGTTGCGTGTCCTTTGTATTTGACAATTTAAGTGACATCATTATCATGTAAAATCTTTCAAGGTACATCATCATCATTATCTAAACCTTCTTTCAAGGAACATCATTCTCATCTAAACCCTTCCTTCAAGGGACATCATTATCATCTAAGACCTTCTATGGGGCACAAGTTTTATAACTGAATAAACATGAATGATTATCAGCAAATAACACTTGTTACAATGAAAAGTGGCCAGAATATTTGTCTCACACAACATGGGCTGTGTGTTTAATTCTCAGTAAGGCCTGACGTTTATTAAAACAAAGTCTAATCTGTGCACTAAGTGACAACTGCTATTGCAAGTGACCATCTATAATCCCAGAAAAAAATCTCTTTCACCACACATCGGAAATGGTATGATGCGGTAATTACAACAACAATACAGGTTATTTAGTTATAAAAAAGCTTAAAATGCGCACATAAAATCCTAAATGTTACAAATTATGCCGAGTGTGATTGAGAAACCAACCAGAAACATACAAAAAGAAATTAACCAAATTACATAATCTCAGTGACAAGATACAATTCATTCTGTATTGGAAACATTGTCTTAGTTAAAGGGACATAATACAAACAAGAAGTGTCTGTGTTCCTGTTTCACAACAATTTTAAGGATCGGCGCGGACGTTTCATGATTTTCTATGTTTATTTTCTTTCAAACAATTTGTTCATTGACGTCAATGTAACATCATTTTTTTCATGTAATCCTTCCAATTATCCCATTCTTATCTCTATTTCTGGAAATCATATGCTCAGTAATATCACTTTATACCCTCACTTTCTTCATATAATTCTTCCAATTATCTCACTGTAATCTCCATTTCTGGAAATCTTACATTCTTAGTTTTAGTTTAGTTTAGTAAATGGATCAACATCACGGCACAGGGTGTAACCCATAAGTACTCTGTTCTACTCCAACTCAAGCCTGAGTCCAGAAAATCTCAGCTCAGTGCATGAACTCCATAGCACCGGCGAGGATCCTGAAATACTTTAGGTACATTTTTAACTCGAAATTTTGATTTAAATTTCCATTTATTTATTTACATTCTTAGCCGCACTATAATTATTAGTTTCTTGAATGTATCATTTCATTTTCCTTACAATTAGAACAATTTGTCAACATAATCCTTCCATTTATTGCACTAACACAAAACAAAGAAAACCAACTTCAAAAGTAGGAACCATCTGTGGGTATGTGACATGATGTGACAAGGCCCTCACATTTTGTTGCCCAAATGCACGGAGCAAGGGCAGGGCCGGATTAAGCCATCTTGGTGCCCTAGGCACAAACCCACATGGGTGCCCCCTACTGCCCCGGGCCCCCGATCCTCCACTGACTGCTGGTATGTTCAATATTATGCAAAAAACTAACAAAGAAAAACAGTTGTGAAATGTAAACACATATGTTTGTACTACTATCACTCATATAAAACCTTCAATAAGGTATTTCTGTATTAAAATTAATAGTTAATTAATTTTGTAATAATAGTAGACAAAAATACTGTAACTTTTTTGATAGATAAGAAAGTCAGAGAGAGCACACATTTACATTTTAACGTTCTTTTTTCTAGATTTACGTCTGGCAAAGTGTTTGAGTACATCATCAAAGTTAATTTTGCGCAACAAGTCTGCCTCAATCATCAGCAAAGATAAGGAATCAAGCCTTTCTTGTTTCATTGTCGATTACTTGAATGTTTTGTACGTTTCAACTGAGAAAAAGAGCGCTCAGTTGAACAGTTCGTAACCATTAATGTTAAAAATATGCGCAAGGCGATTTCTACATTTGGAAAAGCACACTCGATGTTGTCTCTAACTATTACTTTGTAGAGTTCTGCATGACTGAACGTGTTGTTGTCAGATTTTGATGCACGAAACTTGTGGCGAATATATGAGTGGAACTGTTGTAGTTCAGTATATAAATTATTATTCAGATCTTCAGGATAAGCATTTATTAGTCCGTCACAACACTGAGATGTTTGTGGTACATCGACCAAACAAGAAAATCGAACTGCTAGATCATTATATACCTGTCCTCGTCTACTCATCTCTGTCTCAAGTTTGTCAACAATGGTGTAGAAAGGTTTACGAAATTTGTCTCTGGCATTCTGAGATACCTCAGGGGCATCACCATCAATGACCACTGTTTTTTGTTTACGATTACGGGTCAAAGTTGACTTATAATCCACACCTGGTGTTATTTATTTTGAAGCTTCCTAGATTCATGCAAGTGATCTGCTAGTGAAGAATACAAATCAGCACACGTTTTCAAGTTCACGTGCTCATTTTGTAGAGCTTGACTTAGCACTATGTGAATTAGCACTATTCACAATTGTTTTCACTAGCAGACCAAAACGGAAGTGAATTTGTCGCTATGCATTAGTGCGTTACGTAGCACAAACATATCCCAGAAAAGTCAAAAAATAGCACCAAAAAACTTTGAAGACAAATAACAAAAAATAGCAAAAAAAAACTGGGTGGGGGGTATTTTACCCCCGGGTTGTGGGACCAAGGTTAAATAATGTGCGATTCAATATTACATTTGCGATTTGCTTATGCCATGCAATTACGCTACCGGGACAATATACACATTTTTCTTGAGGACTCGTGGTGCCCCCCAAATGCTTGGTGCCCTAGGCACGTGCCTTGTTTGCCTAATGGTTAATCCATCCCTGAGCAAGGAGTGGCCAGACTTGTCCTCGGTTGGCGAATAACGGTCGAACCCTCATCTGACCACGCTCATGACATCATCAGCGTAGCTCCCTATTAACTACACTAACGTGTCTGCCGCAAGACCTCGTAATAAGTGATACATCTGGTAGGAGTAAGAAGCTGCCATGCAACAAAACATCTCAGACTTCACGACTTTACCAAGAGTCTGGTTGGACCACATGTAATTTTAAACTGTCCACACTACCTGGAGCTATTTTAGTTTATTATTTATCTGCTGTCTAATTTACTAAATTCGTGTTTATATCTGCTCTATCAATTGCTGAAGTTATGTTTCTGTCTATTCTATCACTGACTGAAGTCATATTTCTATCTGCTCTATCACTGACCGAAGTCATATTTCTGTCTGCTCCATCACTCTGTGACGTCATACTTCTGTCTTGACTATTTATTTGTGTTCTCGGTGTCAGAGCCATCATTGAATACGAAACCACTAACTCTAACCAGCAAGCTGTGTCCACTAAGTTATGAAGCGAGTCTTTCATATGAAGCAAACATATCTTACAGATTACATATATACTACACACATAATATGTTTGTCCTGATTTGAAATTTACTTGGCACACATGATTATTGAATTAGTCTGTGTAGTTGAATTAGTCTGTGTAATTGAATTAGTCAAACTGAGAATTTATGTAATTGAGTTAGTCTGTGTAGTTGAATTTATCTCTTTGATTACACCAGTCTGTGTGATTTAAATTAGTCTGTGAAACTGAATTAGTCTGTGAAATTGAAATAGTTGCGAAATTAAATTAGTCCAATTCATTTCGTCTGTGCAATATATCAATATAGTTAGTCTAATTGATTTAGTCTGTGTAGCTGAGTTAATCTAAATGATTTAGTCTGTGTAATTGAATTTGTCTAGCTGAATCAGTCTGAAAAGTAGTTGAATTAATCTGTGTTATTGAATTAGCCTAACTGAGTTAATCTGTGTAATTTAGGGCCAGTATAAAGTTGATTTGCTTGAACAAGCCAATATAAATTACACTAACTAGCATATCTGAATTAGTCAATGAGATTGAAGTGATTCTTTCTTTTAAATGTTCAGTGCAATTCAGTTTAATGATTTTTGAACAGATAATGCTGTTGAATTATGCGGTTTGCAGTAATCAAATAATGTAATCGAATTTAGTCAACCAATTCAGTTAGTTCTGTAATTGTATGAATTGGTGTAACTCAATTAGCTGATATAACTGACTAAATGATGTTACAGATATAGCTGGTCTAATTGAATTAGCCAGAGTAATATAATGAGTCAATGTAATTTTAATGAGTTTGTGTAACTGAATTAGCCAATGTAATTTAAATGAGTTGGTATAATTTAATTAGCCAAAGTTGTATAATGAATCAATTTAATATTAATGACGTGGTGTAAATGAATTAAACAAAGTAATATAGTGAGTCAATGTAATTTTATAAAGCTGATATAACTGAATTAGCCAAGGTAATATAACGAGTTGATGTAATTTTAATGAGTTGGTGTATGTGAATTATCAAATCTTAGTGTCAATAATAAAAATAGAATAGTGATGAGAAATAACAATAATGGACTAAAAAAGTCATGGTAATGTACAAACAGTGGTAATTATCAGTGGCGTCACTGGTGTTGGTGTCACCCAGTGCGGTAAACTCTTGGTTTCACCCCTCTAGACTTTCACCATGGTCTTCTTCCGAGTGTTCCTGTACCATATATAATCGCATATAGTAATGTTTGTAAAATAAGTCAAAAAGTTAATAAGGACATAAGAAAGAAAACAAATTGAACAATATAACTTCAATACTTCAGGTAAAACATAAATAAAGAACTTCGACAAACTCGGACAAAGTTAAATTTTTGTTATTTTGCTATGTCTGCTTTGTCAAATTTGCAATTTTTTTATTTTGGTGTCACCCCCTTGATGGTGTCACCCGGTGCGGCCCGCACCCCCCGCACCCCCCTAGTGACGCCCCTGGTAATTATGACGACATTTTTTTTATGGCATTCTAACTACTTTGTAAGTGTGAGAATAAACACTTTTCATTCATTCCGGAGGGCAGTTTTAATCAAATGTACAAATGAAAAATAGGTAAACAAATATTACTGTCGTGTGAGAACAACCGTGAAACAACTGACATTCACTGTCCTCTCAAAATCTCTTTCTACTCTCCAACTCTCTTCAGAGGAAGATGAAATTTCGCTTCTCCTCGTCCTCGACACTGTACTCACAGACTTCGGGCTGGTGGCCTTCAATCATCTCCCAGGTTCCGTGGCAGTGAGGCACATCCACCGCCTTCCAGGCCGTTTCCGTCTTGTAAATCCCATGTCCCAAACAACGCATACCGATTTCCCGGTTCATGGCTACAGGTTGGCACTCCACACAAATGGTGGAGTTGACGGTGAGAACGCTGGCCCACTCGGATTTATCACAGCCATGGTGTGCAGTGAGAATCTTGTACTTTCCTCGGTATCTGCGTGAGAGAAGCAACAGATTATCTTGAGGTGAGGCTGGACAATGAATGCAGACAATGCTACAGAACGTTTTGATTTGAGGCTGGACAACTAGTGCAGGAGGTACTATAGAACTTACTGAGCCGAGGCTGGGCAATTAGTGCAGGAGATACTATAAAAATTCTTGAGCCACGGCTGGGTAACTAGTGCAGGAGATACTACAGAACAAATTGATCTGAGGCTGGCCAAGTAGTGCAAGAGATACTATGGAACTTATTGAGCTGAGGCTGGACAACTAGTGCAAGAGGTACTATAGAACTTATTGAGTCAACGCTGGACAACAAGTGCAGGAGATACTATAGAACTTCATGAGCCGAGGCTGGACAACTAGTGCTGGAGATACTATAGAACTTATTGAGCTGAGGCTGGACAACTAGTGCAAGAGGTACTATAGAACTTATTGAGTCAACGCTGAACAACAAGTGCAGGAGATACTATAGAACTTCATGATCCTAGGCTGGACAACTAGTGCAGGAGGTACTATAGAACTTATGGAGTCAAGGCTGGACAACTAGTGCTGGAGATTCTATAGAACGTTTTGAGTCAAGGCTGGACAACTATTGCAGTAGATATTACAAAACATATTGAGCTGAGGCTGGACAACTAGTGAAGGAGATACTACTGAACACAAGAAGCAATATATTTATTTTATTATTAATCTGACCATTTCATCACTCACTCATTTATTAATACGATCAGCTTAAAATTCAGTAAAATTATCCAATCAACTATTTCTCAAATCAACCTATACATTACCCATCTATCTAATCCATCCATCGCCCGTCTATGTAATCAACACTTCTATCTAATCCACCCATTAATCTACTCAAGCTATCATCCATCTATCAAATCCATTCATATCTAATCCACCCATCTATCTAATCCATCAATCTATCTGATCCACCCATCTTTCTAATCAATCAATCTATCTTATCCACCCGTCTATCATCAATCCATCCAATCCACCCATCTTTCTAATCCATTAATCTATCTCTTCCACCCATCTATCTAATCTACCCTTCTATCTAGTCTGCCCATTTATCTAATCCCAATCTATCTAATTCACACATCTATCTAATCAATCTATCATTCATCTATCTAATCCACTCATATATATTTAATTCTCCTATCTATCTAATCCATCCATCCATATCTAATCCACACATCCATATTCAATCCAAAGATCTATCTAATTAGTATATCTAATCCATCCATATCTAATTCACCCACCTATCTAATCCATCTATCATCCATCTATTTAATCTACCCATCTGTCTAATCCACCCATCCATACTTAATTCATCCATCTCTTTTTCATCAGTCTAATCCATGCATCAGCCATATATCCAATCCATACATTATCGCATCATCAGTCTGACTAATCCATGCTTTCAGTCGCCATCCATGTAATCCATATATTCATGCAACCACCCACCATCCATCAAATTCGTGCATCCATCCATCATCCATCTATCTAATTTATTCATACATAAATCCATCACACATCGTACATTCATCCACTATACAGCAATCTAATCCATGCATCAACCCTACATCCATATATCTAATCCATGCTCACATTAAACATTCATCCTCTTAATGTATCCATCCACCCGACATCCATCTAGTGCATGTACCTGGAAGAACAAAATGGCTATCGACCTATCAGTCTACGTAGCTATGATTCACGATTCGAACCATCAATCCAGGCACCCACTCAGCATCATACTCATCCATGAACCCACCCATCCATCCACTAACGGTTCGAACCATCAATCAACGCCACATTCTGCTTCCTATTCATCTACGAACCTAGCCATCTATCCACTCATGTTTCGAACCATAAATTCCTGCTTCCTACACATCCGTAAACCCACCCATCCACCCACCCTCTCAGCTTTCTATCTATCAATAAGCCCACCCATCCACCCACCCTCTTAGCTTCCTACCCATCAATAAACCCACCTATCCACCCACCCTTTCAGCTTCCTACCCATCAATAAATCCACCCATCAACCCACTCACGGTTCGAACGATCAGTCCATCCAGCCACTCAGATTCCTAGCCATCCACGAACACACCCAATCCCCCTGTTCCAGCATGTATACTTAAGTTGTCCCGGTAAAGATCTCATTCAAGTGCTTGTCATATCATAGAGGTTCTTCGGGATGCCCTTGCATGGGTCAAACTTTTTCTTGGTACGGTAGTGGCCAAACTCAATGGGCAACAGACGTGCTCGCTCTAGGAAATAACAAACATACATCTCACCAACTATAGTATTCTTAGTCCCGCATCACCAAAAATGGTATTTTAGTCATGCATCACCAACAATTGTATACTTAGTCCTGCATCACCAACAATTGTTTACTTAGTCTTGCGTCACCATCATGTATATTCTTAGCCCAACATCTCTTAGTGTGTTTTAAGTCACCTGATTTTCTTGACAATTCGGTCGAACAATAACATCAGCTAATACATGATGCCTTTCTTATTCGTCTTGTTATATTCTTATTGCTGCTGCTGTTTGTTTCTTCTTCTTCTTCTTCTTCTTCTTCTTCTTCTTCTTCTTCTTCTTCTTTCAGGAGTCTTTCAATAGAGTCGTGATTAAAGCCACGTCCCTGCTACATAATGATAATCATTGGTCACATGCTCTCTTGTTGTGGCTGTCTATATTGAGTGTAAAGATCCTCTTACATGGTAATCATTATAATGATGATGATGGTAATGATGATAATGAATGAGCATTGAATCTGTTATTGTTGTTGTTGTTTATTGTGAGTGTACAGACATCAACCTATCTCCTCCTGCGCAGTCTTAGCTATTTCATTAAGTAAAACGCTCTCAAACACACACAAAATGAGAGAGATCAAAGAGAAGCCAGGAAAACTAATTGGAGGTTATAATATAAACAATATACGCCATGCCGATAACACAGTATTGGTGGCGGATAATGCAACAGACCTACAACAATTGTTGGACATTGTAGTAACAGAAAGTGCAAAGAAAGGACTCTCCTTGAATATCAAGAAAACAGTCGTTTAGTCGTTGGATCAACATCACGGCACACCGTTTAACCCATAAGTGCTCCGTTTTCCTCCTAACTCAAACCTGAATCTGGAGAAACTCAGCTCAATGCACGAACTCCGTTGCATCGGCTAGGATCCTGAAATACTTTGGATAGATTTTTAACTCGAAATTTTGCCCGGGCAACGCCGTTAGGCTACTCTTTTTCGATTTCCATCTGCCAAGGGATTTTTTACGTGCGCAACAATATACACGGGTGTCCGATCTCACTACCCAGAGACCAGGGGAAATTTTATTACTGGAAGTCCAGGTGGATTTTTTAAATAAATCCCGGTCCTCACCAGGGCCTGAACCCGGGACCTCCAGCACTCGAGGCGGACACCATACCTCGAGACCACTCAGCCCCTTCTTTCTGTCTGTAAGAAAACAGTAACAATGATGATTATCAAAGAAAATGGTGACACCGAAATGTGACATAGAAATAGAAGGGAAAATTCTTAACCAAGTGGACAATTTTAAATACCTAGGGACATTTATAACATCAGTTGGAAGATGTACAACAGAGGTTAAAAGCAGAATATGGCAGGCAAAAGCCGCATTTCAGAAAATGACGAGTATCTTATGCAATAAGTCACTGTCAATGAGTGTAAGAAAGAGAGTGCTGAAATGCTACATAGAACCAGTTTTGCTGTATGGCTGTGAATCTTGGAATGTAAATGAACAAATTAGGAAGAACTTGGAAGCAACAGAGATGTAGTTTTTGAGACGAATGTTGCGAATTCCTTGGACTGCCAGAGTAACTAACAACGATTGCCTGAAAAGGGTTAATGAAACTAGAATACTATATACAACAATAATAAAGAGACAAACAGCTTTCTTTGGTCATGTGATGAGAAAAAAGGCATTGGAGAACATCGTGACAACTGGAACGATCGAGGGGAAGAGAGGCAGAGGCAGACGAAGAGAAATTATGCTGGATGGATTGAGACACTGGCATGGAGGAATATCATCAGCAGAGTTGATCCAGAACACCAAAGACCGATATCTGTGGGGAGCGATGAAAGCCTACGTCAGCTGGCAAGACACTTGACGATGATGATGATGATGATGATGATGATGATGATGATGATGATGATGATGATGATGATGATGATGATGGTGGTGATGATGATGATGATGGATGATGATGATGATGATGATGATGATGATGATGATGATGATGATGATGATGATGAATCATGTTTATTGTATTCAGCACTGAGGGTTTATTAACGCCCCCCCCCTTCTACAGTAGTGATCTCGCGCTGGGGAAGAGACGAGTGGCGCAATGACCATGAACCGGGGTCATCGCCACATTGTCCATGAGCCGGGTACCATCTCCACAACGTCCAACAGCCAGCTGCCATCCCCATAATATTCATCAACCAGGTGCAGTCCCCACAATGTCAATAACCCATGTGCCGTCGTCACAACGACCATCTGCCAGGTGCCGTCCCCACAACGACCGTCAGCCAGGTGCCGTCCCCACAACGACCGTCAGCCAGGTGCCGTCCCCACAACGTCCGTCAGCCAGGTGCCGTCCCCACAACGTCCGTCAGCCAGGTGCCGTCCCCACAACGTCCGTCAGCCAGGTGCCGTCCCCACAACGTCCGTCAGCCAGGTGCCGTCCCCACAACGTCCGTCAGCCAGGTACCGTCCCAGCCACTCAGTTCATCGGCACTATGGGTCCACCTTGAACTCGGGCTATCGAATTTGGTATATAGTAGTGATATGAATAGCACACATGAAACCCCAAATATTAATTCCCGTTTTAGCTAGTACCGTGGGACGCAGAGGTGTTTCCAAGGCACCAGGGCTGGGTTATATACTGGCCAAGACCTATTGACGCGTCCTCGTCGAGCGTCCTGGGCAACAGGTCCCTTCGGGGTCCTGGCTAAAGTCAGTAGGATCGCCGATTCCTCCGAAGTCGGAGTGTGTCTGCCTGTACGGCGAGGAACCACCAGTCTGCACACCAATAAGCCAGACATGGGACAACGGATACTCACGCAAACCTCAGGTCCTGTATGACATCACACTGATGTTGGACAACAGGATGCCTTCATCCGACATACAGGACTTTGCGTTGGAGCTCAAGCCAACGAACACAAGCAAGCAAGCAAGCAAGCTAGTACCGTCACTTTAAAAAAAAAAGTGCATTTTCTGAAGAAAAAAAAAGTGCATTTTCTGAAGAAAAAAAAATGTGATTGCAGGTTCTGATTAGCACTTACAGCAGACAGTTCACCAGACGTCTATATCAGAGACATTAAAAATACATTGCCATAGGGGTTGTAACTGCATAATTTGTGAGATTTGGTTGTTGGACCTAGTTATTAATTCTGTTTAAAAAATTAGTTTGGCAAATGTGCCAAAAATATTCATGGTGGCGGCGCTAGTGAATAAAATGATATCAGGTCTCATACGCCTGTCAATTTCAATATCTCGTTGGACAATTACTTCAGATATAAAGATATATCACCCCTACCCATGGTCGTGTATCAGTCAGTACCCACCAAATAACTTGATGATCCTAGATTTCCTATGCCTTGTTTTTGTTGTAGTAACGATGTTGAATGTACCAATAGATCCAGAACAGCAATCCAGTCGACACTAGAAATTCCACGCCTCCAGACTCAGTTTTATTATTTTCACGTTATAGTGTGTTGTATGAAATTTGAATTGTAGCATAAAGCTCATGAATGTTTTCTTGACAACAATATAAGTATATATACTGGTCAACCCATACCCCCTTTGAAATGACGGAAATTAATCAGTTTGCCGTACCCACCACCGTGCCAGGTGCCGTCACCACAACGTTCTGATCCCCTTCGTTAACGACTGTAAACCCCACAGCCACTCAGTTCATCGGCACGAAGTATCCACCTTGTACTTGGGGCATAGACTTCCGCACGTAGTGGAATGCATCAATAGCACAAGTGAAAAACGAAATAATAACTTCCCTTTCAATCACTCTTGTGTGTGTTTGAAAAGTCATTAAAGCCGGTCTCCCTGGCGAAGATGTTAACGACTTTCTCCGTAATCCGTATATCCACGTGGGGAACACAGCTGTGCGAGATTCGGTAGCGGATCACGTCGCGTTGGTAATTACGGGGGTATGTGATCTGGTCGCTCAGAAAGCAATGGCAAACTACTGAGCGTAATTTTGCCAAGAACATCGATAGCAGCTGAAACATGCTTGTTATGACTGCAACGTCATGTAAGGGATTTGCAACTTTTAAAAACATTGTCATTAAAAAACTAATTTTCTGAAGAAAAAAAAATTATTTTGCAGGTATCTATTGGCACTAGCTAGTTGGTCGCGGTTCCAACTTCACTGCAAAGGGTCGCCCTATTATGCCCGTTCCTATACTAGTGAATATAACACAAAATGCTCCTCATTGTCCCAATTGGCACTTACAGCAGGCAGTCTATCAGAAGTCAATATCAGAGCCAAAAAAACGTGGCCATGGGGGTTATAATTGCACAATTTGCGAGTTCTGGTTACTGAATCCAACTACTTATTTAAGCCTGTTTCGAAAATTAGTTTAGCAGACGTGCGAAATACGAGGGGGTTTCAAATTAAAACGTTAAAAGTGAAATTACAATAACGATGCCATTGCCTTGTAACCTGTCAGTATAGTTGTTAAGGATGTCAAGAGTGTAAGCTCGTGACATCACGGGGCAGACTGTGAGTGACATTGCTGCACATCTTGACATCAGTCAAGGTTCAGCACACCACATCATCCATGATGTGCTACAGCCCCGCAAAGTGTCTGCAAGGTGGGTGCCACGGAAGATTACTCATAATCGAAACAATGACGCATTGAGGCTTGTTAAAAACTTCTGCATTGCTTTGAAGCAGAAGGTGATGATTTCCTATCAAGAAGTGATATTGGAGATGAAAAGTTGTTTCACTACCACGAGCCGGAAACGAAGAGAGCGAGCAAAGAATGGTGCCATCCCTCCTCACCGAAACTAAAGAATTTTCGCACACAGACATCTGCTGTGAAAGTTAAGTTGAATCTCTTCTGTGATGAACGAGGCGTTATTTTAGAGCACTACATGCCAAGAGGGGAAACTGTCACCAGTGGTTTATGTACAGATCTTCTCGGGAATCATCTTCGACTCGCAATCAAATCCTTCTGAGTTCTGAGGTCTTCTGAGTGAAGGTGTCCTTTTGCAACATGACAATGCTCGACACCATACTGCCCGTGCAAGAGTTGCAACCGTCAAAGACCTTCACTTTCGGTGTGTACCACATTCCCCGTACTCGCCAGACCTAGCCCCAAGTGATTTCCACCTGTCTGAACAACTCAGAGAGGAAAGACTTTTCGGTCCGATGAAGAGGTACAGCAGGTGGTGTATGGGTGGTTACACAAGCCACCAAGAGACTTCTTTTCTATAGGAATCCAACCACTTTATCTGCGCTGGAGAACTTGCATTGAACGCAGTGGTGACTGCATCGAAAAGTGATACATTTGTTCTTTAATTTTTCAGAATATATTCACTACCAAAGAAAAAATAAATAAAACTAAAATAAGGTTTTCATGTGAAGCCCCCTCGTATATTTATAGCTTGTCATCACGTGGCGGCGCTAGTTGTATAACATGGTTTCGGGTCTCATGCGTGTTTGGCTTTCAATTTCTCGTTTGTTTATTGCGTTAGGTGTACACATATACATAGACGAGACAGGAACACTGAGCTGATCCACGACACTGGTGATCGAGTGAAATGGCGAGTCATGACCGCCCACGCTTTCCGGCATGGCACATGATTTATTGATTGATTGTACACATACATCACCTTTGGAGTGTGTTTCAGTCATCATCTTTATCATTAAGTGCCATGACGAATGGCGTGGGCAGTCATGGCTCGTCATCTCACACGGTCACCACCATTCTTGAATCAGGTTTGTGTTCTTGTCCCTACCTTGCCGTGCTGCTAAACCATCAAGGTATTTATTCTTTTGGTTTCCTCTTGCTCTTTTCCCATCAAGCTTGCCAGTTGTCAATAAATTTGCAAGTCCATTTTCCTTGTAGCATGTTATAAAAGCCGGCTTCGTGGCTTAGAGGTTATGACTTTTCTCCGTAATCTCGTATACTCTCGTAGGTAACGTGATGACGGTGAGAATCAGCGGTGGTTCGAATCGCATCGGTAACTTACGGGGTATGTGAGCCGGCCGCTCAGAAAGCAATGGCAAACTACTGAGCGTAATCTTTCCAAGAAATCAACATACAGCTGAAAGATGCTGGTGTTGACAGCGATGTCCTGTAAAGGATATGCAAAAAAAAAAAAAAAAATGTTATAAAAAGAGTGACTGTCTACGTCTAATTTCTCCAATCAATCTCCGTTTTTCATTTCTTTCTTGAAGGACTGTCTCGAATGATTTGTTTGTGTGTCCGTCCATGGTATTCGTTACATTTTTCTCCCTAACCACATTTCGACCGCCATTAGTTTTTTTTTTTTTTTTTTTCAGCTTGTCTGTTATTTGTCCGTGTTTCCCACTCATACAACATTATGTTTAGCAGGGTCGCCCACCATTAGGGCCATCCGCCTCAGAGGCGTCTAAGGTAGCCGTGTCGTATACTGGCCCGTTAAACATTCTCAATTCATGAAGCCAACCGAAGTCAACGATGGAAATAACTTCAAAGTGAGTACAGCAAAATCTCTCAACATTTGTGAACGTAGAAACATGCATAAGCCAGTCTCAGCATATTTCAGGTTTTGTTATCTCCTTTATTTGATGGTCCTTAGTGGGCATATCAAAAATGACACATCAACCATGGCATGACATTTAGTTTCCATATAAAAGAAGTAATATTTTCATTTTGTTTTGATGGTAATTTTCAGCCTCATTTCTCTCATAGCCTCTCCTTCTATTCTTCCCTAGTCCCTTCTTCCAAATTAATTAACGATTCTTCTTCTTCTTCGTTCATCCGGAGTTTTTTTTTTTTCGGATGTGATTGCGTTGTGCCTGTTTACAGCAGAGCTGCGTTCTTGCGCCGTTAGGCCGACACATCCGACTTCTGCGGGCATTTGTTAACCGGGTTAACCTTCCCGGGGGTTTCTTAGGACGTTTGACTCTCACTGTTGTGGTGTTATCCCCAATCCCAGCTGGTCCATATAGAACAGCCAAAGATCCTGGTCAGCCCTCAAGGGAAGGCAGGGGCAGACCATGGGCATTCCCCGCCATCCAAGGAGGCTTCCATACTTGCAGAGCCGATACATAGCGCTCTGGTACTGGGCTCACCCAAGGAATCGTCACGTCCTGCACATGGCTGCTTAGCCTCACTTCCGTATATTGGGCCTTCCGTTCACCATAGGCTGTTCTTCCGGAAACCAGAAGTATGCAGTCTGCAGATGACATCCACACAGTGAGCCTTCGATTCGGACTTTCCATGTAATGGATTTGCTATCCAAGCAATATTCCATTTCATGCCACTAGGACACTTTTCCACCTTTTATGAAGCCCACACAATGGGCTTTTGATTCGGACTTTCCACATAATGAATTTGCTATCCAAGCAATATTCAATTAACGATTCAAGTAACGCCAGATGGTATTCCCTCGTACTTCAAAGTTCAAGCGTCCTTCTCCATTGCTGACTTGATGGCTTCTTTTCTACGTGGATTGTTGTCAAGCCATGCAAATAGCCATCGCATCATCAAGCGATGGTGTTGGACCGTGCACTGCTTACTAATTTCCTTTCTTTAAGTTGCACATTAATTATCTGCCAAATCTAATTTCTAGACCTGACTATGCCAATTCTTGAACCCTGACCGCTTAATCACCATAACAGTTACACTGTTATATATGGGTTCTACATATCACTTCACAACTCTTTTTCTCATTGCAATTAAAAACTTTTTGTTGGTAAGAATGATTTCCATTTTGCAGAAGGCCACCTTTGCCATGGCACTTCTTGGTCTAATCTCTGCAAGGCGTGTTTCATCAGATGTTACGAATGTTCCGAGATAGTTATACCGATTCACCTGTTTAAGAATATTTCCATTCACCTGTATGCTACAACGGGGTATTTCATTCCACTTGGAGACGATCATGAACTCTGTTTTCTTGCAGTTCAATTCTAAACATAGTTTCTCATTGTGTATAATAACCGCATCCATCAAATATAAATATTGCTGGCTGTCAGCAATCAATATTCTATCGTCCGCATATCTTATATATGAGTATCAGTACTCGCCAAACCACCTGATGACCCCAGATTTCCTTAACCGTGTTTGTCAGGCAGTAACGTTGTTGAATATACCGACAGATCCAGCGCTGTTTATAGTAGCTTCAGCTTATGTCAGCTGTCTAGTCGGCACTCGAAATTTCCTTCTTTCCCCCTTCTCCCACAAACACATGTTTTCCCATTTCGTACATTTTCTTGACAACTGTCCCTACCTTGGTTGTTTATTACTTATACTTATACACAGATCTGATTCACGGTGCTTTATTCAGTTTAATTTTCTGGGAAAGGATTTATTCCCGGCAGTTGAAAAGATACGACAAAGTAATATGACATAAGACGGCTTTGGCGGTGAAATCAAAGCTCTGTCAATGGCGTTTATTTACCGTAGATTTGGTCATAGCTACGAGACACGAACATGGCGATTCCAAGAATGAAGAACATTCTTTATCGGTGACAGTGTTAGACGTTCAGTCTGTAGCGTGTTTATACAGTACACATGTTGTGGTCAGCTCATAAAGTGACTGTTTTAAGTAATACTTAACTTCTTCTTTTTGTTCGCTCGCTTAAACTCGAGCGTAGTCCTTACACACTGTTTAAAGTAGTAAAGGACTTTTCATGTTTGTAAATCTTTTTTTTTTTCTGTCTGCCAATTCTTCCCTCTTTTTCTTTTGCACTTAGATCTCCTAGTGGAGTATAGGCCCACAACCATGCAAGCCAAGCCTGTGTAGGCCAGTTCATGATGGGTTCCATGTTGGCTTATGTTATCTACGGTGTGAGCCAACAGTCTCTCATACCAACCCTCTTTAGTCGCCTTTTACAACATCCTCAGAAGATCTATAGTGTTACAGTTCTGCGCTTCCCATTTGGGAAACACGTATTTTCTAGCTTCTCCCTTTCCCTCTCTCCCACCCCAAACCCTGTTAAAATTAGCTGACGCTGACTGCGCTATCTGCGCTATGCTGTGTTAACTCTGTATTTTTTCCACCTTACATTTGTTTTGGTGTAAACATTCTATAGAATGACGCAGCATTAAATATTCAATGACGTCAACAGTTCCTTGGTCCACCTAAATGTACCGTGCCCAGTAACAGACACAACACAATATAAACGTCGCGTCTACAATCCGTAATCCTCATAACAACTTTGCAGTCTATGTAGATGGTAAGTTTGTGACAATATTGCACAGTGTGACGTGTGTTTAATAAACTAAGTTCTAAGGATTTCTTGGTTAAGCTAAAGCACTAAATTAAACAAAGCATTAAATAATTGAACCGTGTTATAAACAATAGGTTGCATAATGTTTTGACTGGACTATGTTACTGCACCTTGTCAGGTGTCTACTGCAGAATTATATAGCGCATGAAGTGAATAGTTGAATCATATTTTGACTGAAATACATAACGGAAACACACACACAGTTACAGATACTGTTCAAATATGGAGTGTTTCTTAACCCCGCGATAATCGCAGAATCATAGTTATAATTAAGATCTGTCTGCACAACAAATCACTAAGGTCGGAAAAGATCACAACCTTGTTACTTTACAGCTTCGGTAAATACATGACAAATCTTTCTTCGACAAGGCTAAAAAAAATGCAAACAGAAGTTCTTGTTAATGGATTGATTGAAGTACTTATCCCATGCTACTAATACAATATACATTTTAACCAGGTTGTCTCAAGAACAATTCGAAATACTTTCTTTCTTCTTGTTCATCAGTATATCCTGTTCAATATTTCTGGGTTATATTTAGGATCATCATCAATCATCAAGTGCCGTACCGGCTGGCGTAGTCGTTCATGGCTCTCAACAGATCTCGGTCTTAGGTGTTTTGGATCAACTCTGCTGATGATATTCCTCCATGCCACCGTCTCAATCCGTCCAGCATCATTTCTCTTGGTCTGCCTCTGCCTCTCTTCCACTCGATCTTTCCAGTTGACACGATGTTCTCCAATGTCTCTCTTCTCATCACATGACCAAAGAAAGCGGTGTGTCTCTTTCTTATTGTTGTATATAGTGTTCTAGTTTCATTAGCCTCTTTCAGGCAATCGTTGTTAGTTACTCTGGCAGTCCTAGGAATTCGCAACATTCGTCTTAAAAACAACATCTCTGTTGCTTCTAAGTTCTTCCTAATTCCAATATTCGCTGCCAAACAGCAAAACTTGTTCTATACAGCATTTTAGCACTCTCTTACATTCAGTGATAGTGACTTATTGCATAAGATAATCTTCATTTTCTGAAATGCGGCTTTTGCCTGCTCTATTCTGCTCTTAATCTCTGTTGTACATCTTCCATCCGATGTTATAAGTGTCCCTAGGTATTTAAAATTATCCACTTTGTTAAGAATTTCTCCTTCTATTTCTATGTCACATTTTGGGGTCTCCATTTTCTTTGATATCATCATTGGTACTGTTTTCTTGATATTCAAGAGTGTCCAATAATTGTTGTAGGTCTGTTGCATTATCCTTCAACAATACTGTGTCATCTGCATAGCGTATATTGTTTATATTATATCCTCCGATTAGTATTCCTGACTTCTCTTTGATCTCTCTCATTATTACTTCGTTATATAGGGAGAAGAGATCGGGTGACAAGACACACCCCTGTCGTACTCCTAGCTTTATCTGTGCGTAACTACCCTCTTTATTTCCCATTTTAATTGCTGCTACTTGGTTCCATTATATATTCTTTATTATTCTTAAATCTTTCCCATCAATGTTGATATCTTCCAACATTTTAATCAGCTCATCATTTTTACTTTATCAAATGCCTTAGTATAATCTATGAAGCATAAATATATGTCCCTCTGTTTCTCTACTGACCTTTCTATCAGTGTTCGTAATATATATTGCATTGTTTGTACCCTTTCCTTCCATAAAACCGTACTGTTCTTCACTAATTTCCATTTTTATTTTTTTTTCTTGTTCTTCTCATTATAATTCTGAGTAGAAGCTTAGTGGCATGGTTTATGAGGTTAATTGTACGAAAATCGTCACATTCAATTGCCCCTGGTCTCTTTGGTATTGCTATAAATACAGATTTTACCATGTCGCTCGGTAAATATCCACTGTTGTAAATATCATTTAGCATTTTGGTTAATATATCTATCCCAAATTCTCCCAATACTTCTAATTCTTCTACTGTGATTTCATCTGGCCCAGTGTTTTTCCTTTCTTCATATGTTTCATGGCGTCAGCGACTTCTTCTTTTAGAATAGGTGGGCCTTCTAAGTCACTTTCTTCTGTTAATTCTTCCGATAATTCTCTTATATACTCATTCCAACTCTTCATTATAGCACCTTCCTCCAATAATATCTTTCCTGTTATTGATTTCAAACACCGTGTATTTATTCTTATTTTTCTTCCTGTGAGCTCACTGATTTGTCTGTGCATACTTTTTTGATCTTTAATGGAATTTAATTCAATTTGTTTGCATTGCTCGTTTAACCAACTTTCTTTTGCCTTCACACATTTATCTCTTATTTCTTTCTTTATCTTAGCATACTCTTGTTTGTCATTTTTATTCTGTTTCCTTTTGTCCATCAGCATTAAGATTTCTTCATTCATCCATTTTTTCTTAGCTTTTTGGCTTCTCTCCGGTAATATTTCTTTGCTAGTTTGATTAATGGAGTCCCTTAACATTTCCCATTGATCATTTATACTCTGTATTTTAGCTATTGCATTGAACCTATTTTTCACAGTCACTCTGTATTGTTCTTGAATTTCTTTACCTACTTTCAGAACCTCTTTATTAAGTCTCAGGTTCTTAACCATTTTTTCCTCTCTATAATCTTACTTTTATTTCTCCACATAGTGGTACATGATCACTATTACCGTCAGCACCAGGCATTGTCTTTACATTAATTAATGCATTTCTAAATCTTTTATTAATAAGTATGTAGTCAATTTGGTTGCGTATTTTCATATCAGGGCTTTTCCATGTGTATAGTCATCTTTTATGGTGTTTAAACCATGTGTTTCCAATTATCATATCATTAATATTTGCCCATTCTATTAGTTTCTCTCCTCGTTCATTTCTTGTACATAAACCGTAATTCCCCACTATATCCTCTATTTTCCCTTTCCTACTTTTGCATTAAAATCTCCCAGTATTATTTTTATTTCTTGTGATCCAATCTGAGCTATTGCCATTTCTTTTTCATCGTAAAAGTGTTGTATTTCTTCTTCACTACTGCTTGTTGTTGGTGCATATACTTGTATAATATATCTATTGGTTTGCCTTTGATTTTAGTTTAGTTTAGTCTAGTTTAGTCGTTGGATCAACATCACGGCACACGGTTTAACCCATAAGTGCTCCGTTTTCCTCCTAACTCAAACCTGAGTCTGGAGAAACTCAGCTCAATGCGCGAACTCCGTTGCATCGGCGAGGATCCTGAAATACTTAGGATAGATTTTTAACTCGAAATGTTGCCCGTACAGCGCCGTTAGGCTACTCTTTTTCGATTTCCATCTGCCAAGGGATTTTTTACGTGCGCAACAATACACACGGGCGTCCGATCTCACTACCCAGAGACCAGGGAAAATTTTATTACTGGAAGTCCATGTGGATTTTTTAAATAAATCCCGGTAGTCACCGGGGCCTGAACACGGGACCTCCAGCACTCGAGGCGGACACCATCCCTCGAGACCACTCCCATTATAACTCTATCTGAAATACACCAGTATCCATTCATAGATTTGGCTGTTTTTTCATCAAATATTATTCCTACACCTTTTTCATGTGTGTCCCCTCCAGAATAAATTAGTGTGTGTTTGTCAATTATAATTTTGCCAGCTCCCTTCCATCTCATCTCACTTATGCCTAGTATATTCATTTTCATGTTTTCCATTTCTCTTAAAACATTGTTTAACTTTCCTAGCTCATTTAATGTCCTAACATTCCATGTTCCTACTCTAAATTTATTTAGTTTAGTTATAGTTTTAGTTTTGCCATCAGTAGCTGGATGACGGTCTGGTGTCACCTGTGGCTCATGACTGTCCCTACCGGACGAGGATGTCCTAAGACAGCCATTAACGTCGTTCACTATTTCTGAAATGTGTGTAGCCATGAAATCTTGGGAAGATAATGTGGTGGTTTCCCCTTGCTTTCCACATTCACATGGTGGTCTTTTAACTCTGCCTTTGACAGCCATTTCCGACTGTCAGGACAAATGAGTGCATTTAGGATATATATATAATAAGATAACAACGATATATATTTAAAATTCTACACGATATATATATATTAAAAAATCCAATGGTACTCTTTTGTATGCGTCCTCAAGATCAATCGCTGCAGCAAAGGTTTCAATGCCTGAGTGGAAACCTTCATAAACATCATGGGCAAAGACTGCTGCATTGGTCCAGGTTTCTCTTTTTGGACGGTACCCACCCAGGGTAGGTGGGAAAACACCTTTCCTATCTAGCTGGCTTGATATTTTCCTGGCAATTACCTTCTCCAGCAGTTTGCCTATTGTATTCTGCATGGTTATAATTCGATATCCCTGAATTTTTGTGTGGTTTTTGTCAGGTTTCGGCACGGGAATCAGATAGCTGTGTAACCACTCCTCCTTGATGCTAGCACTCTCTATACTGTTGTTGTACATGTCTGCTAGTTTCTCTAGCTCATTGTCGGTACACCTATTGATGTCGTCGTATCTTATGCCATCAGGCGCTGTTTTTTGATCGTCGAAGTACAGCCTTGATATCTTTCACTGTCACTGTGTCTTCATCCTAAGTGTTCTGGGCCGTCCACCTGTCTGAGGTGACCTCCTTGGCCAGAATTCGGCCTCCCATGTCTGTCTGGTTGCTCTGCTCTAGATAGCGTTCAAAGAGGGCTTTGCCCTTGTCCTCGTCAGTCCTCTGCCAGATAAGGTCAGCACCTTGGAAGTCAGAAATGCTCTTATTCTTGACTACACCACTCATGCTTTTATGTAGTCGCCAGAACAATTTCAGTGACTTGTCTGTGCTTACTCTTTGACACACCTCTGCCCATTTTTCGCTTTCAACAACCTTGACCAGGTTTTTGAAATAGCTTACTTTTGTGTGCATCTCTCTTTCTAAGTGCATGCAGGGATTAGGATGACCAGCTCTGTTCTTCTTGGCATTCTGCCATCTCCTTACAGCACTACGCTTATCCACCCAAGCCTTCTCCACCTCGAAATTCCACCAAGGTGGCTGCTCCCAGCTATTTTCCCTGCCCTGAAGCTTTCTGCGCTTGTCACGTCTTATTTTACTCACCACATCTTGCCCTGTACTGTCGTACTGGAAAGTCTTTACCTTTAGCTTGTGCTGCCTGGTTCTGTCTTTCTCCACCAATATGCTGCAAGGGTGGTGGTCGCTGCCGTGGTGTCCTAGGATACCCCATCTACAAACTGTAGTGAGTGAAAGTGAAACCAGCGCCACATCAATAGCATTGTCCTCATCGCCTGGACGGCTTGCTGTCCTGGTGACACAGCCACTGTTGATACAAACCAGGTCAATGGTTCCAAGTGCAGTCTCGAGCTCCTCCCCCTGTGTATTGAAGGAAATATTTCCCCATGTGTCGTGTGTGTGTAAAGAATGAATGTCGTAGTAGTTACTTGTTCTTCTCTACCACCTTAGGGTTGTCCCTGGAGTGAGGGGAATCAAACCCCACATTTTTTATTCAATATCTCTATTCTGGAGATATCCAGCAGACTCCGTCCACACACTCCCTCAATCTGAGGACACCTTTTTCTCCCTCTTACTCACCCCTGGATCATGCCTCCTCTCATTCTTCCCCAACATAACATACTTGACAACTCTCGCTTCAACAAATAAAACCAAGAAATTTATTAAAGCACAGAGTATGTGTAGGCGAAGTGTGTGTGTGTATAAGGTGTAGAATGTGTGACGTGTACTCTAAGGTGTCTATGGACTCAGATCAGTGTTCAAGCGTATAGTCATTTGCATCCTTGTGCTGACAACACACCAGCACCATGTATCCCATACAAGTAGCCTCACCCAGGTGATGCTCCTGCGGTCACGTGAAGACTTCCTCCGTTGTCTCTGGAACCACTAGGATGCTTGGACACCCATTACAAACACTGTCTAATGAGAGTCTTCAATCTGATTCACACTATGAATTTCCTCTGTTATTTAACGGATTGTTAATCAGGAAATTCTAAACCTATTGTCACTGTTATTGGAGAAATTTTAATGGATTTCACTGGTTCTAAAGATTCCTCATATTAACACCACAATCTTACTGTTCTGGATAACAGTATAAATTATACAATGTTCTGACTGTTCATTGATACATCTATCACTTGGCTAAACATCAATCTCATCAACATGTCCTGCTCAGCAGAAGCCAGGTTCCCGCAAACCAACTTGGGTATAAGCCCTATGTAGCGGCCTCTCAGCAACCTCTGTCTTCAGATTCTGAGCGATCATCTTCTAAATTTGTGTTAGTCCCACCGCTGAAAATCACAGCACACATATGTGGACCTGGAAATTGAACCTGTAGAATAGAGAATGCTATGGTGAGGGTAACTCAGTCCTGGCCAGAATTAGGTAAGTGTAGGCCAATAACAGCACTCAGATCTATAACAGAGATCCGATCTCTGTCATACGGCCAAATAACTCAATCATATGATCTGAGACATGGCAACACAAGGAAAGAATAAAGGAACGGGTAGAAACCCAGCAGATGCCCTACTGGAAGATCCTACCATTTCACATTCCTCTCCTCCCTCTCAACCATCCTTAATCTCTCTAATTATTATTCCACTACATTGTCCTCAACTCCCTCCACTTGTTTACCGCACTGGGTTTTATATGGGTGCTTGAGTGACGTCACCAAAAGTCCAGACGCCAATCAGTCCAGAATCTGGCTTTGTCCTCCTGTTTCTAGACTAACCGGAGTCAATTAGCTGTCAAGTTTCCTTTCATCTGGGTAGTTCTTTGTCTCATCCAACAAATATCCTGGCTGTCTGTGAGCCAGAGACCTTTCCCTCACATTTGACAGAATCCTTCCGACCTCTAGCAAACACTCTGTCCATCACTTTCAACGGCCAACTCCCGCTTCGTAGACAGATGTCGCCAGTACACGTCTCTCGAACAACAACCTGTCAACAAACTGTCGACCGTGTGTAGACAACTCGACGTGACTCACTTTGATCATATACACCAATGCTGACCAGGTGCAGACAGTTTTAACAACGTATTTTCATCAGTCTGTTCAACCTCAAAGGGTTGCTGTTTTTTCCGACTAAGGTCGGGTCTAGTTTGTCATCGATCGACACGAACAAGTTTATTTAACTCGTGACACCATGATCTGCCTTTAGCGTTGAAGTAGCCACAGAAAATAACATTTCTCTCGTGACCTAATATGCCACTTAAGCACTGCCACTTCTGGGCGTCCATACTCGCATTTCGGGCATAAACATTAACCAGCACGAATGGTAAACTGGAATGAACTCTCAACGCCTGTATTTGTATATCGTCACTGTCCTAACTGGACATGTCTAGCTCTGACGCCACCATGCTGTCGCGAACGAGAATCGCCGTTCCCAGATGTCATCTGTTGTAGAAACATTTGAAGCCGGCAATTCGGAGTAGCTGTTCGCCCAGTCTCGTCTCCTGGAGTGCTACAATATCGTTCCTGTAAACCAGTGTTTCTAAACTAGAGCCCCGTTGTTTTACGCTGGCGCAGTTCCAATACAGAATACGGATATTCCTGAGTCCTAGACGGTGACACTTGAGTCTAAAACGTCTTAAACCACCACCCTTACCTTGCTTCTTTCTGCCTGCGCGGCGTCCACGCCGCCTCGTTAGGTTGACTGCTCACCGCTCGGAGACCACACGTTGTTCCGCCATGTTGAAAAACCGAAAACACAGAAACCATACACGCTGCCAAAAATTCACTCAAACATTGCTTCGCTCGATGCACGAAACTCCGTAGCATCCGCGCAGATCTTGAGTAGAAACTCCTGATTTTACATCCTGGCACACAAATTACACGCAAGAGATGAATAAATCCATCTCCTACGCGAAAAAGTTAACGATCACAAAACAACCCGACCGTCCGTCGCCATCTTGAAACCGGAAGTCTTATATATATTGTATAGAATTTAAATAGATATATATTGTATAGAATTTTAAATAGATATCGTTGTTATTTTATTCTGTAACATATGTTCATTGAAGTTCTGACTATCATATAGTTGTAATTCGATATTTTTTAATCAGATCTTGAAGCAGACACCATATTCTGCTGAATCAATCAGATGGGTAAACGCTAAATCGGCAGATATAGAATTTCAATACTAGACAACACCGTCCAAATCAAAATTCTCTTTTGACCAAAGAGCACATGACTGCTATGAAAACACTGCAAGCCATCGAACCAATACTAAAATCAGACAAAAAGAGTTGTACAGTGGTGATGGACAAGTCAGACAACCAAACAAACGTTAAAACAAACAGAGGCGACTGCCTAACTACTCACCCCACGGGACTCACAACCGCTCAGCTTCATGATAGCCCTAAATTACAAAAGCCTGGCGTACCACTGAGACCTATTATATCTATGGTCAGCCCAGAGTCGGAAAGCTAAATTCTTACGCCAGTATGACAATCATTCGACCCCATCCATGCATCACCCATGTGCCATGCCGATAAGCGTGGGTGGTCATGTTTTGCTATCTCACTCGATCACCAGAGTCGTGGATCAGCTCCGTGTTTCTGTCTCGACAATGCCACGTGGCCAAGCCATCCAGGTATTTACTTCTCGGTTTTCCCCTTGGTGTCTTCCCTTCGATCTTGCCAGTGGTCACCAAGTTCTCCAAGTCATTTCTTCTCATAACATACCCACAAAATGTTGACTGTCTACGTCTAATGTCTCTAATCAGGAATCATAATACTCAAATATTCATTTGAACTGATCAAATTGCCAGACACTATTGATCAAAAACAAAAACGCATAGTGTTGGATGGCAAAATCCTCTCTTTTCACAAATGTTCGTCTTGGAATAACAGTGAAGATGGTCTGACATTGCAGTATAGATATAAAGTTCCCTATTTTATATATCTTCATCTTCTTTGCGTTCATCCGGTGTGTTTTTTTTTTCAGATGTGATTGCGGTGAGTCTCGTTAGGCACTGACCTATTGGGCACTCTTGGGCCGAAACCCTTAAGCCAACACATCCGACTTTTAGCATGCATTATTGACAGGTTAGCCTTCCTGTGGGACTCTCACTTTTGTGGTGCCGTTCACATCCTAGCTTGTCAAGTTGGAACGGTCGAATGCTTCACGATGAGCCCTCAAGTGAAGGTAGGGACAGTCCATGGCATTTTCCGCCATCCAGGGTGGCTTCCATAGTTGCAGAGCCGACACATAGCGCCCTGGTGCTGAGCTCACCGAGGGAATCGTCACGTCCTGCTTATGGCTGCTTTACTTCCTTACTTCAATATTTTGGGCATTTCGTTCACCACGGGCCTTTCCCGCACAAACCAGACCTGTCTGCAGACGGTATCAACTCAGCGCGTTTTCGATTCGGACATGTGCTTGTCACTGTGCCCGTCAGAGATGTTCCGGGCATAGCGGACATTCGGAAAACTAGCTAGTCAGAGTTTTTCCGGACACGATGGGCATTCGGAAAACTAGGTAGTCAGAGCTGTTCCTAGCACGAAAGACATTTTCACTCAAACGTTATTGCGTAGTGCCTGTTTTTATTTTGCCACCCGTAGGCTGGCACTTCCGACTTCGGCGGGCATTTTTAATGCGGTTAGCCTTCCTCGAATTTCGAGGCACGTTAGACTTTTATTGTTGTGGTGTCGCCCACATCGCAGCTGGTTAAGGTAGAATGGTCAAAGACATCACGATCAGCCCTCAGGGGAAGGCAGGGGCAGACCATGGGCATTCCCCGCTATCCAAGGAGGATTCCATAATTGCAGAGCCGGCACATATTGCTCTGAGACTGGGCTCACCAGAGGAATTGCCACATCCTCCTCATAGATGCTTTAATTTCTCACTTCCATGTATTGGGCATTTCGCTTGCCACTGGTCGCTCAAGCACAAACCAAGAACGGTAGGTCTGCGTACGACATCAACTAGGTAAGCTTTCGCTTCGGACTTCGGACCACGCAATGGATTCGCTAGCCATGCGTTCCATTTCGTGTTATTGAGACATTTTTCCACCTTTGTCTACACTCTCTATGAGTATTAGATACAGACATTTTTCGTAACAATTTCATTCGACTGGGGCACTTCTTCTACCTTTAGTACTCGCTCACGAGGTAGGCTACGTGTGCTGCCGGTTCAGCACCTTACCTCCGTGCATCAGTGAGCGAGAAACGGCCAGGCCCTCTCATCCGTGGTTCCCTCATATCCCCCAGCTAAGAGCCTTCGGACAAGTATCTGAACTGAGAATGTAGCGTGCTCAGCATCTCACCTCCATTTTTCGGTAGGTGGGTATCGGCCCGGCTCTCATATCCGAGGGTTTATGGCTTAGAGGCGTTCAGCCATAACCCTCGACAGAGAGCCTTAGTGTTATGTGTCCGGACTAAGAATTAGCGGCATCGTGCGCCTGATGTGACCTTTTGACTGCTATCCTCAGTCTACCCGAAGAGCAGCATGTTGTGTCTCTCTTGGTCTGGTCCCTAACCCAAGGCTTGTCCGATATATAGTTGTGCTTCCGTCGACAATGCTCTTGGGGTCACTGGGACACGGAAGCGCCCCCCCCCCCCCACCGCGACAAGGTGGAGACACATCGGGGGAATATTTTATGTGTGTGTGTGTGTGTGTGTGTGTGTGTGTGTGTGTGTGTGTGTGTGTGTGTGTGTGTGTGTGCGTGCGTGTGTGTGTTTTAGACAAGCATAATGATGGGATGTCAAATGTTGGTCTTCACATATTCTAGTTTAGATTATTGCTTAATGAGTGGGATGGGAGATGTTGGCTCTAACATATTCTAGGCTATGACATAAAGACTAAGATGTGAGGTATAGGCCGTCACATATTCTATATCACTGCATAAGGAGTGACATGTGAGGTGTGGTAAGTCAGTAAAATGAAGTGTCCTGTCTCCATGCCTTCAGGCATTAAGGACATATGGTGCTCGGCCCACATTTTATAGGTCAAACATCACATGACGCTGGTGAGGTCAATATCATGGCAGCCAGCTTTACTTCCTCTACATGTCCTGGTGTCCATTCTAGTCTGGCTAGACCTGGTGGATGTAAACACTCCGCTTGGATGCAACATCGAACCAGCAGGCCAGCATTTGTGCATCTAGCCACGATGCTACTTTGACTCATATATTCTAGGTTTCTGCATAATGAGATGAGGTGTAGGCCTTCACATACTCTGAGCCATTCCATAATAAGTTGGATTAGTCCGCTCCCTCCCCCTCCTCTGGCTACTTTTCCTTACCAAACAATTCCCAGATAATTCTAACAACGATCAATTCCAATTTATGAGGCTAGGTCGATCCCAGAGCTGTACTGATTAGAACAAATACCCCTGCCACTTCTGGAGATTGAACCTGGTGTGACAGCAGGATGAGGGGAGAAGGCACCATTTATCTATAATTATATATCCATGTGTATGTCCATCCCAGAGTTCCTAGTTTTCCCTTGTCCTTTATTTATATTGAATTTTACAGAATGTTGACAGTCTTGAATGTGTGGGGTTTAGGTGGTATAAATAGCTCAAGAGGTCTAGGGAATTAATACACCGGCATGACAAGAGCAGCCATCACTACGAGCAACCCTAAGTGATCAGTTACCTTAATAAGTATATATATATGTATATATATAAACAAGGAACGTCCTACTTCCTGTCTTTTTTATGTTGCATATCCCTTACAGGACGTTGCAGTACCAGCATTTTTCAGTTGTTGTTGATGTACTAGGCAAGTTTTACGTTCAGTAGTTTACCATTGCTTTCTGAACGACAGGCTCACATACCCCGTAAGTTACCAGCGCGGCGCGAACCGCTGCCGATTCTCGCAGCTGCTGTTTTCCCCATGTGGATATACGGGATTACGAACAATGTCGTTAACCCCTTTGTCTAGGTTACTTAAAATCAAAACTAAAAATGTTTTACGAAAACATTGTAACCTGATAAGTGACACATAGAAGGATTAAATCGCACATGATGAAAGTACAGTCAAACCTCGGTTTTCGTCGATAATTCGTCCGAAAACAATCAACTAAATCCGAAACCGACGAAAACCGAGGCAATTATTTCCATATGACTCAATACAAATCAAATTAATTCGTTCTAGAAACTCCAAAATACATACAAAAAATACATTTTATAGAGACTAAATATAGTGTTTAAAACTATTTTTCGACCCCAGACTTGTCCGAACTCGCACCTTTGCCGTGCCCAGTAACACTATGTATGTCAGTGCGCCGCTTGAATGCTTCAAACAATTCTCTGTTGGCCTGAAAATCACTAAGTATACTAACACTCGTCCTAAGCACTTTCTTAATGAAATCGGCATACAACAGTCTGGTTATTTTCCACATATAATTACCCCCAAAACAGAATCACCATCTAACTATTTTTGATGTATCCAAATTAATTATAACTGTTCGACATCTTTAATTGTTTGCAATCTCCGTTTCGTTAGCACATTCATATCTTTCGCTACATTAGCCTCCTGCATTGCTTCCTTTTTCGCCACAATAAAACTTAACCTGGATGGCGACTTCCAGTACAATCGGCATATATCAGCAATCTGAATGCCGATCTCTTATTTTATTATTAGCAAGTGATGCTCACTAACGAAAAACAACGCCAAATTGTTTTCGCAATAATAGCAGCGAGATCGTGTGGGCACCCCGACGAAAGCCGAAACACATTTTCGCTGAAAACAAATCGACGAACACTGAAATCGAAGGAAATGAAAACCGAGGTGTGATTGTATAAAATAAAACGGTGTATATTATATTAAACGTATGTAGGGGCAATTGAAGGCAGGCATATTTGATCGTTTTCACAACTGAAGCATTAAATTTAACACTGAGCGTGAGAAAGTGTGATATCATTAACCACAATGTCCAGAAAGTAAGTTAGCCTAAGATCCGGATGTTGATTAGTAATCTTGTAGCACAATTCAGATCTCTTTGGGTACACACTGATAGATTGTCATAGGTCCACTCTGTTTTCCCTGGTTTGGTTAAAGAATGGGTGTCCATTCTCAGGTACAGAAGTAAATATTAGACCTGTAGTTCAGCTGACATCACAATGGGTTGCTCTGAGACTAATGTAGAACACAAGATTCAGCCAGCAACATACAGAACATGTACATCTGGCCTGGGTATTTACAAAAGATAAAATTGCTGACCGTCATGGACGATGACTTGTTAAGTCGTGATTGAGAGATGTTCATGAAAACTATCTTCTCTCAATACTGGGTGTGGCGTATTTGTTGTAAGTGCTTTGTCACTGGGCATTGACCCAGTACACTTAGGTTGCCTCATCTTGGTTCTGGTGGATTAATTAGTTTTCTTTTGATATAGCAGATGAGGAATAGCAATGGATCTGCTTAACTTTTTAACTTTTAGCAAATTGATTAGTTTCCGCCCTTGCACAAAGGATACGGTCTCTCTCTCTCTCTCTCTCTCTCTCTCTCTCTCTCTCTCTCTCTCTCTCTCTCTCTTTTTCTATATATATATATATATATATATATATATATAGAGAGAGAGAGAGAGAGAGAGAGAGAGAGAGAAAGAGAGAGAGAGAGAGAGAGAGAAAGAGAGAGAGAGAGCACGTATGTAAAGTACTTGCCTTATCAAGCCAAACTGAGCTTGTATATTTAAGGTTCATACATTCAACATATTTCCTCATTATCTTCCCACATTATACAATATCCATGTAACCAACTCACATTTAAGGATATTTGAGCGTTTTAATATATACATGTATGTTTGAGTTTGTGTGGCTGTCTCATATCTTACAATGTGTGTGTGGTAAGATGCTAGTCTTTCATTCTTCCACTTCTTTCAGTTGAGTTTATTTCCTTTGAAACAGTTTCTGCCACCACATACTTCCCTTATTATTCGTCATGAGTTACAGAGAACAAGTTTGTTATTGTCACAATTTAACTTTACTGCTTCCATCTTTCCAACCCGACTAACCTATTTACAAATTAAGATTTGAACTTACCCAACACAAAGAACAATATTGTTGTTTATGAAAACTTCATCCTAGGCAGCTTTAGTTCTTATTGCTGAGTAATTTTCAGATGATTTAGGATATTTATTGGCTTGGTTTTCCTGTCGCCAACTTGACATGTCAGACTTGACAAGATTTCAACAACATGTATGTCTCTTTCGGGAACCAATCTACACTGGGTTGCTGGTAACGTTGCAAACTTCTTAACTGGTGAACATACTCTATCTTTTTGGTGGTTTCTCAGAAACAACTACACAATATTTGCTAAAGTAACTGTACATAATGACAGCACATGTGTATGATTTTAGCGAATTGAAGAAGTTTTAGGTTAAGTAGCTACACATAATGACAGAATTTATTTTCATTATTTCAGTGACAGGAAGCAGCTACAAAGCAGCTAGTGAATTGACATGTTGATGAAGTAGGCATACAAGGTGACACCACGTGTGTATGCTTTGAGTGAACAGCTACAAACGTGTGGCTAAAGCAGCCATACAGGGTAACATAATTTGTGTATTCTACAAACGCGTGGTTGAAGCAGCCATGCAGGGTGTCAGTAGTCAAAGAGGTTTTGGCGATGTCTGACTACAAGCTTTGTCATTCATGTTCTGTTGGTATTAGTTTTGGAAGTATCTGTGGCTGGGTCCAGTGCTGTTCCCACTCATATTTGCCCTAGAGGGACATATCTCTTGAAAGTAAAGCCTGGCCTTGAAGTGTGTCCACTTTGTCAAGATGGGGCAACTTACATGGACCACTGGCACACACACCTGGAGTGCTTCAACTGTACGCGACTCATTGATCCTGAAGTGGAGGTTCTAGTCACAGAATGTAATATAACCCACGACACTGTAATTCACTGTAGAAATGGCTTTTACAGAAAACTAGCCAGAAACCCACATCAGTCAGATCAGTGTGTAAAATGCTCGGAATGTGAGGAAGAGAGCCCCACTCGTCTTTGTGAGGGATTTCATGATACAGTCTGTTGTGGCCTTCCAAGTTATGAGGCTGTCCTTAACAAAAACAATGTGTATATCTGCAAAGAGAAGCCAATTGTATGCACGCAAGGACAGTATTATACTCCACATTATGAACAGTGTTTTCCATGTCCCCCAGATACGTACATGTCTGAGAATTCTCATAACAACAAAGAGTGTAAACTGTGTCAGACAGTGGGTAATAACTCCAGCAGATTACTTCTCCAGGCCTGTAACAGCTCTCATCCAGCAATAGTTGATTGTAAACCTGGATATTTCAGACACTCTCCTCAAGAATCTCCTCTATCTGATGATGATTGTTCCCCATGTCATACCTGTCAGTTTGTTGGTAGAGAATGTACAAGTGACCACGACACAGTTTGTTGTGACAGACCTGAGATGACAGTCGTTGACAATATCACAGGTCCAGTCTGTGTGCTTCTCTCTATCAGTATCACCAATGCCTCCTCTAATACGGAAGGACTGACAGGTGAGTATACATGGGGATGTGCAACTACAGTATTGATTATGCACACGTATAGTACATATTCTTACTGTGACAACAATAGGGATTCTTTACTACAACTACAATATTGATTCTTTACTACAACTACAGTATTGATTCTTTACTACAACTACAGTATTGAATCTTCACTACAACTACAGTTTTGATTCATTACTACAACTACAGTATTGATTCTTTACTACAACTACAGTATTGATTCTTTACTACAACTACAATATTGATTCTTCACTACAACTACAGTATTGATTCTTCACTACAACTACAGTATTGATTCTTTACTACAACTACAGTATTGATTCTTCACTACAACTACAGTATTGATTCTTTACTACAACTACAGTATTGATTCTTCACTACAACTACAATATTGATTCTTTACTACAACTACAATATTGATTCTTTACTACAACTACAGTATTGATTCTTCACTACAACTACAATATTGATTCTTTACTACAACTACAGTATTGATTCTTCACTACAACTACAATATTGATTCTTTACTACAACTACAGTATTGATTCTTTACTACAACTACAGTATTGATTATGCACACGTATAGTACATATTCTTACTGTGACAACAATAGGGATTCTTTACTACAACTACAATACTGATTCTTCACTACATCTACAGTATTGATTCTTCACTACAATTACAATATTGATTCTTTATTTTTTAAGAAATAACAGAAAGAGAAATATATTAGATGCAAGAGCAGTGCCCAATTTCAGTATAAACACAGATCATAAAGCAGTCGTTGCCACAATAAGAACCATTAGAAGAAGAAAACAAAAAGCAGGAAAATACATGCCATGCGAATCAGTAAACTTAAAAAACCTTAAAGACGAGGCAGTAAGGGAAAATTATGAGAAAGAACTAACTGAACTCTTTGTAAAATTACCTACGGAAAGAAAAACAGTGGAAGAAGAATGGGAGACGTTCAAATCAAGCGTTTTAAATACTGCAAAAATAACATGCGGAACCACGAAAAAATGCAAAACACGGATAAAGAAAATAACAAGTTGGTGGAACGCAGAAGTAAAGAAAGCGGTAAAAGAAAAAAAGGAAAAATATAAAAAGTGGTTGAAGAGCAAACAGGAATGTGATCTCATAGAATACAGAATATCGAGAAGACATGTGAGTAGAATAGTAAAGAGGGAAAAACAGAAAGACTGGGAAGAGTATGGAGAAACCCTAAATAAAAACTACAAGGAGGCAACCAGAAACTTCTACAAAAAGATAAGTGCAATGCGAACCAGAGGAGTACCCTTTGACCCAACCGAAATAATTAACAGCGAAAATGGAGAACCAATAAGTGAACAAAAACACATCCTAATAAGATGGAAGCAGTATTTCGAACAACTTCTCAACATCCCATCAGATGTCACAGGAATTCAAGAGACCTACACAGATGTCACCGAGGAACTAGAACCAGACATACTAAAAGAAGAAATTATAGAAGCCATCAGATTAGCCCCATTGAACAAATCACCAGGACAGGATGAAATACCAAATGAACTAATTAAAGCAGCAAGGGAAGTAGGAACAGCTTGGCTACATAGACTATTCAACCATGTTTGGGTAGAACAACAGACACCACGAGACTGGGGAAACGCCATAATTATCCCAATTTGGAAAAACAAAGGCAGCAAAAGAGATTGCACACAATACAGAGGCATTTCACTGTTGAGTCATACTGGGAAAATATTTTGCAAAATTCTTGAAAAAAGATTACGAACTACTTTAGAACCCCAGCTAAGCGAAACGCAGCTTGGATTTAGGAAAAACAAAGGATGCACAGACGCCATTTTTGCTCTTAGACAACTTATAGAAAAATCAATTGAATTCAATGAAACACTCTACTTAGCCTTTGTTGACCAAGAAAAGGCATTTGATAGGGTAGATAGAAACAAGCTGTGGGAAATCCTTAAACAATATGGAGTGAGTACACATCTAACAAACCTATGTAGAAGTTTATACGACAACAGTGAATGCATAGTGAGAGCAACTGGAGGACACTCAGAACCCTTCACCATAAGATCTGGAGTACGACAAGGTTGTGTCCTGTCCCCTCTCTTGTTCATAACATATATAGACAACATATGTAAAGAAACCAGCCAAGCAGAGACAGCAAGAATACCGCATGACGAGAACACAGAAGAAGAACCATCTGCAAATCTAACCATTAGAGAACTCCTGTTTGCGGACGACCAAGCACTAATAGCAAAATCAGAAGCTGAATTACAAGACCACATGAATAGTCTAAACGAAATGTGTAGGGAACATAACATGAAAATTAGCACAAGCAAAACAGAGGTAATGACTATAACTAAAGAAGAACAAACAGCAACAATTCACCTAAACAAACATCCCTTGAAACAAGTAAAGAGCTTCAAGTACCTAGGAAGTATAATATCATCAAATGGCAGATCAGAAGACGAGATCGAAAATAGGTGCAATAAGGCAAATCAACTCATTGGACAAATGGCACCAATACTAAAGAACAAACATGTATCAATAACTACTAAGAAAGCACTTTACAACACAATCTTCCTACCAACTCTGTGCTACCAATGCCAAACCTGGACAATGACAGAAAAAGAGAAAAGAAAAATCACAACAACAGAAATGAGGTTCCTGAGAAGAATACTCAACGTATCAAGAAGAGATAAGATCAGAAATGAAGAAATCAGGACTAAAGTGGGGGTTAAAGCTGCTCTAGATTTTATTAGAAAGCAGCAAGTCAAATGGTTTGGCCATGCAAGTAGGCTACCAGTCAACAGCATGCCACAACAGGCAATGACGTACAGACCAGATGGAAACAGAGGAAGAGGCCGACCACGTAAACGCTGGACGGAGGGAATAACAGAATCCATGGGAATGTCGATATACGAAGCCCATAACCGGGCACTCTCACGAAGTTTATACTTCACCTCGACACCGCAAGGTACAAGAGGAACATGATGAGATGAGATGAGATGAGATTCTTTACTACAATTACAATATTGATTCTTTACTACAATTACATTATTGATTCTTCACTAAAACTACAGTATTGATTCTTCACTACAACTACAGTATTGATTATGCACACATATAGTACATATTCTTACTGTGACAACAATAGGGATTCTTTACTACAACTACAGTATTAATTCTTCACTACAACTACAGTATTGATTCTTCACTACAACTACAGTATTGATTCTTCACTACAACTACAGTATTGATTCTTCACTACAACTACAGTATTGATTCTTTACTACAACTACAGTATTGATTCTTCACTACAACTACAGTATTGATTATGCACACGTATAGTACATATTCTTACTGTGACAACAATAGGGATTCTTTACTACAACTACAATATTGATTCTTCACTACAACTACAGTATTGATTCTTCACTACAATTACAATATTGATTCTTTACTACAACTTCAGTATTGATTCTTCACTACAACTACAATATTGATTCTTTACTACAACTACAGTATTGATTCTTTACTACAACTACAGTATTGATTATGCACACGTATAGTACATATTCTTACTGTGACAACAATAGGGATTCTTTACTACAACTACAATATTGATTCTTCACTACAACTACAGTTTTGATTCTTCACTACAATTACAATATTGATTCTTTACTACAATTACAATATTGATTCTTTACTACAATTACATTATTGATTCTTCACTAAAACTACAGTATTGATTCTTCACTACAACTACAGTATTGATTATGCACACGTATAGTACATATTCTTACTGTGACAACAATAGGGATTCTTTACTACAACTACAGTATTGATTCTTCACTACAACTACAGTATTGATTCTTCACTACAACTACAGTATTGATTCTTCACTACAACTACAGTATTGATTCTTCACTACAACTACAGTATTGATTCGTTACTACAACTACAGTATTGATTCTTCACTACAACTACAGTATTGATTATGCACACGTATAGTACATATTCTTACTGTGACAACAATAGGGATTCTTTACTACAACTACAATATTGATTCTTCACTACAACTACAGTATTGATTCTTCACTACAATTACAATATTGATTCTTTACTACAATTACATTATTGATTCTTTACAGCAAGTTGGGAGGTCGGCATGACTGAATGGATAAGAGCGCTCATTCTTAAACTTTCGGTGTGCTGATGCCGAGCTAGCAGGTTCAACTTCTACACCGGACAACTGGACTAAAACAGTGACTTCTCGTCCTTGACTCGGGGACCTAATTTACAAGTACCTCGGAAGTCGGAGTGGGTTCTCCTGATGGCGAGGGACACTGGTAATAGGGAAAACTATTCCAGTCACAAAGATCACTCAAGTACAATGATCGGCACATTTAAGTGAAGGATGTCCGTTTGTTAACGCATTTTGGCTTGTCAAAGCTATTGTTTCCTTCACGAGCTCACATTGGGCAATGATTAGCATTTTGTGTGGTTTTTGACTGGCACAGGAATGGAGCAATTATGGGGCATGCATTGCTGTGACGTTGGAGCCATACGACTATTACTGCGATCACTAGAGAGAGAAATGGTTAAAGTTGGACAGAAAGTAAGTTACATTACAGTTGCCCGGAAATATTAAAATAACCAGTTTTGTCTATACCCCAACAGATGAGCCAAGAACTTTAGAACACATAAAAGTGTGTGGACAAAATGAGTTCATCAACATCATCAATGACTCCTTGACATGTCAGCGCTGTAGAGAGGGAACCTACAATGATACGCTCAGTCATAACAGGACATCTTGCCAGGACTATTCAAAGTTCAGTGGCAGACAACTCCCTGCCAGTTGTCGTACAGGAAGTGAAGTTTTCAAGAATACAGATTCGGGAATGAGTATTAATAGAATTGCGTCTCTTGTTTCTCTTATTTTTGCAGTTTTTGTACTTGTTGCTTATTTGATTTTAAAATGGCGACAACATGTGTGTCACCACAAGCAGGGGAGAAGTAAATGTACATGGTGGCCAGAAATAACCATTCTGTGTCCAGTAACTGTTCATATGTTTTGTTCCTGCATGATGAGTGTGTTTGCAACAGACACCAATGTGGGAATAATACTTATTAGTTTATTAACTATTGTTCTGTTTCCAGTGGCTTGCTATTTTTTGTACCAGTTTTGGAACAAAAATGACTACTTTTTCAGAGATCAAGCTTCTACACAATCAATACAAGCTACGGAAAGATTGAACTGTACTGATATTTAGGCACCATTTCCTTAGACACGATTTCTTCGATCAACAAACACTGTGATAAGATGATCAAATGTAATTTAATCATCTTTATTTTGATTTTACCAAATATAATTTTCATAAAAACAATTATTATTATTATTTTTAAAGGTTTACTTATTTTGCTTTGTTTCTTTTGTGCAAAATTCAAAAGCAAAAGTCTCACATAAAGAATAGCAGAGTAATCAATAACAACTTAATCCCCAGTGGTGAAATCCCACTTCAAGCGGCAGAATCATACACCTGTGTCATAGACCTAGCAATCATGATACACTTATACACATGTCTATAGAAGGTAAAATATGTTTCTATGAGTCACTCCACTTGGAGACTAGCTGGGAAACATCCCCTACGGGTAGTTTATTACAATGTAAGTAGCACACTCTCTACACCAGTGGTTCTCAGCCGGTGGGGAATTTTCTCCCCCCCCCCTCCCGGAGGATTTCAAGGGGGGGGGGGGGGGGGGGGGGGGGGGGGGGGGAATTAAGATTATTTCAAGATCGCATTAATACAAGAACTAGTTACTTGGTATTGTTTTTCCCACTAAATTTTACGGTTCTGTACTTCTCGCCCTAATGAAATTCGTTTTATAACGTAAGTAGACCCTAAGATCACGTGTTATGTAGATGTCTAGACTTGTTCTAGTATGTGTTATTAAATTTAGCTTCCATTTTTATGTATACTGTGTAAGGGTGGGGGGATTTATAGGGAGGAAATTCGAAAGGGGGAGAGGAAATGACGTTCTGAACATATGGTAAAGGGGGGGGGGGGAAGGGCATGGGCCAAAAAAGGTTGAGAACCACTGCTCTACACGATCCACATCATATCTAAAATAGTCAACACCGGTCTCAATATATATTTACAATTATTCTACAGACCGTCAACACCCGGTCTATCCTTATTGGTATATTTACACAAGACCGTTAGTGTCTTACATAGTCATCGCACTCTCCGATCTCGCAAACCTGTCGCAGTCGTACTTCAAACTATTGCAGTTATCCACCTCTCATAATACGGTCTCAAAAGCCTGTCGCATTTATTCGTTAACTGTCTCGCTCTGTAATCTCTCCCTGTCTTCTACAAACACGTCTGTTCGTGTCCACGGTCGCACACACTCTGTCTCGACCTCTTTCTAGTCCACGCTGTCACGTGTCCCCTTTCCACGGGTCTCCTGTCCGAGCTGTGTTCAGTCGGGCTCTCCCATCTTTGTCCTGAGTAGTACTCTAATTCTCCCTTGACTGTCCTTGACATCGAGGTGGGTGTCTGTCGTAGTGTTACTCGTCTTAACTCTTACTCGTCTGTGCTGCGTCAAAACCTATTGACAGACTGTCTTTAACTCTATCTGTCCTGGTCTAAACTAAGCTCAGTCTCTGGTTACTATTGAGGACTTTGACATCTGTTTGGGAAGCAATGTGGACAATAATGAGGAAACAGACAGAGATATTAAGACAAGAATACAAAAGACAAGAGGAGCTTTCATGGCACTAGGAAATCTGTGGAAGTCAAAGGAAGTTAAACTTGGTACTTAGTACCAAACTTATTATTTGTTACTTCAATGTTAAATCAGCACTACTGTATGGGTCAGAAACATGGAGCACAACTAAAGGAATTACAAATAAACTACAGACATTCACTAAGTCGTGCCTGCGAAGAGTAGTGGGGATAAAATGGTACAATAGAATTACCAATTTAGAGCTCATGGAGAGAACTAACCAAATGCCAGTAAAGTAAGAGATGAGGAACAGAGATGACAAGACACTGTTGCTGTTTAGGACACACACTAAGAAAACCTGAGGTCAGTATAACTAGATACTCTCTTGTCTGAAACCCAGAAGGTAAATGATGCAGAGGGATATCAAAAGAAGAAAAATAATTATAAATAGAGATTAATAATACTGGGAGGGCATGAGGGTGGGTTGCAGGAGATGGCAAGAGATAGGACATCTGGGCGTGGTTTATTTGATGGCCTATGCCGAGATGGAGAATAAAGAACAGAAGAAGAAGAGTAATCATTGTTGCTTGTACGCAGACTGCAACTACTTTACCCGCGAACAATTCATGGTCTTGTATTGACAGTGGTGTTTGTGTGCAGACTGCAACTATTTCACAAGCCAACAGTTCATGGTCTTGTATTGACAGTGGTGTTTGTGTGCAGACTGCAACTACTTTACCCTCGAACAATTCATGGTCTTGTATTGACAGTGGTGTTTGTGTGCAGACTGCAACTATTTCACAAGCCAACAGTTCATCGCATTGTGTTGACAATGGGGTTTATGTACTGGTAGTCTTTTTTTTTTTTTTTTTTTGGTAACTGAAATAATAATATACGCTGAAAATAGACATGTGTTTTGTCTCGTCCTGTCTATTGACTGTGGGACCAGTAGAAGAACAGTTTTGTTCCATGTGCTGGTTCTTCTTCTTCTTTGCGTTCATCAGGAGTGTTTTTTTCAGATGTGATTGGGTCTTTTGGGTCGAAACCCTTAGGCCAACACATCCGACATTTAGCGTGCAATTTTGACCAGGTTAGCATTCCTGGGAGACTCTCACTTTTGTGGTACCATCCACATCCCAGTTTGTCAAGTTGGAAAGGTCGAAGACTTCACGGTCATCCCTCAAAGGAAGGCAGGGACAGTCCATGGCATTTTCCGCCATCCAGGGTGGCTTCCATAATTGCAGAGCCGACACATAGCGCCCTGGTGCTGGGCTCACGAGGGAATCGTCACGTCCTGCTCATGGCTGCTTTAATTCCTCACTTCAATATATTGGGCATTTCGTTCGTCCCGGGCCGTTCCCGCACCAACCAGACAGGTCTGCAGACGGTATTCACTCAGCGAGTTTTCGATTCGGACATGTGCTTGTCGTTGTGCCTGTCAGAGCTGTTCCAGGCACGAGGGACATTCGGAAAACTACCTAGTCAGAGCTGTTCCGAACAAGAGCGGCAATCGGAAACTAGGTAGTCAACGCTCTTCCTAGCACGAGAGACATTCGGACGAGACATTTCACTCAGACGTAAATGCGTAGTGCCACTTTTTACTTTGCCGCCCGTAGGACGGCACTTCCGACTTCGGCGGGCATTTTTAATGAGGTTGGCCTTCCTCGGGTTTCGAGACACGTTAGACTTAATTGTTGTGATATCGCCCACATCTCAGCTGGTCAAGATAGAACGGTCAAAGACATTACGGTCAACCCTCAAGGGAAGGCAGGGGCAGACCATGGCCGTTCCCTGCTATCCAAGGAGGCTTCCATTATTGCAGAGCTGGCACATACTGCTCTGAGACTGGGCTCACCCAAGGAATTGCCACGTCCTGCTCACGGCTGCTTTGATTCCTCACTTCCATGAATTGGGCATTTCGTTTGCCACTGGTTGCTCAAGCACAAACCAGGAACGGACAGTCTGCGGACAACATCCACTAGGTAAGCTTTCGCTTCGGACTTTGGACCACGCAATGGATAGTTAGTTAGTTAGTTAGTTAGTTAGTTAGTCGACAGATCATCCTCATTGCACATCGAACCATTCAGTCCATAAGTGCTCGGATCCCCTCCTCAGCAAATCCCGCGGCGTGTAGCGGCTAACGGCGCCAGTTCTGTGTTGGTTTATCAATCTTCTTTGGCTTCCTGCGTAGTGTTCTTGTTTGGCCACCCCTCTTTTAATATTCTGTTCTCGCAGTCTGGCCATGGTTGTAGATTCACAGTCAACACTTGGTTCTCGCAAAAGTCTTACTTCTCGTAAAGCATTCAGAATGTCAACCTGGTCCATGGCGCTTCCGCCCTCCACAGTGGTCTTACCTGCGAGCTTGTCAGCCCGCTCATTTCCTTGTACTCCCGCATGCCCTGGCACGAAGATGAAACTAATCTTTGCCAGTCGAGACCGCTCCAGAGGCAGCAATCATTCTCTTCGGATCGACCCCTACTCTATCCTCTTGATCATGTTCATTGAGTCGCTAAGGAAACATGCCCTAGTGAATGTATGTGTCTCGAGCCATGTTATTGCTTTACTTATTGCCATGACTTCCATAGTCAGGCTACTTGTGGTTTCAGTGAAAGCACCAGAGTCCTCCTTCACAATTCTCCCTCCGACCCGAGCCGTAAAGGCCCATGAGCTTCTCACATGTCGGACGACCGACCCATCTGTGTAGATGACAGCATCGCCGTCTAGCGAATTCTCGAAAATCAACGCTTGTACTTCAGCCTCCACAGCAGCCGGATTTTCTTGTCTGCATTTTCTATCTAGTTGGATGCAAACTGAAAAGGATGTGCAGAAATCTGTTGGCACTTGTACCCACTCCTCGCCAGGTTCTAAGTCCTCAAATGAGCACACCTGTTGAAGAATGTCTTCGGCTTGACCCATCCACGACCGTCCTCTTTTTAACCTGCTGCCCTTCACCTTCATAATTTCACTAGCCAAGCGTTCCATTTCGTGTTATTGAGACGTTTTTCTACCTTTGACTACACTCTATGTGAGCATAGATACAGAAATTTTTCGTAACCATTTCGTGCGACTGGGGCGCTTTTTTACCTTTAGTACTCGCTCGCGAGGTAGGCTACATGTGCTGCCTGCTCAGCACCTTACCTCCGTGGATCAGTGAGCGAAAAACGGCCAGGCCCTCTCATCCGAGGATCCCACATATCCCCCAGCTGAGAACCTTCGAAACAAGTATCTGAGCTAAGCAAGTAGCGTGCTCAGCATCTCACCTCCATTTTTCTGGTAGGTTTGTATCGGCCCGGCTCTCAGGTCCGAGGATTAATGGCTTAGAGGCGTTCAGCCTTAAATCTTTCTCTGCCATGCGCTCATACATCGCCACAATTGACCGACAGTGACGCCCATGGGCTCTTTAATCGCCAAAGTTTAAACTGTGGTTTATTTGTCCCTTTTTTATGTTTCCGCAGTTTTTAGTTAACTTCGGTAACTTACAACTAAGACAGAAATATTTCGCATGTTTGAAACAGGCCGCTGACAACCATATTTGTTCTTTGAAAGTACTTGATTCTTGATTCGAAAAGTTTGTTTTAATTTGAACTTCGAAATGACAACACCTTCTGGTTTTGGACCTCATATATTTTAATAAAATTACCGTTTTAAACAATTTTATATTATAGTTATAGTGATTTCAAAGACTTTGTGAAAGATTCTAAAACTTAAACCACGTGCAGTATTCAGTTAGTCAGTTAGATTATTTCGTAATAATGGAAAACGACACTGAAAGTGAAAGTCCGTCATAATATGTCATAATATGATGGCACATATCTCATTATGAATGCCCTAATGGGTCACAAATGTGCCCCTAAATTTGTTTTACCTATCACAAAGTATTTAAGGAGTATTTAAATAATTACATTTAAAAGAATAATAATTATAACTAAATAGAAAATAGTGTTTATATTCTTATACTCAGTACAATCTGATTGGTGTACTACTGGCATTTTCCATTTTGTGTGAAAATTATGTGCTTCAAAATATTATGTTTTATTAGTGTTGTGGTGCAGTTCTTGTGATATTATTGAACAAAAGTGGTGTGTGTAACAGTATTCAGCAAATTTAACTGGATTAGCTGCAGTGGATTATAAATACAGCCTTGGTAAGTGAAATTTGTTTAATAATCTTTACCTCTTTAATTTCAATTGTTATTATTAAACCTCTTATTATTGTCATAATATTTCTAATCTATCAATTAATTATTAACACTGTCATGTTCCTTGTGCAATCCTCTTTAATTTGATATATGATACAATATATCTGCGACCATTTTAACCATTTTAAAAGCATTATTGTAACACACCCCTACTTCCAATTTTCTGCCATGAATTTATGTTTGACCAGCACCGAAAGAGTTAACCCTCAGCTGAGAGCCTTAGTCCTTGTGTCCGGACCGAGACCTTCTGCCTTCGTGCGTCTGATTTAAACTTTTGTCTGCTATCCTCAGTCTACCTGCAGAGCAGCAGGTTGTGTCTCGCTTAGTCTGGCCTCTATGCCATAAGCTGTCCGATATGTAGTTTTTTATCCATCGACATAGCACATGGGGTCTATGGGGCACGCGCTGATTCAGACCTTGCCGCAAGTCATTGTGGGGCACTGGCTAATGTTAGCCTGTAGTGCTATAAGATGTTGTTGGTGTTGCCGATCCATCTGCTCCTTGATCTTCCTGACGCTCTTTAGTCCATTCTTCTACAGTTGTAGGCACACGGGGGTAGCTTTAGAGGCTCCATGCTCACTAGATAACCAAACCACCTTGTTCTCTGCCTCTCTATGTAATCAACAAATGGAGTTGTTCCTACAATTTCTCATTCATCATTTCATAGTTTGTCTCTTCGGGTTACATTGATGGCTCTTCTCAGACATCTCATTTTTCAGACTGTTATCTTCCTCTCTTGCAGAAACAGACGCCAACGTTGTGAACATCTCTTTCTGTGTGAAACAACATGCCATGTGTTTGTTGGTTACCACAAAGGTAGTATCTACTACCTTGTGTCCCATCCCGTTGTTATATTAACCCAATCTGTCCTCACTATTAACTTACCCCCTGTTGTCACAGGACATTTATTATTTCAATTCCAAAATGTTCATACCTTTTACATGAACACCTCTGGAAAGTAAATGTTAATAAATGTTTGGCTTGATTGCAACATTCTGTAAATAACATGCAACTAGCTTTAACTTGGCTACCGTAAAAAAAAAGTCGCAGTCACAACGAGATTGCTTTTTGATTTTATTATCAATTCTGTTGTGTGCCTTGTCTTCTTCTTCTTCTTCTTCTTCTTCTTCTTCTTCTTCTTCTTCTTCTTCTTCTTCTTCTTCTTCTGCGTTCATCCGGACTTTTTTTCGGACGTGATTGCGTTTTGCCTGTTTACAGCAGAGCTGCGTTCTTGCGCCGTTAGGCCGACACATCCGACTTCTGCGGGCATTTGTTGACCGGTTTAACCTTCCCGGGGGTTTCTTAGGACGTTTGACTCTCACTGGTGTGGTGTTATCCCCCATCTCAGCTGGCCCATATAGAACAGCCAAGGACATCCTGGTCAGCCCACAAGGGAAGGCAGGGGCAGACCCTGGGCATTCCCCGCCATCCAAGGAGGCTTCCATACTTGCAGAGCCGACACACAGCGCTCTGGTACTGGGCTCACACAAGGAATCGTCACGTCCTGCACATGGCTGCTTAGCCTCACTTCCATATATTGGGTCTTCCATTCACCATAGGCTGTTCTTCCGGAAACCAGAAGAATGCAGTCTGCAGATGACATCCACACAGTGAGCTTTCGATTTGGACTTTCCACATAATGGATTTGCTATTCAAGCAATATTCCATTTCGTGCCACTAGGACACTTTTTCCACCTTTTATGAAGCCCACACAGTGAGCTTTCGATTCGGACTTTCCACGTAATGGATTTGCTATCCAAGCAATATTCCATTTCATGCCTCTGGGACGCTTTTGTAACCGACATACCTGTGGTATGAAGTGTGGCAGTCTAAATACATCTTCATGCACCTTCAGATGTCAACCTTAATGTAGTTAAAGTAAGCTGTAGTCAACTTGAGTTTGTTGATATCTCCATAGATCTTGTCCTCAAATGAAGCAGGTGTGGGCCAAAATATCTTTCTCTGCTCTGCATATATTGGGCACTCCTGCAGCAAATGTTTAGCTGTCATTTTACCAGTTCCACAATTACATTCATCAGTATCTCCTATCTTTAGTTTATTGAACAAGTGGTGTTTCAGCCTGTTATGTCTTGTGCGGAGTCTGAAGATTACTACTTGTTCTCTTCGGCCTGGATGCTCTGATTCCCATTTGGTTCTATAAGTGCTTTTATAAACTTCTTTGCCTCATTATAGGTTATGTCTATGTCAGGCTGTGGTAGTCGTCCGCCCTCTTTTGCTAGTCTGTCAGCCTCTTCATTTCCAGGTATACTGCAATATGATGGAATCCACTGTATTACAACTTGTTTGGATTTCTGGCATAGACCATGGAGTGCCGCTCTTAGGTCAGCTAGTTCTGTGCTGTTTTTGCTCTTCAGTATTGAGACAGCTGACTTTGTATCTGTGACGATAGCTATTTGCTTCTCTTTATTTTCCTCCATCAAGAGCATTTCTCCTGCAGTTTTCAAAGCCTCTACCTCTGTTTTGAAGTTACTTGAAAATTTTCCAGTTGCCACTGACTGTGTTTTTTTCACTCCATTTTTTAAATTTAGGAGAATTCCTCCTCCTCCATTTTCTATTGAATTTTTGGCTGATCCATCTGTATATGCATGGGTCCAATTGCTTCTTGGGTAATGTTCTTTTATGTAATTTGGGGTTATATTTCTTCTTTCGGTTTCATTCTGAGCGTTCTTTTTCTCAGTACCAGGAATTTTTTCTGTCATCTCAGGAAGTTGCTGCTGTCACCAAGATGGGAACTCGTCTGCACTGTAAATGGGTTTGACTGTTGATATGTTAAGTATAGGATCTGCCCTAATCTTTCGTTTTGCAATTTCTACAACATTGTCACGCTTCAGTCTTCCCTTTCCAAAACCTTTAAACTTGTTATACATAGGGTCTGTCAATCTTCTAAATTTTTCATCTTGTTGCTGGGCTCTGCTATCTCTTATATCATGCATTGGTTGTAAACAAGTGATCTTTTCTAATTCATTAATAGGCGTTGTCTTCAGGCTGCCAGTTATGACTCGCATTCCTTGATTTTGGACTCTACTTATTTTGTTAAAGTTTGACTTAGCTGCTGTTGCCTAAGCTGCAATGCCATATTCCAGTACTGGCCTCACCCGTCCAGTATATAACTTCTTGAGAACTTTCTCATCTGCTCCCCACGTTGTACCAGCAAGCTTTTTCATGATTGCCATTCTTTGCCTTGCTCTTGTTCGATTTTTCTCAACCTGTGTCATCCATGTCAAGCGACGATCAAAGGTGACTCCTAAACAGTGTGGATTTTCTTCATGGCGCAATATTTTTCCATTCAATACCAACTTAGGTTGCTGAGTTTTATTTGAGAGGGAGAACACTGTGCATGTTGTTTTCTCCTCACTTATCTTCACTAACCATGATTTTGACCAGTCCTCTAGCGCTAATAAGGCTTGCTGTATTATGTTGTTAGCTGTACTAATATATTCTTCAGATGTCCATATGGCTAGGTCATCTGCAAAGGAGGATGTGTGTACTCTGGCCGGAAAATGTAGCGTAATGTCATTTATATATGCTAGGAATAATGTTGGTGAAAGAACTCCTCCTTGGGGGACACCTTGCTCCAATAGCATCATTTTGCTGGTTTGTCCTTGTACTTTTGTCCTGGCAGTTCTGTTCTCAAGGTAGTGGCTGATCCATTTATACATTTTCCCACAAACATGCATTTTTTTGCAGTTTTTACTTTCAGTCCTTCCTTCCATACTTTATCAAATGCTTTTTATAAATTTATCCAGACCGCTAGTGTGTGCTTTTTTCTCTTGGAAGGCATCCTCTATTTCCTGAGCTATATAGGTTATTTGATCTTCAGTGGATCTGTACTTTCTGAATCCTGCTTGGTGTGGTGTTAAGGGTTGTTTTTCTTCCAGGTTCCATATTAGCCTGCCATTGATAATGCGTTCCATTAATTTTCCTACACAGGAAACTGATAGGTCGATAGCCATTTGGTTCTTCCAGGTCTTTTCCTTTCTTTGGGACTGGTATTAGTATAGCTTCCTTCCATGCCTGTGGTACTATTCCTCTCTTCCAGCTGTAATTTAGGACTGCTAGTAGTTTCTTTTTTGCCTTAGTGCCTAGTCCTATTAGCATTTCATTTGTGATTCCATTCTTTCCTGTTGATTTCTTCTTTTTTTAGGGTATTCATTGCCTGTTCCATTTCTTCCATTGTTAGATTTGCCATCATATATTCTGCTATTGTCTCTGTATTAATTACTATGATGTATCTGTTTGTCTTTGATTGCTTTCTTCTGCTCGATAGTAATATCAATGTGGTTTGCACTGGCATAGTGTTCCATTAGTGCATTTGCAGCCTTTTTCCCTGTAAGCAAGGCATTTCCTTGTTTAATTGTTATTTGTTTGTTTCTAGGTCCTTCATTGTTTTCACTAGTTTCCATAGTTTGTTTCCGTCCCTGTCAAAGATCAGGTTTTCTGTTTTTTCCCTCCAAAAATCTCTTGTTGTTTGATTTACTGTTCTTTTATATTTTGCTGAGATGGCTTTGAGAGAGATGTTCGCTTCAGTTGTTTGTTTTCTCTCTGCTGTCTTCCTGGCATCTTAAACTTTGTCCTCCAAAATTTGTAGTTCTTCAGTCCAGTATGGTTTGTAATTTTTCCTCGCTCCTCTTGGAATAGACTCAGTGGTCGCCTGTATTATTCCTCTGTTGAGACTTTCCACCATTTTCTTCATGTTGCCATATCGTGTATTTATGTTTTCACAATATTTGTCTGTTAGTTTGGCAAATCTGTCCCAGTCTGCTCGTTTGTAATTCCAGCGAGACAAAGGCTTTTGTTTCTGAGGAACATTCTCCATATTCATTATAAGCTTGATTGGTCTGTGGTCACTACCTGCTAATTGGTCAAGCACATGGTGATCGATTTTGTGGAGGATGTCTCCTGTGCAGAAAGCTAAGTCTGGAGTATAAGTGGTAAACCATCTTCTGGAGTAGAAGCTCGGTGTATCATCCGCTTTGTTGAGTAGATGGAGATTTGAGTCTATTCCCCAGTCCTCCACTTCATCTCCTCTTTTGTTAGTATCTGGGTATCCCCGTCTTTCTGAACGGCTATTAAAGTCTCCGACAATAATGCAGTTTGTGTCAGTTATTTTCATGTTTGAGAGTGTAAGATCCTTATCTGCTGGGCTACACAGATTGTAAATTCTTATTTTCACGTCCTTTATTATTATATCAACACCTATAATTTCCGTTTGGTTGTCAGAGATCACAGATACTTCGCTGCAAGGTATTGTATTTCGTGTGAGTATTAGAACTCCTCCTTTGTGTCCTTCGCTGTCGAAACGTGTGGCCTGGTATCCTCTGACTGAGAATTTGCGATTGGCGTTGAGGTGTGTCTCTTGAATGCATGCCACATCTATTCTATCTTTATGAAGACGCTTTGTTAGGGAGACTTTCTTGTTATAAACTTCTTCGGCATTCCACTGTAGTTTGTTGAGTGTCCGGGGTGTTTGGTCAATAGCTTTTAACCTACTCCTCTGTGCCTTGACTCCACAGCACAGGGGAAGGTCACCACCACTAGTCATGGGTGGACCCCCTCGGGGCAGGGGGCCCGGCACTATCACTGCCTGATGGGACTTCATGGGATTAGCACCATATCGATTAATTTTAATTTGTGACATCATGAATTAAGTTACGTTGCACTGCTTTGTCAAGCCTGCGGCTCAGTACATCCGATTTCGACAAGCATTTTTCTGGATGCTTTCCCTAGCATTTGACTGTCCACAGCCTACCTACAGGGCAGCAGGTTTGTGTGTCGCTTGGTATCTTCCCTCTTCCTTGACCTGTCCGACATGGGTGACCCTACCAGTAGCTGTGCTACCGTCGGCATAGCTCTTGGGGTCATTGGAACGTACAAGCCCCTCTACCTCGTCAAGGTGGACACACGGCAGAGGGTTGTGCCTTGTCTAACAAGCCTCAAATACCAGTTGCACCAAAGCCGTGAAACGGGGTCCGGGATATGCAGGAATGTCAGAAATGTAAATATATTCTCTTTTTTAAGCAATCATTATTGTATAGGAATGTTACCAGTTAGTTGTTTGTCCTTAACAGGACATTAGAATCAACTCCAGCATTTTTAACAATGTGTGATTTAGTAGGCAATATTTAAGTTCAGTAGTTTGCCTTTGCTTTCTGAACGACTGATGCTCATTCCAATTAAATCAACGCAAGGCAGTGTGCTTCAAATTTGGCTGATTTCTACACTCGTCTCTGTGTGTTAGAAAATTGTGAATAGTGTTCACTGACCCTAGACCACAGCGCCGGCTGAAATGTAAATATTGCAAATATGTTCTCATTGTGTAAATAATTGTTGCAGGAGAGTAAATGTTGTCAATATGTTAATATTGTTGTATTACTATTTTACATTGTGTTTTTATTTTACATTTTACGTTGTGTCAGGTCTTAGTCAGATATGACTGAGCTATCGTATAACAGTAGGCTGTACTACCTGCTTTCTGTTAACGCCGAACGTTGGGCGGCGCTTACCAAACCCGACACCCCACATTGTGCCAACGGCTTCGGGTGGAAGAGCGCTATTGGGAGGGTACAAGCCTTACCCTGGTGCGAGGAAATGCATCCTAAAGACAAAGTGTCATGGCAGGGCAGACCAGGCCCTAAGCCTTGGTTGGCGGCTGGTCTACGATCGAAGCTCCGACAGGCGGACAATTAGAGCATTGCTTTGCTGATCCAGCATCTTCTGCAGCTCATCTTGTTCCAGACGTATTGGTGTTACCTTTCCTCTGGAGTGAACTAGGCAGGCCGAGAGAGGGATCATGCTGCATGGGCAACACATGATCTCTATATTTTAGCCCAGGCTTTGTGCTATGGAGAGGTATAACTCCATCCCTTACAAACTATCGTCTGTCAAGACGGCAAGGTGCCAATGACTATTTTACACGAATGTAAATGATGTAAATATTTTCTTATTTGTTATTACGAGGGGGGAAAAGGGGGGGGGGGAGGGGAGGGGGGGGATAACATAAAAATCTTAAAACTTTAAAAGTGTGATGGCAATTACAATAATATGCCATTGTCGTGTAACCTGTCAATATTGTTGTTAAGGATGTCAAGAGGGTTAAGCACGTGACATCTTGATGCAGATGAACACGGTGATGTTTTCTTCTTCTTCTGCTGCGTTCATCCGGAGTTTTTTTTTCTTTTTCGGACGTGATTGCGTTGTGCCTGTTTACAGCAGAGCTGCGTTCTTGCGCCGTTAGGCCGACACACCCGACTTCTGCGGGCATTTGTTGACTGGGTTAACCTTCTCGGGGATACGGTGATGTTATAAGGACAGTTTAAAGATGGTCGCCCAACTTTTGACATGCACCAAAGAGGAATAGCGTTCTGTTATCCATTTCGTTTTTTATCAGTGAAGGGCTGAAACCTATAGAAATGCATTGCCGAATGACAATCCAGTATGGTGATGCATGCCTGTCTGTCCAGCAAGCGTGTGTGTGGAGTGGGAAGTTTCATAACGACATTACTTCTGTGAAAAGATACTGCAGGTGGTGCATGAGTGGTTACACACGCAACTAAGAGCATTTGTTTCTACAGGAATCAAGCACTTTATTATCCGTGCTAGAGGACTTGCATTGAACACAGTGGTGACTACATTGAAAAATGATAAATTTCTTCTTCACTTTTTAGAATATATTTAACCTCCCCCACTCCCCCTCAAAAATGTTTTCATTTAAAGCCCCCCTATTATTATTGTACAATAATGTAATTAACGGAAATATGTTATAATTTGAAATTTAACCATTGTACACGAATGTAAATATGTTATTTCAATCATTATTGTACAGGGATGTTTAAAACAAAGTTTGTCCCGACGAAGTGGTGTCATAGGGCCAACACATGTCGTAGGTCAGAATGAATAGATGAATATGTGGCCAGTCTCTCCCTCAGTTGGCGAGACGACAGATGCAGGCGTTGAACCCCGGTGCGACCATGCTCATGGTGTTATCAGCGTTGTTCCTTATCAACTACGCCAACGGGCCGGCTACGGGGATGTAAGTCATGAAAATATGTTTTAATTGGTAAAGTCATTATTGTGCAGTAATGACGGGGATCTCCGTTGGTGAAGTGGTTGAGCTTTGTGTTCTGAAGGTCGCGGATTTGTTCCCCGGACAGCGTTGATCAGAGCACAATTGCAATTTTTCCGGTGACTTCTGAGGGTCATCACCGGTGACATGCTGTTCATGATTTGTGTGATGCTCTCGGCAAGCAGCTTGCGGTTCTTTAGAGAGAGACTGAGCCAGATGGCGTAACTCGCGGTGCAATGAAGTTGACCCTAACTACTTTAGTACTTTTTAGTACAGAGATGTCAGTCTGTTCTTATTTTCATGTTTTATCACAAAGTTTAATCATTTCTTGTTTATATGTATATTTGTTTTTTAAAGTTTTAAAGTTACTGTTACAGTCATCTATATACTGTAATCATATTTCTGTCATACAGGAAAATTTCTTTGTTAGGCCAGATAGGAAAATGTCTAGACATCTTTCAGTATTCTGTTCCATTAGTTTTCCAGGGTTCTTTCAGATCCTGTAAGCTGTAGGAGGTAGAATATCTTAGGAACTCACTTGGAATCTAATTCTTTGGGTGAATAAAAATAGATCGACTCCTTTCTAGGGGGAGTTTAACTAAATTTATCTTCTCATCATCATGTGTGTGCCATTACTCAGAGCGTTCAAAAAATGTTGCATCATTGGGTTGCACTGGTCTCTGCTGTCCTTATTTCTTGTATACTATACTATCAGGACTGGTTCTGAGAAGGAGATGTATTTTTATCACTATTTCAAGTCTAATTTAGGAATCCTATCGGAAGACGGTATTCTTAGTTTTAGAATCTTTATAAGCAAACGGTCTCTTATCAAAGAGGATACGCAGATCACCTTTTGATCTGATCAAAGAGATGTGAAAGAATGTAGAGTTTGTTGATAGTGGATATTGTTGGTGAGGAGAAAAGTCTGGGTACGGCTGGAGATAATTCATCAATGTTTCTTTTTGTTTCAGGATGCCCATTTTTATTTGGTAAATTGTGGGGTGATTTTCTGTCACTCAATAACAACGAGAAAGTTGACAGTGTCCACTGAATGTTTTTTGAGTACATGAAAGATCCTCATCTTGTGTTTCACTATGTTGTGTGATTCCTGACATTTCCAGTTTCTATGTGAAAGAATGATTTTGGGACAGTAAGAAAGTCAGCTATATATGTCATGTGTGCTTCAGCATACCAGGGAAAAAGGACAAGAGATTAATCGCTACCTAATTTGTGTTCAGTGTTCACTACACTTAAAGATTTTCACTGCTAACATTCAACTCTAAAATATTCCTCATGATGATATCCACTGTTAGTTAGTTAGTCGAGGTTCCAACTTCACGGCAACGGGTTGTCCTCATTATGTTCCATTCCTGTGCCAGCGAATATCACACAAAATGCTCCCAACTGTCCAATGTGATAAGTGGAACAGACAGCAGTCTCGGCAATCCAAACAGCCCGCACAGGCACACTGCACAATGCCGCCGCCAGAATGCCAACACGAAATTCATCCACGGAAACCGTAGTTCATCGTCGATGGGCTCGGCAGTCACCAGAAAGACCTCATTGACCCGGGTTTTCTCACATGGCTCGGTCTTTTACCGCAGGGCGACCCGCCGAAAGCGTCGCACAAAGCACGAACTCCGCAGCTTCAGCGCCGACACCCAGGAGTCTTCTGAAAAATGCACTCGTGAACCGAAAAGGCAAATCAGTCAATTGGTAGCCATTGTTCCTAACTTGCAGGTTACAGTACAGGACAGATGTAGAAAAATTCCACGCGTATCTCACAGCTCACAGTGTCGCCCACGCACTCACTCAGTACCAAGGCTGACTTATTAGGAGTAGGACAGATTAACTTCAGTGATATTCTCTGGGTTCTCTTCCAGGATTCTCACATATCCTCTGTCCATCTTTCTGCTGACAGTTCTAATAAAGTTCCTTTCGTATATTTTTAAAACGGTCTTGTCACTTCACTGGGCGAGTGTGGAGCTTGTTCCGTGATGTATCTATTATAGTTCCTGAGCTTACCTTGCCTTGGTGTCTTTCTTAACTGTGTACTATTCCACACTTTGTCTGAACAGTGTATCATGTTACACTCTGTCTTTACATTGTGAAGAGGTTCATCTGAATGTGGTAATAGATGTTGTATGTCTATAACTCTAGTATTGGAGGCAGAGAATCAAGTGTGCCGAAGAAATACTTTCGCCTATTAAGGAAGGCATCTTTCCTGGAAGATCTACAGGAAAAGGGAGACCCTTACATCTCGTATTGTCCTGTTGGCGTCATACGACAGAGGTAATCGATTTACAACAAAGTGACACTGCAACTTGAGTTGAATTTAATCCAGAACCGACATCAAAGCACTCAGGACATTCCCATATGGCTCCATCCTCATCTTCAAAACTAGTCAAAAATCCCAATACTAAAGGTATAAGTTGCTATCTGATTATGTCTGTCCATCTGGCCTTTTCTCAGAGAACTTAGTGTCGGGCTAGACCCCTGGTCACTCCCTACCACACCATTCTCTTCAGGCAATGATGGTTTATCTGTTCTTCCATACCTTACACATGATCCCAAAGGGCCCTGATCACATCTGCCTTAACGTGCACCAATACCCCACACAATAATGCAGGCTCAGCCAGTTTGTCTGCTTGCTCATTTCCCATCACACCAGCATGACACTAACATGTTTAGTCTAATACTTTTATTTCATGGTAAAAAGATCACAGTTGAGAGATGACAATAGGTGGAAGTAAAAATACAGCAGCTGAAGATTACAGTTATTAGATTCGCAACAAAGGAATTAGAGCTATTTGATTCACAACAGAGTAAGATGAGATGTATTTGATTCACAACAAAGAGACTACAACACAGGAGAAAAGGTTTAAAATGATACTTTTATTTCATGAGTACATCAATGGTCAAGCAAAATCCTGGCAAGCTGCAGATTTACAGTCCACAAGCTGCCAGTTAGCACAGATTACATAGTGACATCATTGAGTTGTCGCCTGATTCATTCAGGCGTCTGTTTTAATATCTGTCTTTTTCAGCATCCACTTATTTACAATATCTGCTGATTTAAGCCATTTAATTATCTTATTGTCTGTGACTCAGAGAATAAACAGCCTGACTCATAGACAGCCCTCGGCAAACAGCCTGATTCAGACAAGTCAACATGGTGTGATTAATCAAATCTAACACGACAACTAAATAGCAAGAACAAAAACATGCTTCCATGCACGTGAAGAAACGCGGAGGTTCTGTGTTATTGTGAATATATTCATAAATGAAGCATCGACTACAATGGATGAAATAAAACATAAACAAGACAAGCATAAACATGGTTTCATACTGTGACAGATAAGAGTTAAACAGTGCATATATTATTATCATTAACATTCGTTATTGTTTTCATGCATGCATACGTAAGATTTTCTTGGAAAGTCTACTGCAAATTAATTCCAGATTGTATGTTGTTTTTTGCTCAGATCTTGTAATTAAAGTTTTTACAATAAACTTTCGTGATAAGAAATGTTATGGTGTGTTAGTTGTGAGCTGTATATATGTATGTAGCTTTTTTTTATGCAAAGAATACTTGATGTAACATCTGGTCAGTGCAGATGTGGTTGACGTTATCCTGCCAGTATTAACATCTTCATTGACAAAACCAGTCTGTCCATATTGAATGCTAGCTTTGATCTGTAATTTACTGCTAGTGTGTCAGTATTCCAAGTGCCAGATTTGTTTGTGCACACATTCATACCATGTTTTGCTAAGAAAACTAACGCTAATACAAATTCTGCTTATGCAGTATATCTAACAGTTATGTGACGAGTCTTACACCCAATTAAAGATCTGGTCAATATGATCAGACCATAATTAGACCACTTGTATCAGTCTTTGTGATTTAGCAAGTCCTTGAACCATTTCAGGCTTTGAAGCATAAAGGGCAAATGGTGCTAGCCGGTGTCAACGGACAGAAATAAATCTGCCTGAATGGGGATTCGAACTTTGACTACCAGGCTGACAGCCATGCATGCTGGCCACTGCACCACCACTGCTCTCTCTGTGATTACATTTCTACTTACGTTAGAGTGTTGCGTGTCTTTTGTATTTGACAATTTAAGGGACATCATTATCATCTAAAATCTTTCAAGGTACATCATTATCATTATCTAAACCTTCTTTCAAGGGATATTATACTCATCTAAACCCTTCCTTCAAGGGACATTATTATCTAAAACCTTCTTTGTGACACAAGTTTTATAACTGAATAAACATGAATGATTATCAGCAAATAATACTGGTTACAATGAAAAGTGGCCAGAATATTTGTCTCACACAACATGGGCTGTGTGTTTAATTCTCAGTAAGGCCTGAGGTTTAGTAAAACAAAGTCTAATCTGTGCACTAAGTGACAACTGTTATTGCAAGTGACCATCTCTCATCCCAGACAAAAATCTCTTCCACCAAACATCAGAAATGGTATGATGCGGCAATTACAATAACAATACGGGTTATTTAGTTATAAAAAGCTTAAAATACGCACAAAACATCCTAAATGTTACAAATTATGCCGAGGTGGGATTGAGAAACCAGCCAGAAACATACAAAAAGAAATTAACAAAATTACATTATCTCAGTGACAAGATAAAATTCATTCTGAATTGGAAACATTGTCTTAGTTAAAGGGACATAATACAAACAAGAAGTGTCTATGTTCCTGTTTCACAACAATTTTAAGGATCGGCGCAGACGTTTCATGATTTTCTATGTTTATTTTCTTTCAAACAGTTTGTTCATTTACGTCAATGTAACCTGACTTTCTTCATGTAATCCTTCCAATTATCTCATTCTTATCTCTATTTCTGGAAATCATATGCTCAGTAATCTCACTTTATACCCTCACTTTCTTCATATAATTCTTTCAATTATCTCACTGTAATCTCCATTTCTGGAAATCTTACATTCTTAGTTTTAGTTTAGTTTAGTAAATGGATCAACATCACGGTACAGGGTGTAACCCATAAGTACTCTGTTCTACTCCAACTCAAGCCTGAGTCCAGAGAATCTCAGCTCAGTGCACGAACTCCATAGCACCGGCAAGGATCTTGAAATACTTTGGGTACATTTTTAACTCGAAATTTTGATTTAAATTTCCATTTATTTATTTACATTCTTAGCCGCACTATAATTATTAGTTTTTTGAATGTATCATTTCATTTTCCTTACAATTAGAATAATTTGTAGACATAATCCTTCCATTTATTGCACTAAAACAAAACCCCCAAAAAAACAACTTCCACAGCAGGAACCTACTGTGGGTAAGTGACACGATGTGATAGGGCCCTCACATTTTGTTGCCCAAATACACGGAGCAAAGGGTGGCCAGTTTTTACCTTGGTTGGCAGATAACGAACGCTGAGTCGAACCCTCGTCTGACCACGCTCATGACATCATCAGCGTAGCTCCCTATTAACTACACTAACGTGTGTGCACCAAGACCTCGTAATAAGTGATACATCTGGAAGTAGTAAGAAGCTGCCAAGCAACAAAACATCTCAGACTTCACCAAGAGTCTGGCTGGACCACAAGTAATTTCAAACTGTCCACACTACCTGGGGCTATTTTAGTTTATTATTTATCTGCTGTTTAATTTACTAAATTCGTGTTTATATCTGCTCTATCAATTGCTGAAGTTATGTTTCTGTCTATTCTATCACTGACTGAAGTCATATTTCTATCTACTCCACCACTAACTGAAGCCATATTTCTATCTACTCCATCACTAACTGAAGTCATATTCCCATCTACTCCATCACTAACTGAAGTCATATTCCCATCTACTCCATCACTAACTGAAGTCATATTCCCATCTACTCCATCACTAACTGAAGTCATATTCCCATCTACTCCATCACTAACTGAAGTCATATTCCCATCTACTCCATCACTAACTGAAGTCATATTCCCATCTACTCCATCACTAATTGAAGTCATATTCCCATCTACTCCATCACTAACTGAAGTCATACTTCTGTCTTGACTATTTATTTGTGTTCTCGGTGTCAGAGCCATCATTGAATACGAAACCACTAACTCTAACCAGCAAGCTGTGTCCACTAAGTTATGAAGTGAGTCTTTCATATGAAGCAAACACATCTTACAGATTACATGTATAATACACACATAATACGTTTGTCCTGATTTGAAATTTACTTGGCACACATGATTATTGAATTAGTCTGTGTAGTTGAATTTATCTGTATGATTACACTAGTCTGTGTGATTTAAATTAGTCTGTGAAACTGAATTAGTCTGTGAAATAGAATTAGTCTGCGAACTTAAATTAGTCCAATTCATTTTATCTGTGCAATATATCAATATAGTTAGTCTAACTGATTTAGTCTGTGTAGCTGAGTTAATCTAAATGATTTAGTCTGTGTAATTGAATTTGTCTAACTGAATTAGTCTGAAAAGTAGTTGAATTAATCTGTGTTATTGAATTAGTCTAACAGAGTTAATCTGTGTAATTTATGGCCAATATAAAGTTGATTTACTTGAACAAGCCAATATAAATGACATTAACTAGCATAACTGAATTAGTCAATGATAATTGAAGTGATTCTTTCTTTTAAATGTTCAGTGCAATTCAGTTTAATGATTTTTAAACAGATAATGTTGTTGAATTATCCGGTGTGCAGTAATCAAATAATGTAATAGAATTTACTCAACCAATTCAGTTAGTTCTGTAATTATATGAACTGGTGTAACTGGATTAGCTGATATAACTGACTAAATGACGTCACAGATATAGCTGGCCTAATTGAATTAGCCAGAGTAATATAATGAGTCAATGTAAATTTAATGAGTTTGTGAAACTGAATTAGCCAATGTAATATAATGTGTCAATGTAATTTTAATGAATTGATATAATTGAATTAGCCAAAGTTGCATAATGAGTCAATTTAATATTAATGTCTTGGTCTAAATGAATTAAACAAAGTAATATAGTGAGTCAATGTAATTTTACAAAGCTGGTATAACTGAATTAGCCAAGGTAATATAACGAGTTGATGTAATTTTAATGAGTTGGTGTAACTGAATTATCATATCTTAGTGTCAATAATAAACATAGAATAGTGATGAGAAATAACAATAACGGACTAAAAAAAAGTCATGGTAATGTACAAACAGTGGTAATTATGACGACATTTTTTATGGCATTCTAACTAATTTGTAAGTGTGAGAATAAACACTTTTCATTCATTTCGGAGGGCAGTTTTAATAAAATGTACAAATGAAAAATAGGTAAACAAATATTACTGTCGTGTGAGAACAACCCTGAAAACAACTGACATTCACTGTCCTCTCAAAATCTCTTTCTACTCTCCAACTCTCTTCAAAGGAAGATGAAATTTCGCTTCTCCTCGTCCTCGACACTGTATTCACAGACTTCGGGCTGGTGGCCTTCAATCATCTCCCAGGTTCCGTGGCAGTGAGGCACATCCACCGCCTTCCAGGCCGTTTCCGTCTTGTAAACCCCATGTCCCATACAACGCATACCGATTTCCCGGTTCATGGCTACAGGTTGGCACTCCACACAAATGGTGGAGTTGACGGTGAGAACGCTGGCCCACTCGGATTTATCACAGCCATGGTGTGTAGTGAGAATCTTGTACTTTCCTCGGTACCTGCGTGAGAGAAGCAACAGATTATCTTGAGGTGAGGCTGGACAATGAATGCAGACAATGCTACAGAACGTTTTGATTAGAGGCTTGACAAATAGTGCAGGAGGTACCATAGAACTTACTGAGCCGAGGTGGGCAATTAGTGCAGGAGATACTATAGAAATTCTTGAGCCAAGGCTGGTTAACTAGTGCAGGAGATATTACAGAACAAATTGATCTGAGGCTGGACAAGTAGTGCAAGAGATATTAGGGAATTTTTTGAGCTAAGGCTGGACAACTAGTGCTGGACATACTATAGAACTTATTGAGTCAAGGCTGGACAACTAGTGCAGGAGATACTATAGAACTTCATGAGCTGAGGCTGGACAACTAGTGCAGGAAATACTATAGAACTTATTGAGCTGGGGCTGGACAATTAGTATTGGATGTACTACAGAACACAAGAAGCAATCGATTTAGGTTATTATTAATCTGACCATCTCATCAATCAAATAAACAAGTTCTCTAATCAGTCTATCCATTACCCATCTATATAATCCACCTATCTATCTAATCCGTCATTCACCCTTCTGTTTAATCCACCCTTCTATCTAATCACTCCATATCTAATTCACCAAATCTAATCCACCCATATTTAATCCACCATCTATCTATTCCACCCATCTATTTAGTCAGTTTATCTATCTAATTCACCCATCTGTCTAATCAAGCTAGGATCCATCCATCGAATCCAGCCATCTATCTAATCCACCCATATATCTAATCGACACATCGATCTAATCCACCCATCTATCTAATCAACACATCTAACTAATCCACCCATGTATCCAATCCACCCATATGTCTAATCAATCTATCATCTATTTAATCCACCCAAACGGCTAATCAATCTATCATCCATCTATCTAATCCACCAATCTATCTAATCGACACATCGATCTAATCCATCTGTCTATCTAATCTGCCCATCTATCTAAACCACCCATCTATCTAATTCACCCATCGATCTAATCCACTCATCTATCTAATCCACCCGTCTAACTAAACCACCCATCTATCTAATCCACCCTTCTATCTAATCCATCAATCTTTTTAATTCCCCCATCCATCTAATCAATCTATCATCCATCTATCTATTCCACCCATATCATATATATCCATCCATCCATCATGTGCCATGCCAATAAGCGTGGGCGGTCAAGTTCTGCCATCTCACTCGATCACCAGAGTCGTGGATCAGCTCCGTGTTCCTGTCTCGACCATGCCACGTGGCCAAGCCATCGAGGTATTTACTTCTCGGTCTTCCCCTTGGTCTCTTCCATTCGATCTTGCCAGTTGTCACCAAGTTCTCCAATTCATTTCTTCTCACAACATGCCGAAAAAATTTTGACTGTCTACGCCTAATGACTCTAATCAGTTTACGATCTTGATTTGTTTCTTGAAGGACTTGTTCATTGGTTTTTCTGTCTGTCCATGGTATTCTTTGCATTTTCCTCATAAACCACATTTCCACAGCCATCAGTCTGTTTTTCAGCTTGGCTGCTTATTGTCCACACATCACATCCATACAAAAGTATAGGTTTTATGTAGCACTTCAACACTCTTTTTCTCGTTTCAATTGATATATTTTTATTGGTCAGTCTGTTTTTCATCTTGCAAAAGGCTATCTTCGTAATGACAATTCTTGTTCAAATCTCTTCAAGGCATCTCCCAACAGATGTTATCACTGTGCCGAGATAACTGTATCAATTCACTTGCTTAAGAATATGCCCAATTACTCGTATATCACATTGTGGTATTTCCTTCTTCCCAATGACGACCATAATATGTGTCTTCTTAATATTCAGTTCTAACCCTAGTTGTTCACTGTGTGCAACAACCGCATCTGCTAAATGTTGCAGGTCCTGTTCATTGTCTGCAATCAAGACTGTATCATCTGCATATCTAATGTTATTGATGTTGATTCCTTCCTTATCTTCTATATTTCTTAAAATATTTTCACTGTACAGGGAAAAAAGATCTGGAGACATTGCACATCCCTGTCTCACACCTCTTTTAATAGGCTGATATTGATATACATCGTTATCAATACTGATGGCAGCTTGTTGTTTCCAATATATGTTTCTAACAAGTCTAAGGTCTTTTCCATCAAACTGTAGATCTTCAAGCAACCTTATCATGTTGACATGTCTCACTCTATCGAAAGCCTTTGTGTAGTCAATAAAGCAAAGATACAGATCTGTGTTTACTTCTATAGAACGTTCAATTACTGTTCTCAGTATATACACAGCATTTACTGTGCCCTTGACTTCTACACACACACACACACACACACACACACACACACACACGTGTGTGTGTGTGTACACATATAATCCTCCCATTTATGTAATCCATCCATCCATGTGTAATCCATCCATCCATATCTAATCCAGCCATTCATATTTAATCCGCGGATCTGTCTAATTAATATTTCTTATCCATTCATATCTAATTCATCCATCTATCTAATCAATCTATCATCCATCTATCTAATCACCCATCCATATCTAATCCACCCATCTATCACTATACAATGTAATCCATTTTTCATGCAACTACACACCATCCATCAAATTCATGCATCTGTCCATTATCCATTTATCTAATTTATTCATGCATAAATCCACCACACATCATACATTCACCAACTATTCAGCAATTTAATCCATGCATCAACCCTACATCCATATATCTAATCAATGCACCCATTAAACATTCATCTACTTATTTTATCCATCCACCAGCCATTCATCTAGTGTATGTACCTGGAAGAACCAAATGGCTATCCACCTATCAGTCTACTTAGCTAAGATTCACGAATAGAACCATCAATCTACGCACCTACTCAGCTTTATACTCATCCATAACCCCACCCATCCACCCACTCACTCAGCTTTATACTCATCCACGAACCAACCCATCCATCCACTCACGTTTCGAGCCATCAATCTCAGCTTCCTACCTATCCATAAACCCACCCATCCACCCACCCTCTCAGTTTCCTACCCATCCATAAACCCACCCATCCACCCACCTTCTCAGCTTCCTACCCATGCATAAACCCACCCATCTACCCACTCACGGTTCGAACCATCAGTCCACCCACCCACTCAACATTCCTAGCCATCCATGAACGCACCCAATCCCCCGGTTGCAGCTTGTATACTTACGTTGCCCTGGTGAAGATCTCATTGAAGTACTTGTCATAGAGGTTCTTCAGAATGCCCTTCCAAGGATCAAACTTCTTCATGGTCCGGTAGCGGCCAAACTCAATGGGCAACAAACGTGCTCGTTCTGGGGATTAACAAACATAGACCTCCTGTATCACCAACGATACTATACTTAGTTCTTCTTCTCTCATTGTGCATTACGTCACGTGATGCAGTGGAGAGCTCAGTCCAACAATAATATCATGCAATACATGAGGCCTCTCTTGTCCTCTTGTTATATTCTTATTGTTATTGCTGTTTGTTGTTGTTGTTGTTGTTGTTGTTCTTCTTCTTCTTCTTCTTCTTCTTCTTCTTCTCCTTCTTCTTCTTCTTCTTCTTCTTCGCCTCCTTTTTCTTCTTCGCCATCTTCCTCTTCATCTTCTTCCTCATCTTCTTCTTCATCATCTTCTTCATTAAAATTAAAACACCGACATTCTACAAGATGCAAACAATAAATTCAACAGACTCATAAACAGCATCATGTCCCAGCAACTGAAATATTGTTGCCGTGTTAAACGTCGCAGTGGTTTAGGAAGAACAGTCATGGAAGGCGTGGTTCCTGAAGGGAGACAACTAGGTCGCCCAGCGAGGAAAGTGGACACAGTGCAGTAATGGTACCGTGGGCGTGAACATTAGAGGCAGAGGAACTGACGAATGATCGAGAGTCTTTCAATCGAGTCGTGATTACATTGACGTCACTACTACATGTGGATGATGATTGGCCACAGACTCTGTTGTTGTCTATAGTGAGTGTAAAGATCCTCTTACATGACGATGATGATGATGAATGAGCATTGACTCGTTGTTGATGTCTATTATGAATATACGGACCGCAACTTCTCTGGTCTTTACCATTAGATATTTGTCGTACTTGCTAATTCGTTAACAGAAGCACGGTCTGCACATTTTGTCTCATTGCATGCTGTATTACGTTTTTCCTTGATCAATTCACAATTTGTCCAGCCTGGCTTAGACAGAGTGTCGGCATATTTTCTACAAGCATTACCTTTCTGTTATTTACAAACATAATATAAGAATGGTATTCAACTCATTACGTATAATATACTGATTAGGAAGGGAAAAAGAAGTACCAACAACTGCGTCATTACTTCTTGTATTGGGAATAATGTTCTAGTTATCTCCCTTCGAATACAAACTCTGCACTAATGCTGAGATTTGGGGTTGTATATTACAAGTTCCCCTGATCTCCTGGGTAGTGAGAGTGGGTACTTAGATTTCTCAAATAAGGGTGAAAAAACAGGAGGTTGCATGTGCAAGCTAACGATCTCACGGATGTCGGAAATCGTAAAGAGCACGCCTTATAGCCATAGCCTTGGCAATTTTGTTAGGAACGGAACCTAGCCACGGGTAGATAGAACCCAGTACCTGGGATGGAATCTGTCTAAACTCTAGAGGAAGCAGGCCTGACAGAAATGTATGAAGAACTCGGATACAGTCACTGGTACTGTTGGAGTGTTGTCTGTTTTACTGACACAGACTCAGCGCCATCTAACTGTTTGCTAGCCATAAATAAACACACGTGTGTTGTGTGTGTTCATAGAAGTAGTAGGAAGAGAAACTAGAGGACACACTAGATAAAATAACATAGTAGATTACTGCGCCCTCTAGAGTCTATTTTTATCTTCTAGTTCTATGTGCGCCAAACAATACATGTGTGTTTATTTAGGAAATGTCTTGGGGGACTAATTGGGTTCCCCAATTGATATTTATATGCTAGTTATAGCACTGCAAGCACCTGTAGCAATATAGATTCTCGTCATCTGTGATGGGTGGATGGATGGATGGTTGGATGGATGGATGGATGCATGCATGCATGGATGGATGGGTGGATGGGTTGATGCATGGATGGATGGGTGGATTGGTTGATGCATGGATGGATGGGTGGATGAATGGATGATGGTTTGGTGGTTGGTTGGTGTGTATGCACGGACAGACAGTCAGGCGCACGGACAGACAGTCAGGCGGATGGACGGACAGTCAGGCTGGCGGACACAGATAAATAAGGAAATATAACTGCTGCACTAGGATATGACAATATGAAATGAAAACAGTCAGGAACAACACAGACACATTGTATATACCTTACAACGAACTCAAACCAGGTTAACAGAGATCATAATGAGGAAAGTAACAATAATAAAACGAAATTAACAAAAAGTACAAATAAGCTCTACCACAACACAACAAACCCGACGTTTAAACCATAGTGATCTTCTTCGGGGAAAACACAAACAGATCTACAAGAAATAAAATTAGATAATAAAGATAAAACTAAATATGTAAACAATAAGTACGGATATCGAATACTAACAGGAGGCCATTGCCAATCCTTTGTGGGCAGAAAGGCGAGGTTTGAGTACCCGTGTTCATGTGCAAAGTTGAAAAATATGAAGCCAAAATGTGGAAATTGATATGGACATATAAAAGGGAGTCAGCAAAATTAAGCAATTGCATCAATAACAGTACATATTCCCGCAGGATGGATGCACCCTTAAGAGTCTAATTAAAGTGCTACAACAACATTACCTTAATGTTATGACATATACATCGGCGACAGATAGACAGACAGACAGACAGACAGACAGAACACGTTGCACGTCCTTTACAGGACGTTGCGATCAACCACAAGATGATTTTCTAGACAGTGGTAAGTTCAGTAATTTACCATTGCTTTCTGAATGAGAAGTCAACGTCTAAGTCCCATTAATGCCGGTGTTAATTGCCACAGATGCATACACAATAAATAAACACACAGACACGAAATTAAGAAAACAGCCAGCATGCATGAAATTAAGAAAGAAATATACAAACACGAAATTAAGAAAACAATATACAGACACGAAATTCAGTAAACATTATACGGACACTAAATTAAGACAACATTCTACACACACGAAATTAAGAATGTATATATTAAACGATATACAGACACGACATTATATTAAACATTCATACACAGATATTAAACAATATACGGACACGACATACAAACGACAAGAAAACAATATACAAACACGAACTTAAGAAATCAATATACAGATACAAAATTAAGGAAACAATATACAGACACGAAATTTAGAAAACAATGCACAAATACGAAATTCAGAAAACAATATACAGATTAAAAATTAAGAAAACAATATACAGATACGAAATTCAAAAAAAAAAAACACAACAACAACAACAACAATATTCAGACAGGAAATTAAGAATACAATATACACACACCAAAGTAAGAAAACAACATAATGACACGAAATTATGACAACAATATATAGACACGGAATTAAGAAAACAGTATACAGACATAAAATTCAGAAAACAATATAAATAAATAAATAAATAAATAAATGTTTTGCGTATCCTTTACAGGACATCGCTGTCAACATCAGCATCTTTCAGCTGACCGTTGATTTCTTGGCAAGATTACGCTCAGTAGTTTGCCATTGCTTTCTGAGCGACCGGCTCCATACTCTCATAAGTCACTGGCGCGACTCGAACCGCTTCCAATTCTCGTGAGCTCACGTCAACCAAAGTATTCGGGGGTTACGGAGTAAGCTGCTAACCCCTAGACCAGGGAGACAGAAAACAATATACAGACACGGAATTCGGACTACAATCTACAGACGAAACTAAGAAAACAATTAAAGAACCGGAAATTAAGAAAAGTCTACAATCACGCAATAAAGAAATCAACCCACAAACAACCCAAACTAACAACAATGCAGACACTCAAATAAGACAAGACACTCACTGCGCCTACTGGCGCAAAGATGGCGCTCGTGTTTGCACAAGACGACCTGGAGGGAAGCTGGCAGCTGCAACTCTTGTACAAAGATCTCTTTCATGCTCTGTCAGTACCCGTCGCCCCGCCCGTTGGCTAGCCTAGACCTGTGGGGTCACTTAAGGGCTTGGGGTGACGTATCGGTAACCCAGGAGGCAGAATATAGCCAACATATACTTAAGTACATTTTCAACGATTCTCTCACCATGGCGCCGTGTTTTACAATACCCAGGATAAGGAGGTGGAGAGGGGGTATATTCACCTCTAACCTCTCTCTGTCCCAGGCAGTTACCTTAAGCTCTAAGCAACAAGGGTGACTATTTCTCATTTTTCGCTGTAGCAGGCATTTTACTTTTACCTAATTATAGTTTCCATTTCTACGGATTAGCATTTTAACATATTGTTTTTATACACATGTACATGTTGATTGGTTCGTTCGTTCGTTAGCTAGGCAGATAGTCAATTCGCTGGTCGGTCGGTAGGTCGGTCAGTCAGTCAGTCAGTTAATCAGTCAGTCAGTCAGTCAGTCAGTCAGTTAGTTGATAGACCCTCACTGCATATTGACCCATTTAGCCCATAAGTGCTCACGACCTCTCCTCGGTATCTCCCTCAGCTTGTAGCGGTCGACGACACCAGTTATGTGTTGGTTGACTACTCACCCTTGTCCCCGCTACATAACGCTCTTGCCTGACATCACGCCTTTTGACTTGATATGGTCAAGGTAGTAGTTGGCAGTCATCACCTGATTCCTGGAATTTTTTTCGTTTTTTTTTTTTTTTTTTGGCTCTCGCTGTCTTTCTTCTTCTCTCGTTCGCTTGAAATATGTCTATATCTGCAATGTTGTCTCTGACATATGTCTATAACTGCAATGTTGTCTCTGAAATATGTCTATATCTGCAATGTTGTCTCTGAAATATGTCTGTAACTGCAATGTTGTCTCTGAAATATGTCTATAACTGCAATGTTGTCTCTGAAATATGTCTATAACTGCAATGTTGTCTCTGAAATATGTCTATATCTGCAATGTTGTCTCTGAAATATGTCTATAACTGCAATGTTGTCTCTGAAATATGTCTATAACTGCAATGTTGTCTCTGAAATATGTCTATAACTGCAATGTTGTCTCTGAAATATGTCTATAACTGCAATGTTGTCTCTGAAATATGTCTATAACTGCAATGTTGTCTCTGAAATATGTCTATAACTGCAATGTTGTCTCTGAAATATGTCTATAACTGCAATGTTGTCTCTGAAATATGTCTATAACTGCAATGTTGTCTCTGAAATATGTCTATAACTGCAATGTTGTCTCTGAAATATGTCTATAACTGCAATGTTGTCTCTGAAATATGTCTATAACTGCAATGTTGTCTCTGAAATATGTCTATAACTGCAATGTTGTCTCTGAAATATGTCTATAACTGCAATGTTGTCTCTGAAATGTGTCTATAACGGCAATGTTGTCTCTGAAATATGTCTATATCTGCAATGTTGTCTCTGAAATATGTCTATAACTGCAATGTTGTCTCTGAAATATGTCTATAACTGCAATGTTGTCTCTGAAATATGTCTATAACGGCAATGTTGTCTCTGAAATATGTCTATAACGGCAATGTTGTCTCTGAAATATGTCTATAACTGCAATGTTGTCTCTGAAATATGTCTATAACTGCAATGTTGTCTCTGAAATATGTCTATAACTGCAATGTTGTCTCTGAAATATGTCTATAACTGCAATGTTGTCTCTGAAATATGTCTATAACTGCAATGTTGTCTCTGAGTTCAAACGTAGTGCAAACACGTTACTTCTAGTATCACTGCACTGAATGTTGCATGTGAATTAGCTTTCCCTATTGCACAGACCGTGTCGGACTGGTTTTAACCTGTTGGTATAGGAGCCGGTCGTTCAGAAAGCAATGGCAAACTACTGAATGTAAAACTTGCCAAGAAATCAACAATGGCAGTAATATGCTGGTTTTGACTGCAACGTCCTGTAAATGATATGCAACTATAAAAAAAAATTACTAGTGTCCTTTGCCAAAAAGTGAACCCACTCCGACTTCACAGGTACTTGTAACTTACGTCCCCAGGTCAAAATCGTGAAGTCAACATTTTAGCCCAGTTGACCCGTGTAGGGGTTGAACCCGCTACCTCAGAATCAGCACATCGGATGTTTGAGAACAAGCGCTCTTATCCATTCAGCCATGCTGACCTGCAATTCCTTTATTCTCTCGACTTCACTACGGGTGATGTTCCGCATTTCCGCTCCGTCCATTTCACGTCCGCTTCAACTATCGCCCGCCTGGCAAGTAGAAGCGTATTCATTTCCTGTTATACCCGCCTTGCCTGGACCAAACATTAAACTGAACTTTGACAGACGACCTCTTCAGTTACCCCACCACATGTCTTCGCGCCCAGCCCATGTCCATCTTCCTGGACATACTCGGCATAAGTATAAACAAGATGAACACAATGCTTTGGGGATGTCAACAAACTCAAGTTGTCTGCTGCTGTTTTGGATACATTCTTGTTGGCGTCTGAAGGTGTATGAAGGAGATAGCTAAGTTCAGCATAGTCTGAGGGACTAAACAATGAATGTAAAGGTTCGATAATCTTAGAATGGACGTGGAAATAGGCACACAAAATATATCTTCTTCGCCATGATGGAAAACACAAGTGGGAAATTAATGCCGTCTGTGTGTCTCTCTGTGTGTCTGTCTGTCTCTCTGTGTGTCTGTCTCTCTGTTTGCCTGTTTCTGTCTTTCTCTCTCTCTCTCTCTCTCTCTCTCTCTCTCTCTCTCTCTCTCTCTCTCTCTCTCTCTCTGCCTGTCTATGTTTTTTCTGTTTTTCTGTCTCTCTTTGTCTCTGTCCGTCTGTTTCACTTTGCTCATCTCTCTCTCTCTCTCTCTCTCTCTCTCTCTCTCTCTCTCTGCCTCAAGTGTCTCCCTGTCTATCTCTCAATGTATATGTCTGTCTGTCTCTATATATCTCTGTCTGTCTATCTTCCACTATATGTCTCTCACTGTCTCAGTTGTGTCTTTATCTGTCTCTGCCTGTCTGTCTGTTAGTCTGTCTGTCTTTCTGTTAGTCTATCTGTATGCCTATCCGTCTATCTGTTTGTGTGTGTGTCTGTGGTTGTTTCTGTGTCTGTCTGCCTTATTTCTCTCTCTCTCTCTCTCTCTCTCTCTCTCTCTCTCTCTCTCTCTCTCTCTCTCTCTCTCTCTCTCTCTCTCTCTCTCGTTCTCATTCTATATCCTGCGAGCGTCGTCTCAACAAATGCAACATTACAACAATCTTCTTTACTGACAACAGCAGCCCTAAAACTCACAAGTTTATATTCACCGGACCTCCCATGCTTTATTCCATTCACCTCCACAACTCTACCCAACCCTCACCCCGGGTATGCAGCCGAAAGTCTGTTAGACTCAACAAACACAAACATTACGCAACATAATCTTGACATCGCCGTGTACAACAATCACCTCCGACGAACGAAAGTCCGCCGTTTTCAAATCCTGTCTAATATTCTTTCCCGCTCTCTGGTTTAACTGCACAGTTGCCTTGATCTGGTACAGCCAACAAAGAACAGATTACAACACTGGAGAACTGACATCACGGACCGCAACCACTACTATCCCACGGACTGGTTGTCTGCCCCGAGAAACATGCACGGACAGGCAAGTTAGGCAATACCAGATATCCTAAGATTAGGTTTCATATTTGCTTCAATCCAGCGCAACTTCACTTCATTGTGTTTATAGAAGTAGTTTTCCTCTTCCTTCGGTGAACATGTTCGTCTGCTAACCAATCTGCCTGATCTGATTTCCCCCTAGATGTGTACACTTAATGTTTGTTGAGCGCGCGCTCGTACACAGCTGTACGGGCGGGGCGTGGTAGGGCAGAGGGGGACCAGACAATTTCCTGTTGGCCTTTTTTTTACAAGACCTGGTATGTATTCTGTCCATGTCCTTGTTCGGCGCTGTTTATAAATAATGATTCGCTTATATGAAGGCTGTACAAAAACATCATCATCACCAACATTAGGTGTTGTCTCCGTACTGAAAGTCGGCAGTAACGGTCTTCAATCCTGTGCCTTTGCGGAAAACACGCATAGATGCTTCTAGTGCACGGGACTGATTTTTACCCGTGGATTAGCTTTCCCTATGTTGTTCAAGATCGCTCGTTCTTGAACATCCGGTGTGCTGATGCCGAGGTAGCAGGTTCAACTTCTCCACCGATCAGTTGGACTAAACTGTTCACTTCTTGTCCTTGACTCGGGGACGTAAATTACAAGTACGTAGGAGTCGAAGTATGTTCGCCAGATGGCGGAGGACACTGGTACAAGGGAAAACTAATCCACAAGCAAACATCAGTCCAACGCGCATGCACTACGCTTGAGTTCAAAATGAGCAAACCAAAACAAAATGTCCCTATTACCAGTGTCCCTGGCCATTAGTAGAACCCACTCCCAGGCTTGCACTGATGTTGTCTGTCCGTATTTAACTGATTCCCCCTGCCGTTTTCTCCTCCACGTTCCTCTCCTCCACTTTTCTCTCCTCCACTTTCCCCTCCTCCACTCTCCCCTCCTCCACTCTCCCCTCCTCCACGTTCCCCTCCTCCACGTTCCTCTCCTCCACGTTCCTCTCCTCTAAGTTCAACTCCTCCACTTTCCTCTCCTCCACTTCCCCCTCCTCCACTCTCCCTGTCACGACTTTGCAGCCTTTACTTCCCAGAACAATTTTCGGTTCACTTTTGATGGGCCGTGTAGAGAATCAACAGACTAACAAAACTGTTTTCTCTATATTCAAGGCTATATAGTCTTGACGTAAGCTTGCAAAGCCTGCAAGTAAACAAACCACCACAGATGGCTTTCTAATTGGGAAGTTAATTTGACACCAGTACCGGTCACCCCCAGAGGTTATCAATCCAGCCAAACTGGAGGGAAGACTCAGGGGACTGAATGGTAATTAAAACCAACCAGGCATGACGCAAGCAAACCTGGTTTACCAACAGAGTTGTAAACTGGCAGATGACCATGAGAACCTAATTGCTCCTTTGACATGACACCTGATAAGCACAGCTAGGAAACCGCCCAACCGCGATGGCTGACCTCCATCTGGTAGAGACTAGAGGTGCAAGGTGTGAAATCACTGATAAGACTCAGGGGGCTAATAATTGTCAGACCCACAGGTGTGATGGCCAGTTTGCAGTGATAATTGCAATTAACGTCAGGGGGAGATAAGAAGAATTTATGACTGGAATTCCTGAGAGATAAGTGTCTACTGCTAGGCTAGGTATAAAAACCCATGCTAGACCTGTTCCCTTTAGATTAAGTCTGACTTCAGAACAGGTAGGCACCCAGCTCGTTTTGTAGTCATATGTATGATTCTTATGTTGCTAGATTTCACTAGGAGAATTAATTCTCAGTAACTAGTCAAGTTTTAGATGTATGTACTGATTTTCAGTCTATATCTGATCTAGGTTATTGCAAGAACTATCATTGTCGTAGGTTACTTGAGTGTTCTTTCTAAGTTCTGTGTTCAATATCATTGTGCTTCATGTATTACTCTTCTGAGAAGTAGAAACTTGTGAAAGGCAGATCTTGTCTAGATATACTTGAGGTGTCGTAGCAGATGCTTGCCATTTCTTTCTAAACTAGACTAGTCTCTTTTTGGTGTGGGCATTTTTTGTACAGAATATAGTCAACTGACTATATTTCCTTAATTCTTACCACAGCAGTGGCTAAGTAGGAACTGCTCTGAGTATTGTTTCTATGTCTCGTATTTATGTAAACAATATGGTTACTAACTTTGCATAATGCTATTATGTTAAAGTATTGGAGGTTTGATATATTTGAATTGCCGTATGCATCAGTGTTGTTAAACTCTGGTCGGCAGACGTGTATATGTTCGGTAACGTATATGGAAACTATGTTTCCCAGTTGGTTGTAGATAAGGATATTACTTACTTTTTTGCATTATACAATGTAGGTAAGAATAGCCTTATATGCCATTTTGTATTCGTATACCTTAGGTTTATTTGATGTGATTTGTTATATGGTAACTCACTAAGAATAAATTGGTGTTGTGCTATTGTGTTCGCATGGGCACACTGGCCATCGATTGTATTGGAAACGGAGGTGTAATGGTACAGACATTACCCACAATTGTTATAGGGTATATGGTGCTAAACCTTTTCATCGTATGGTGGAGGGTAGTTCACGGAAGTCTGGCACAGATACTGGTAACGGCTTGTAAGCTCGGATGATCAGGCATTATTATAATACCATTACCGACCCTGTGAGCTGCTAAACCTACTTTGGACGGAGCGGCTGTACGACACAGAATTTCTGTATTAGCGACATGGACATGGGCGGCAGAAATGTAATCATTACAGGCGTGTGAGACAATTGAAAAGCCCGTCCCAGACCAAAGACAGTAGGGAGAAGGAGGATGGTGAACGCAGTAGGGCTGGAAGATAAACTTGGCCAGGCTGGTCATTGTATATGTATGTGTTAGTATTACTTAGAATTGTGCTGATGTAGAACTAGATATAACACATTCTTGACTTTCTTTCAAGCTCTCACAAGGAGCACCTATGTTATAGATCTCAAGACTAGAGACTACTAACTAGGTAGTGTCAGGACTGACAGGGTCAGAATACCGGCAAGCTGTTTTTTTTTTTTAGTCTACTGGAGAGTGGGGATCTGGACCACAGATCCAGATAGTTCAAGTAAAAGTTATGTAATGTTTGTCATCAATATCAATATGTATATGATTTCATCATCCTCATATTGACAACCATCATATGTCTATTGTTATGATTAGTAAATAAATGTTGTAGTATTGTAACTCATAGTTCTGTCATTATATTTTTTCCAATTGTGCATACGTGTTGTGTGTGTACATTGGTGGGGGTTCACTTAGACATCAAGGAAGGGAGCAGTCAGGGAGAAAAACCTGTACTGGAATAGTTGTCTTTACACTTTAATTCAGACTTAAAAATCTATCCTAGCTAACCTTCTCTTTCCCATTCCTTGGCGAATATTCAGCACAGTTCATTTTAATTTTGTAACGAGCCACTTGGAGCTGTACGTTGGATATTCATGGGCTTAATCTGTAGTTCAGCCATATAGATTTTGTCCCTAGTCAGTTTCTGACTATTTGGGGTTGCTCGCCAGTGAATAATACTTTCATCTAGCCGGTTGGGCACCCCGACTTATGACACTCCCCTCCTCCACGTTCCCCTCCTCCACATTCCTCTCCTCCACGTTCCCCTCCTCCACGTCCTCTCCTTCACTTTCCCCTCCTTCACGTTCCTCTCCTCCACTTTCCTCTCCTTCACGTCCTCTCCTCCACGTTCCCCTCCTCCACTTTCCTCTCCTCCACTTTCCCCTCATCCACTTTACCCTCATCCACTCTACCCTCCTTCACTTTCCTCTCCTCCACTTCCCTCTACTCCACACTCATTAACAAGATCTGTAACTGTCTTACCTGTAAATCGCCAATAAAGGTTTTCTTTAATCCCAGTGCGTCCTTTATAGTCTTCTGTGTGTCTGTATAACCACACTTTGAAAGCGTTAATGATTACTATCACATTGTTAACTGATTGTCCATATTTCTGCATCATACAATAATAACTGGCACCTTCCCGTCTTGACAGACGATAGTTTGTAAAATGAAGTCATAACTCTCATACTATAACACCTGTGTTGAATTTAGATACAATGTGTTGCTCCTGCAGCATAGTCCCTCTAGCCTCTAGCGGCCAGCCTACATTACTCCAGAGGAAAGATAACACAAATACATCTGGAATAAGACATACTGCAGAAGCTGTCGCATCAGCAAAGCAGTTTGCCTGTCAGAGCTTCCATCCTAGACCAGTTAACGACCAAGTCTTAGGGCCTAGTCTACCCTGCCATGACATTTGGTCTTCGGCATTCACTTCCTCGCACTAGGATAAGCCTTATACCCTCCCAATTGCACTCCTCCGCACGAAGCAGTTGGCACAATGTGGGGTTTCGGGTTTGGTGAGCACAGCCCAAAATACGGCTCTGACAGACAGCAGGTTACCCTTTACTGTTATTCGGTCGCTCAGTCATATCTAAGACCTAACTGCACATACTATAATGTAGAGTAAATATACCACTTAATAACTGTAAAATACAATTATGTTATCAGACAGACAGTGGTATCAACACCCTGTGCCAGATATACTGAAAAGCAGAAGATGAAAATGCCATCTCGTTAAAATGCAACAATATCAACTGCCAGCAGTGGCGCTACATCAAAGAAGATCTGATACGAGAGCAAGAGGACGCCCGAGAAGAAAATGAATTGACAACATCAAAGACACTGTACAATTACACGGAATGACACTATCCAGTGCCACCAATCGGCGTTGGAACGTCAACTATTCCTCTCCACGACCCTTGACGACAAAAGTTGAAGATGATGATGATAGTCACTCTTAATTTTATTTCACAATTTAGTTGCTAAGATTTGGGACACTGTTTCATATTGTTGAATGTACTTAGCCATTCCTATTCCCCTTCTTGGCGTGGCTAGATAGGGGTATCCCCTATGAATGGAGATCCAATGTCCCCCTCCCCTCCCTCAGCTAGACTAAGGGACATTCTTGGGCAAGATGTAGTGCCTGCTTAGGGCCCCTCCCCACGCTACGATGGGGGTTACATGAAGCCATGGATGCAGACAGTGGATGAAGTTAATGAACTTCCGATAGATAGTTGTAGGTTATGGTCTCTGCTTTCACGAAGGTAGGCAGAGGATCTCTTTTTTTGGAGACAATGGCTACGGTCAACGACCAGTAAGGTCACTACTAAAAGGGACAGCAATGGCAAACTACCGTCTTTACAGATGCCTAGAAAATCATGTTTCGTCAATTAATCGCAACACTGGTGATCGTGTGAAATGGTAAAACATGACCGTCCACACTTATTGGCATGGCTCATGATAATGGTGATGATTCTCTTTCTCATTTCTGTCTCACGCCTGCCACCATACGCTACTAACTTCCGTAGGCAAAAACAAACTATTGACTTATTCATGTTAGTTTGTTTTTTTTATGGGGGGGGGGGGGGGGTGTTAATCTCGCTGTAATTTACAAAATTGGCTTGTCTTTGGAAGTAATGGCGGCCGGCCTGATGCTGAACACATAATGGTCGGCATGGCGGAGCGGTTTAACTCATTCCCTCTTAAACTTTTTTCTGGTGACCATGGTGTAGGGTGTTCGTTCCACACACAGGTCAGTTGGACTTCAATGTTGACGTACAGTCCTTGACTTGAGGACGTAAATTATAAGTACCTCACAAGTTGGAGAAGGGGTACCTGATGACGAGGGACGCTGGTAATAGGGAAAGCTAATCTTCACCTAAATTCAGTTTAGGGCAATCACTAGTCGTAGCATCTACTAGCAGTATCACGTGTGCAGACAACGCTTGAGTAAATAACGAGGGAATGCAACACAAACCGGAACACATCACCGACCGCGTGTCCATTGGTCTATAAAACATCAGTCTAGCACCAAATACCCTTGTGCCTTAAGGTGTGTGAAATGGTTCTTTACTTGCTGGTAACTTGTTGTAATTGTTGTGGTTGGCAGACAGTTCCGCCAGCTGCTGTCCCTGCTCCAGACCCGAGTCTTTGTGTCCAAGGACTGGTTTATGGGAACGACAAACGACACGACAACCAGGAATAGCACCCAAAGCACCCACACACGGTTACTGGGCGCTTTTATGTGGCCCGTTCTCTTGTGTTCATGGGACTGCTGGACAGTGAGTGATGAGCCGCGGTCTCATTATATCATCAGGTATAAAACGGGGTGATCAAATGAAGCTTATTAATCCACCCCTGCCACGCACCCCACGCCACGCGCGCGTACACACACACACACACACACACACACACACACACACCTAGCGACAGATGGAGGACGGGACGGGACGTATTATGATTTCACTGGTGGACAAGCAAAGATAGACAGACAATGAAACAGACGATGAGACAGATATACAATGAGACAGACTGACAGACATACAATGAGACAGACTGACAGACAGGCAATGAGACAAAACGTTCAATGAGGCAGACTGATAATGAGACAGACAGCTAGGCAGACAGACAGACAGGCAGGCAGGCAGGCAGGCAGGCAGGCAGGCAGACAGACAGACAGACAGACAGACAGACAGACAGACAGACAGACAGACAGACAGACAGACAGACAGACAGACTATATAACGTACAGACACACGTACACGCAGACAGGTATGTAATACAAGAAATGCCAAGTTGTAATGCCATACGGACGCGCTAAATTAAAATCTCTCACATTATCACACCATTTGTGCTTCAGTTCTGCTAAGTGAGTTTTCTCATCGTCAGCCTGTCTTGGGTTTCCCTGCATTTAATACACAATTATGTCTGTCAACTCACTCCAAAAATGTCAGCTTGCCTCGTGGCTCACTCTCACCTGGCTACTTCATCTCAAGATGTGTTATCTTATCTCATTATCTGTATTGCTCATCATCATCATCATCATCATCATCATCATGACGTCCTATTTGGCGGAGTGGTAACGAAATCAGCTGCAGGCATGCGTGTCCTCCGAGTTTTTCGCACTTATATAATAAGGCTATGTTTTTGATCCGCTACTACATGATAAGTGGAGTGTATGTCATCATGTGAACATTCATTAACTGGTGCCAGCGCAAAGTAGAAGGGATAAAATGGTATGACAGAAACACCAATGTGGAGCTATTGGAGAGAACTAGACAAATACCAGTGAATCAACGGGTGAGGAAACCACGCTGACGCTAGAAGGGCACACACAGGGAAAACATGGGCAGAGTCTTGACTAGAAAGGCCTGTGTCTGGAATCCACAAGAAAAGAGAGTTAAAGGAAGATAATAAAAAACAAAATTAATAAACACCATACACATATAGAAGAGAAATAGAGACAGAAATGTATAAAATGTGAACGACACGCACGAAGCTGCTTGGGACAGCTAAGGATACAATGAGTCTTAAAAGTCGAGAGGGTCGACTTCATTGCACCGGGTATTATCCCATATGGATCGGTCTCTTTCCGTAGGGCGGCCTGCTGAAACCGTTGCACACAGCACAAACTCCGTAGCTCCAGCGAGATCCCCGGGAGTCTCCAAGAAAAGTGCACTCATAAACAGAAAGACGTAGCCCGAAATCAAACCCACGACCTTCGGAGCGCGAGGCGGAAGGCATGATTACTTCTCCACGGAGACTCCCAAGTATAACGTGAGTGAATTAACGAAAACGAGAAGCGGAATCCGTAAGCTTTACTAGAATAATCAAAAGTGAGAAAAATGGATGTTACGGCTAAAGCCTTCATCAGAACACATACAACAAACATACTTGAACTACTTGAAAAAAATCTCTACGTGTGTATGTGGGTGTGTGTGGTGTGGGGTGTGTGTGGGGGGGGGGGGGGGGGGGGTAAGAGACAACATGCCGGAAATGCGTGCTGAACGGGAACAAGGTATGGCAAGATAGTATGATTGTATGTTTCATTAGCTGAGGCCAATGACAGCTTAGAGTGGGTTGTTTAGGACCTCTCCTTCCGTGCCAGATGAAGAACAAAAGAAGAAATACCATCTTGTCCTTATTTTGTAAAACTTTCCAAAGACTACACCGCGGATCGAACTATATCTACATAAACTAAAGGCGGACACCGTAACCTCAACACCACCACGCCCCTGGCAGAGGAACAGTTCAAGCACAAATGTAACGAACCACTTTCTCATTCACTTCGACCTTCACACTGGCGTACTCAAATGACAGGAAGCCCCGGGTACGTTGATAATCCCCGAACGTGATTGGCGATTCCTGTTCAGTACAGCTCTGATGAGGTCAGACGTTTGCTTTCAATTATCAGGCCGGTGCTCCGTCACCAAAAATGTCTCACGGGCGGTTTGGGTTGAGACTGGACATGGTGGAGGAAATTAGGAACATTGGCGGAAGCACGTTCGGAGTTCCTGGACATGCAGGACTCCGTGGCAATAAGGGAGGATTGGTCGGGGTACGGGGCGAGTGTATTGGGTAATTTTCAAATGGACAAATGGGGAATTGTGGGAGCGATCGCGGAGAGATGTCTGTGTAATGGTAGATTATGCAATGTAACACTGTGCAATGATACACCATGCAATGATAACCCGTGCAATGATACCCAGTGCAATGATACGCCATGCAGTGATACAACCTGCAGTGATACACCATGCAATGAGATAGTTTCGAAGCAAATATTGCTACAGAGATATCAAATCTCACATCATATGTTCTAGAACACGGGTCAAACAATTGGTTAACTCACTCCTCCTGCGATGATTGGAACCGCTATTATGTGGTGAGGAGTGTGATTTCAGCTGGTATAGATGATATTGCTACTTTATTCATGTATGATTATTTATAAAGCTTCTAGATTTATTATACCGAGTCCCTCTGGCGGTTGTCTTGGCGGGGCCAAACTAAATTATTTCTCCGGCCTTATAAGGCAGGCTGGCCGGATGTTTCCACACCTGATGTATGGAAACACCCATGTACTAACCACTGCGTCAGCTGGCGCCCTGCAAGTAAACTTTTGTTAGTGAGTTTGTGAATGTGGATGAGTATGCGTGTATGCGAGGGAGTGTGTATGTGTGTGTTATGAGTGAGTGCATAACTGTGAGAGCTTGTGTAAATAATGTAAGTACTATGCAGATATATATATATATATATATATATATATATATATATATATATATATATATATATATATATATATATATGTGTGTGTGTGTGTGTGTGTGTGTGTGTGTGTGTGCGTGTGTGTTTATGAATGTGCGTGTGTGCGTGTGTCTGCCTGCCTGTCTGTCTCATAATATGGTAAAATGTATTGTTTATGTCACAACATTCATATAGCATTATTTGTTTTTCTATGTGATTGTAACATATATAAATGGTGAACGAAAGATGAGTGATTGAAAGGGCTGAATGTAAGACGGCCTGCGTGCCCAGTTTGTGACCCTTTGAAAATAAAGATCGTGTGCTCTTTCGTTCGTTCGTTCGTTCAACCTCTCATCTCACAACTAGTCATCAAATTGAACGCGCCGGATGTCGGGAGATAAAAAAAAACCATACCACGACCAGCGAATGAAAGCTTTGACTTGTGCAGGCGACCTTGGTTCAAATATTTTATACCACAAGACAGCTCTTTCTCTTATTCACTACCCGAGGGCGGGAAATTGCAGGTCGATTAGCATATGGCCAATATGTCGTTTGCATGATAATCAATGCGCGGATTCAATGACACACTTGCTGTCTAGACCTGGTAATTTCTATTTTTCTGTTCATGGTCCCCTTCTGGGTGTCATTTACTGCTGTAAATGTTTTTATCACTGTGTCGCATAATCCATAACCCTACACTCACTTCATTATCATGCCCCACAACCTATAATCAGCTTCATTATCTTATCCCATAAACTAGAACCCATTTAATTATATTTTTCCATATCCTAAAACCCATTTCATTATCTTGTCCCATAACCTAGAACCCACATCATTATCTTGTCCTATAACCTTGAACTAACAACACTTTCTTGTATCATAACCCAGCACTCATTTCATTATTATGTCCTATGTGTGTGTTGTTTGTCCATCAAGAATGATGATGACCATTCATTTCATCCAGTTGGGATGAAAGTATGGAGCCGTGAGTTCTAAGATGGCTGATAAGGCCTATTTTGGCTCGAAATGTTCTTTGACAATGTGGACAAAGAATGATTGACGTTTCTGGAGGAGGATTTTCTGCAGTGGTTTTCCTGTTCTTTCTTTTCTTCACAGCTCTTGCAGTCCTGGTTGCCTCACAAGTGACTGCAACCTTGCGTAATGATGCATGCCACGAATTTCGGTCTCTGGCTGCAGTCTCCCAGGTGTCATGATGAATTCCAAAAGCATTCTGTGAGATTTTCAATTGATGATGAAGTGAATGCAAGAATCTCCAAGGTCAGCGCGACCTTTGGCAGACTGAACCAGAATGTATGGGACAGAAATGGAATAAGCCTGCAAACAAAGCTGAAAGTCTACAAAGCAGTTGTATTATCCACACACACAAACGGGAGTCTTCGTGGCGAAGTGGTCAAGCCGTTTAACTCGGGCTCCGAAGGTTGTGAGTTCGATTCCGGGCCGCGTCCTTCAGTTCACGAGTTAAATTTTTCGGAGACTCCTGTGGGTCATCGCTAGAGCTACGTAAAGAGACCGAGCCATATGGGATAAAACCCGGTGCAATGAAGTCGACCCTGTCGACTTTTAAGCGACCAAATTATCCACACTGCTATATGCTTGTGAAACCTAGACTGTTTATCAGCGACACGCTATGAAATTAAACCACTTTCACACAGTCTGCCTTAGGAAGTTACTGAAGATTAAATGGCAAGAGAAGATCCCAGACACTGAAGTCCTAGAAAGAGCGTTCATGCCCAGTATCCACACTCTACTAATGAAGAATCAGATTCGCTGGGCTGGTCACTTGACTCGCATGCCAGATCACAGGCTCCCGAAACGAATTTTTTACGGCGAGTTGCGTTGTGATAAACGCTCCCAAGGCGGCCAGAGGAAACGCTTTAAAGACACTGAATTATGTCCTATAACCTTGAAGTAACAACATTATCTTGTATCATAACCTAGAACGAGCTTCATTATCTTGTCCCATAACCCAGCCCTCATTTCATTATCTTGTCCCATAACCCAGCACTCATTTCATTATCTTGTCTCATAACCCAGCACTCATTTCATTATCTTGTCTCATAACCTAGTACCCGCTTCATTATCTGGTCCTATAAGCCAGAATCCACGTCATTGCCTTGTCCCATAACACATAACCCATTTCATTGTCTTGTCCCACAGCATAGCAGCCACTTTATTCCCTGAACCTATAACCCAATTCATTAGACGTGTACCATAAACTAACACCCACATTAGTACATTATCCCTTGACTCAGAACCAGCTTATAGCCTTGTCTCGTAACATAAAAGCCACTTTAATGAGTTGTCCCTTAACCCAGGGTTAGTTTATTATCGTGACAAAAGCTTATAACCCACTTCATTATCTTGCCCATAATATATACTCACTTCATTATATTGTTCTATAAACTAGAAACCCCTTCATTATCTTGCCCCGTAACCTAGAACCTATTATGCTGTCTTGTTCCGTAACCCATATAACCCAAATCATTGTCTTGTCCCATAACCCATATAACTCGATTCATTGTCTTGTCCAATAAGCTAGAACACACTTCACTTTCTTGTTCTATGATACGGCACGAAGTGGATTCTAGGCTATGGGACGAAGCAATAAAGTAGATTCTAGGCTCTAAGACAAAGCAATAAAGTGGGTTATGGTTAGGGCTGCCATGTACGTGGGCACCAAAAGGAGGACATAAAAAGACAAAATCAAAAAGCGGACAAAGGAGGACATATTCAATGTTTCATTTGAATCGTTCCAGAATAAACTCATATTCAGTACAATTTTATTATAATAGCTACCAATAAGTATATCTTACTCTTAGTGAATCCACCAAGAAACAATCATGTTAAAAAAATTAATATAAATTCAATGGAGGCCTTTTTCAAAATGCTAAAGAACATTATTTAAACAACCGATTGTACAATTATAACCTTATAATCTTTATTAATTACACTACATATTTCTCGGAGTAGCCAACTTTTCGTAGAATATCCTCGTTAGCAATCACATATGCATAAAACTGTTCACAGGTAAGATTCTTCAAATTGTACTTTGTGAGAATGATGCCCTTTACAGAGTCGGGTAAGAGTCTGTTCCTTTGGTGTTTCACAATTGGTATAAATAGGATCATTAAATACATATTATTAAGCAATGTGTTTTAATAAAGAAGAAAAATTAAATATCAAAAAGAGTAATGAGCCAGATACAGATAACAGTTAGAATTACTGTAATCGACTAGTTCGCAGAAATACATCAATCAATCAATCATGTGCCATGCCGGAAAGCGTGGGCGGTCATGATTCGCCATTTCACTCGATCACCAGTGTCGTGGATCAGCTCAGTGTTCCTGTCTCGTCCATGCCATGTGGCCAAGCCATCCAGGTATTTTCCTCTCGGTCTTCCTCTTGGTCTGTTCCCTTCGATCTTGCCAGCTGTCACTAAGTTCTCCAGTCCATTTCTTCTCATAACATGTCCAAAAAATTTTGACTGTCTACGTCTAATTTCTCTAATCAATCTACGATTTTCATTTGTCTCTTGTAGTACTTGGTCATTGGTTTTTCTATCTGTCCATGGTATTCTTTGCATTTTCCTCAGAAACCACATTTCTGCAGCCATCAGATGTTTTTCAGCTTGACTGCACATTGTCCAAGTTTCACATCCATACAAAAGAACAGGCTCTATGTATCCCCTCAACACTCTTTTTCTCGTTTCAATTGACATCATTTTATTGGTCAGAATGTTTTTCATCTTGCTAAAGGCTACTTTCGCAATGGCGATTCTTGTTCTAATCTCTTCAAGGCATCTGCCATCAGATGTTATGACTGTTCCGAGATAATTGAACCGATTCACTTGTTGAAGAATATTCCCATTTACTTGTATGTTACATTGTGGTGCTTCGTGCTTCCTAGTGACGACCATAACCTGTGTCTTCCTACAATTTAATTCCAACCCCAGCTGCTCACTGTGTACAACCACAGCGTCTACTAATTGTTGCAGATCCAGTGCATTGTCTGCAATCAATACTGTATCATCTGCATATCTAATGTTATTTATGTTTCGTCCTCCAATGCTGATTCCATTAAGGTCTTCTACATTTCTGAAAATATTTTCACTGTATAGGGAAAAAAGATCTGGAGACATTACACATCCCTGCGTAACACCTCTCTTAATAGGTTGATATTGTCCTACTTCATTATCAATCCTTATGGCAGCTTGTTGTTTCCAATATATGTTTTTTATAAGTCTAATGTCTTTCCCATCAATTTGTAGATCTGCAAGCATATCCACAATGTTGACATGTCTAACTCTATCAAAAGCCTTTGTGTAGTCAATAAAGCAAAGATGTATATCCTTGTTTACTTCTAAAGCACGTTCAATAACTGTTCGCAGTATATACACATCATTTACTGTACCCTTTCCTTCTACAAACCCACATTGTTCTTCCCCTATTTCAGGTTGTATTTTCTTCCTCACTCTTTGCATGATAATTCGTAACGAAATCTTTGTGATGTGACTCATTATACTAATTGTTCTATGTTGATCACATTCTAAGGTTCCTGATTTCTTTGGGATAGCAATAAATACAGAATTACATAATTCAGAAGGTATATCTCCAGTATCATATAATGTGTCCAGCAGTCTAGTGACTTGCTCTAGTCCAAATTCTTCTAAAGCTTTAATCATTTCTGTTGTGATGTTATCTGCACCGGGGGCCTTGCCAGCTTTCATATGCTTAAGAACATTTTGAACCTCCATCTTTAAAATTTCTGGTCCTTCATTATTAAATCTAATAGCATACTGTTCCTCTCTGTTATCATTATACAGGTCTTTCACATAATCTATCCATACATGTAGAATCTGATCTTTTTCTATTATGATTTTGCCATCTTTAGTTTTTAGACAGCCTGTTGATGTACTTGTTCTTTTATTAGTAAGTTCAAGAATTCTCTTGTGCACTAATTTGGTATTTTGACTGTTGTGTTGTTTTTCAATTTCTAAGCACTTTTCCTCAAGCCATGATTCTTTTGCCTTCCTACATAATACTCTGACTTGTCTGTGAATTTCTTCACATTTGGCTGGATTATTTTTGTTGAGTCTTCTTGTTTCCATTAAGTGTAAAATTTCCTCAGTCATCCACTTCTTACGACCCACCTTCTTTAATTTTGGAATAGTTGTTTCTGCAGCCACATTGATTGAATTCTTTAACATTTCCCATTGATCATCCACATCCTGGAATAGGATCTCTAGATCAGACAATATTTCAAATCTGTTCTGTACTTCTATGTTGAATTTGTTTTGTATTTCCTTGTCATTACTGAATGTACACAAGTCATATTTAGTGTTTCCTGTTATATACTTGACTTTCTTCAACTTTATCCTCAATGTTCCTGTGAGTAATCTGTGGTCACTATAACAATCAGCACTGGGAACTGTTTTTGCTACTTTTAGCGCGTTTCTAAATCTTCTGCTAATGAGAATGTAGTCAATCTGGTTTCTAATCCTGCTATCAGGACTCCTCCAGGTCCATAATCTTCTAGGGTGTTGCTTGAACAAGGTATTTCCTACAATCATTTCCTGCTCTTTTGCCCACTCTACTAGTCTGTATCCTCTTTCATTTCTCTCTCCTAAACCATAGTTACCTACTGTGTATCTATCCCCTTGATTTCCTACTTTTGCATTGAAGTCCCCTATTATGATGTTTATTTCTGAATTTTTTACATTTCTTTAAAGCAGACTCTATGTCATTATAAAATTCCTCTACACTATCTTCACTGGACTCTCCTGTTGGGGCATATACCTGAATAACATTTATGTTAAAAGGTCTGCCACTCAATTTAACTAGAAGAACTCTGTCCGACACGGCCCAATATCCCTGAACAGACGTTGATGTTTTCCGGTCCAAAAGTATTGCCACTCCCCTATGTCGATCTTCACCTCCAGAATAAATAATCTTAAAATCTTTATGTATCTTGATGCCTGCTCCTGTCCATCTCGTTTCACACATACCTAATATATTAATTTTTTCTCTTACATAGAAATACATAGACTTTGTAAATTTTACCAATGTAAACATACGCTAGACGCTAGAGTGTAGATACATTGTGAGTTGTAACAAGAATACATAACAAAATTATAACATAAAATATAAGAAAAGCCGGACATTTTAAAGGTTGTTAGCTTTGCCTGCCGGACGGAGAATATTAGGCTAAAAAGGAGGACATGTCCTCTTTTTGCCGGACGTCTGGCAACCCTAGTTATAGTGTATGAGGTAAAGCAATAAACTGGGTTCTGGTTTGTGGGACAAAGCAATAAATTGGGTTTTAGACTACAGGGCAATACAATAGAGGGGTTTCTACTGAATGGGGCAAAGAAATAAATTGTGAGGTTCTAGTTTTGGGGACAACGCAATAAAATTGGTTGTTGACTATGTGACAAAGCAGAAAAGTAGGTTCTAGTTTATAGGGACATAACACAATAACAGAAAAAAGCTAGTCTAGACATAAGTGTTGCTACCTGCAACTATTCCAGAAATTATCATGTCTGCCAACCTTCCTGAAGTCGACACATGATGATAGTATTTGAGTGTACGTGTTTTTACACGCCTACTTACTGACAAAGTCAAACTTGGATATTATCCACAAGAGACTTACGCAAAATCAATACCTGCGAGATGAAATGCTTGAGGATATCTGCCAACTTAACTATCCGAGACACAGAGTATGAATTGTTGTCAGACAGACAGTGGAATCAACACCTTGTGCCATGTATACTGAAATGCAGAAGATCAAATGGTTTGGCCATCTCGTTAGAATGCAACACCATCAACTACCAGCACTGGCGCTACATCAAAGATCATCTGCGACGAGAGCAAGAGGACGCCTGAGAAGAAAATGGATTTACGGCATCAAAGATACCGTACAATCGCACGGAATGACACTATCCAGTGACACTCAGCGTGCGCTGGAACGTCAACTATGCCCCCCCCCCCCCCCTTTAGATGCAAAAGTGGAAGATGATCATCATGACTTACTGACAAATTATGTGTATGGATGCGACGAATGTCGGACAATGACTAAAGAACTGGCGGGGGAAACTGAGGGAAGTGTAGATCTGGGTTGTTGACAGAATGACTATCATGGACACAGAAGACAATAAAAGCTCAGGCCATGACAGCTCCAACTGCTAACAAGATCACTGAGCAAAGTCTTTGTTGAGCTGAGGTCAGAAGCGACATCACAGCACTCCGGACATCCCCATACGTGCTCCGTCCTCATCTTCAACAACCAGCGAAGAGTCGCATACTAATGGTAACGGCTGCAGTCTGATTATGTGTCAGCCTGGCCTTTTCTCAGAGAACTGAGTGTCGGCCAGATCCTTTGGTCACTCCCTATCGGATCAGTCTTTCCGGGCCATGATGGTGTATTTGTTCTTCCGTACTATTCACAAAGTCACTTGCCGCCTTGACAGACGATAGTTTGTTACAATGTGCTTCAAAAAGGTATAATAACTACAACCGATGGCGGTAGCGAATGTTACTGATAAGATTGTTTCGTGTTGTAAATGTTCGTACGCAATGGATGCATATGAACACATGGTCATTTTCACCATCACGCACCATTAGACGTCATATTTTGTTTTCTTTTTTCTTTATTCCATTTGTCACGGAAAACACCGTGATTAACCAGTTGATGATAATAAAGGCATTCTGATTAACGGGATGTTTTCACAGCCACAACTATTTTAACTAACAGAAAAAACAAATCGAATGTCTAAAATCCCAGGACGGTCAAAAGTAACAGCTGCAGATGTTTACTGGGAAGGGAGTGAGTGAGATGAATCAATACGCCGCCCTTGACAGTTCACAAACAGGTCGGATTCAAGCGGAAGTGCCCGGCTCGGGAGAAAACAGTCCGTCTGTCATTTAGAATTTCCCGACATCAAACGGAATGGCGGTTTTGCTTGTCACCACATGACAGAAAGTTGTGGGTTTGTTATTGGAAACATTGGGACACCTGCAGGACATCAACAACGTCACGTGAACAATTCAAGGCTGTTTGAAAAACCATGATTGGGGGGAGACAGTGTAACTCAAACAGTTGATTTAGGCGGACGTGCTTTGGCACTGCAGTCCTGAGTGGAAATATGTCTACCGTGTGCGAATTAAGTTAATTTAATTTTACACGTGCCTGTCATGGCAAATGTAGATGTGATTTGATCGAACTGCGGTGTTGCCTAAGGTAGTTATATAGTATAATTAGTCCTGATTAATATAGGCAGTAGTCTTGTTAAAACTAGAGTGTGATGATTAGCACTGTTAGTTGAAAACTAGTTAGAGTAGTGAAGTGATTATTGGCTCTGCTAGGATGAATAGGATAGCGGGGTGATATTTGGAGAGATTTAAGATGGGTTGGGAGATGGAGAAAGTGTCCAATGGGGGGGGGGGATCTTTCAGTGGTTTGCCCACTGAAGTTTTGCACTCTGTTTATGGGTCTTTCCTTGTCATAGCCTGATTCGGACGTAGGTGAGGAGCTACTATGCTCTATGACAGAGTTTAGTTAGCTGAAAAATAACAGAGCAAGGCAATAGGCCTACACTCAGCCGGTAGGATCAGTGACTAGTGCTATCACCAGATATGTTGTTTCTCTAACAGGTTCCCTGCCAGTTACGAGGAAGTTCAACACTGGTTTTGAAGAAGTGCAACTCCAATTGGAAGAACACCAGTTGGACACTCAAATGCTTTCTTACGGAAAACGAATAACACCCGAGAAGAAAGATGGTATTATGTGTACGCTGGACTCATAATCAGGAGGGTTCACCATAACATGGCTCAGAAGAGCCAACCAATATAACGATTCCTGTGTGTTAACGTTCACCTAGGATGGGTGATGATTGTTGATAGGTCACACATCATACAAACATTGTTAAAGGAACGAGAACATTAAAATGTAAGTCACATCGTGTGATAGATTCCAGTGAAATATTACAAAAGAAATCATACTTGAGACTTTATAGACACTAGTTAGGATCAAGTATATTAACAATAACAGTGATACCTAAGTACACACAACAAAGGATTCGTACAATTTTTAGGAACGATAGGAACTTATAATGTGTAGTGTGCAACCGGTCCATGATCAGCTGTAATTACAAACAGTATCTATTTTGGATGATCAGGAAGATGGATTACCAGGTAGCTACAGATGACAGTCGGTGTCCGGCAGGAGGGATACAGCACTGGGTGAGATGGCCTTGTTCTGACTTAACGTGCTGTGGTGTGTCCTTGCAAGGATGAACTGACTATGCTATTATCTGAGGGTCCGATCCTACACACATTATAGAACACATCACACATTTTTTTCGCATACACGTTTCACGTACATTACACTTTTCTTTTAATAAATTAATCTGTATTTATTTTTAGAAGCAAGAGTTGTTGAATATGTTGCGTGGGGAAGAATGAGAGGGGGCATAGTACGACAGTGATAGAGAGGGGAAAAGGTGTCCATGAACTGAAGGAGTGTGTTGGACGGAAGCTGGTGGATTCTCCAGGATATTGATAAGAAAAAAAAAAAAATTATAATGTGGACTCCCCTCACTCCAGGGACGACACTTTAAAGGAAGACACGACACCATTTCTGATATTTGCCCTCCTTGCAAAACGATCAGTGGCGACTTGCTCCCAAGGTGCAATAGCAATGTCTGTATCAATAATGTCCCGCTTATACACATTGTTGATTCATAGTAGAGGCCGAACCCGAGATCTTTAACCCATCATTAATTCACCAAAACAAGGTGTCCTTGCGTATTCTACCTTTGCCCACCCTCCTCTATCTAAGTCTACGAAGAATGAGCATGGAACAAAGAGTAAAAAAAAAACGATCTTCCCAATACTTCGGCATTTATGATCTTATCTTGCCACTTAATGCCAATAATTCTTCCCATATACAGTGAAACCTGGGTTTTCGTTGACTTTGGTTTTCGTCAATTTCGGTTTTCGTCAATTGTTTTTTTTTTTTTTTTGTTTTTTTTTCGAAAATTTTTCTCGGTTTTCGTCGATTGCCTCGGATTTCGTCGGCGTGCTCACATGGCCTCGCTGCTAATTTTGCGGGGGGGAGGGGGGGGAAGGAATCCAGGCTTTTTCTGCTCAGTTTGGCGTTGTTTCTCGTTGTGTGAGCATCACTTGCTAATAAGAGAACCCTTTATATTAGCTCCATTATGGGACCAAGGAAAGTTTCCAGAGCCAGCAGCTCTTCGAAGAAGAAGGCCAGCAATACGATTGAGTTGAAGAAGGAAATCATTGAAACATAAGAGAGCGGCATGAAGATTCCTGAAATCGACCGCATGTACTGGACGTTGTCATCCACGATAAGTTCCATTGTGGCGAAAAAGGAAGCAGTAAAGGGGGCTAATGTAGCGAAAGCCGTGAATGTTCTAACGAAATGGAGATCGCAAACAACTGAAGATATCGAACAGTTATTATTAATTTGGATAAATCAAAAACAGTTAGTTGGCGATTCTGTTTCGGGGGCAGCCACATGTGAAAAGGTTAGACTGTTGTATGCCGATCTCAGAAAATGTCTGGGACGAGTGCTAGTGTACTTATTCATTTTAAGGCCAGCAGAGGATGGTTTGAAAAACTCAAGAAGCGCACCGGCATTCAAAAGGCAAGAAGACCAAGAAGGGAATTGACCCCAGAAAGTGTTTTAATACTTAAGGTCCTTATGGAGGGGGTTTCCCCTTCCAAACAATAATATCTGCACCTCTCTCTCCCCTCCTCGCCGTCTTCCATACACCAAGAAGAGTCTTGAAAAAAAGGTAAATGCCATGTTAAATGTTCATTTATTCTGTACACTAGTCTTTTATATTGATTTTACATTAATTTCTTCTTGTTTATAGTATTAAACACTATATTTATTCTCTATAAATTGTGTTTTATAAGTATTTTGGAGTGTCTAAAATGAATTAATTGGATTTACATTGATTTATATGGAAATTATTGCCTCGGTTTTCGTCAGTTTCGAATTTCGCCGATTATTTTCAGACGGATTATCGATGAAAACCTAGGTTTCACTGTACTGCATATAAAAGCTGTTTAAACGTTTCTCTCACACAAAGTCATAAGGGAAAGTTAAATTATATATATATGAGGTATATAGGGAAAATTTGTAGAACAGATAAAATCAGACAATACGGGAAATACTAGGTAAGAAAGGCAGAAGACGACGGGAAAAATTATACATCCGAGCAAACAAATAATAATATATGCAACCTCAGTTTCATTAAAATATCAGATGACAAAGCGGTGCGATTAGTCATGACAGCCATTGTTTGCTCCAGCCATGCATCTGAACAAGAAGCCTTCCCATGGCCACACATTGTCTAATGTTATTCTCATCACTGGAGACAGCGTTTGTGTATGTTGATCCCCGAATGTGTTTGTTGACGCCCTTCTCCAGTGCTTGGAATTCTTCTTTCTATGCAGGGATACAGAAAAGAACAAATGCATCCATACTTCAAGAGCTGAATATTGAAGAAGGCTGGCTATTAAAGACGATAAAACAAAGAAAATTCAAATATTTTGGTCACTTGAAACGACACGAAAGTTTGGGGAGAACAATAATGGAGGGGTATATGCCTGGGAAGAGAGGAAGAAGAAGGCCAAAGATAAGATGGGTGCAGGATGTGGAAGATGATCTCCAGATGGGTGTATAAGACGCGGGACATCTTGCTTATGATCGAGAGGTTTTCCGGAAGGTTGCTATGGGAGCGAGGTTCTGCAAAGGACATGCTACTGAATGAATGAATGGATAGATGAATTAATGAGACAGGGAACCCCCGACTGTTAACGGCGCCCATTAGGGAAGTGAATTATGGTCATGCTGTAACCTACCTTGCATGTCGTAAGTGGCAACTAATAAGGGTTGGCCTGGGACTGGCTACTTCATCCTGTTGGAAACGTTAGCTGAAAAATTAAACCAATCATGAACAAGTCTGTAAAGGGCTTGGCGTTGGTTGGTTGAAGGTCCACGCTTCATTGTGAGATGACAGGGAGAGGAGGGAGAGGGGAAAAGACAGTGGCCTTCATGGTGAAGTGGTCAAGCTGTTTGCCTCGTTCACAGGAAGTCTGGGGTTCTCATCCGGACTTCGTCATAATGTTCATGGATGCCATTTCTTCGGAGACCCCTGTAGGTTGTCATCGGAGCTACGGGGGTCTAACTCTGAGCTTTCGGTAGGTGGTTAGCCTATTTACGGAGAGAGATCTAACTAAAAGTGATAAAACTACGTGCAATGAAGTTGATTAAGCTGTTATTTAACCACATTCACCCATCCCTTTTTATCTATATCTATAAAAAAAAAAGGTTGTATGTGGGTGGGTGGGGATGTGTTTGATGCGTTCCATAACGGTCCATCCGATTGAGATGAAATTTTCTATATGTATTCTGTTCATTCTCGTGCAGGCAACTGTCAAAGTTTTTAGTTTTTTTTCCAGCTATTTACTTACTAAAATTTATTATTTAAATTTACGTTATAATTTCTATATAGCAAGAGGACTTAACAAAAGAAAGTTATTTCAAGGGAAATAACTTTTAATATCATTGCTTTATACTTTATATATAGATTTCTGCATTGTTTTCAAAGATTTATAAACTCTTTTTCTATAGTTATTTACAGGCATATGAGGTATATAAATAGTGATATAATCTTTAAGGCACTTTCAAAGTTTTCATAAAAATAATGCATTTATTTAAATAGTGAAAATTTTCTAACTCATCTTTTTATTTTTCTTCAACAGTACATTAATTTTTTTTTAACATTCTCATATGTATGGCGCGTTACACCCACGTTAAATATTTCCTCAACGAGTTACTTTTCATGCATTTTAATGCTTATTGTTCTTTTGTTGTCAAAGAATTGCTTCATAAGAGATGTTGAATGAAAGAATGTATGAGAGGAAATAGAGAAGAAGGGCAGAATGTAGGACGGGCCTGCGAAGATTTTCGTTCGTTTTAAAAAAAAAAGTAATTATTTGTGAGAGAAAGTTAGTTGCATATCGTTTGCAGTACTCTGCAGTCAACCCACCGCCCACCATTTATTGGCTGTTCGTGATATCTTGGTAAGTTTACTTTAGATAGATCTCTTCCAATCATATTTTCTACTATCAATCTATCTATTCTTCTATTCTATCTATATTTTTAACGGGAACGGGCCGAACATAAACAGACAGACAGACAGACAGACAGACAGACCAGGACAGGACAGGACAGGACATGACAGGACAGGACAGGACAGGACAGGACAGGACAGGACAGGACAGGACAGGACAGGACAGGACGAGAGACCGAGAGACCGAGAGACCGAGAGACCGAGAGACCGAGAGACCGAGAGACCGAGAGACCGAGAGACCGAGAGACCGAGAGACCGAGAGACCGAGAGACCGAGAGACCGAGAGACCGAGAGACCGAGAGACCGAGAGACCGAGAGACCGAGAGACCGAGAGACCGAGAGACCGAGAGACCGAGAGACCGAGAGACCGAGAGACCGAGAGACCGAGAGACCGAGAGACCGAGAGACCGAGAGACCGAGAGACCGAGAGACCGACCGACCGAGAGACCGACCGACCGACCGACCGACCGACCGACCGACCGACCAACCGACCGACCGACCGACCGACCGACCGACCGACCGACCGACCGACAGACACACAGACAGAAAGACAGACAGACAGACGGGAACGGGCGCTTATATGACTACTTATAAGAATTAAATGAGATGCTCCCCACCAGGGACTGGGTGAAGTCGGGCCGGGTCAGACAGACAGACAGACAGACAGACAGACTGACAGACAGACAGACAGACAGACAGACAGACAGTCGGGAACGGGAACGGGAGCTTATATGACTACTTATATGAATTAAATGAGATGCTCCCCACCAGGAGCTGGGCGAAGCCGGGCCGGGTCAGACAGACAGACAGACAGACAGACAGACAGACAGACAGACAGACAGACAGACAGACAGACAGACAGACAGACATATCACGCCAGGTACTGGGCGAAGCCGGGCCGGGTCAGCTAGTAAGGTATAAAGTGTAAAGAAAGGGAAGGAAAATTAACTTCGCCAACAAAGATGAAGCGAAGCTCTTTTCGTAGAAGGTCATACTCAAAAGATACATAACATCTCATAAACATGGTAATGAATATAGTAAAGGCCTGCAACAATTTCTATACGTGTTCAGTCCTCAGAAACAGAGGCCACCTCAGAGTATCTCTACTCACTGTTGCCATGATGGGTTGGTTGTAATGCTCCTCTCTCGACCTCGAAGACGGCATCGACGTGCTGGGCCAGGCTTCAATCCTAGGTCATTTGATCGAACAAGCTTCAGAGACTCGTCAGTATCGCCAACTGGGATCACATTAACGACATCGGCCCCGTCCATGCTTCCTCCCGCTGGTATTCGTGTATTACAGGGTTTATTTTTAATGACCGTACAATGTTTGTAAATACTGCCGGTCCAAGTTTTGTATTTACCTATTATGTTGCATGAACTTTACAGAGGGTAAATACAAAACTTGGACCGGCAATATTTTCAAAAACTACACAGTCATTACAAATACACCCTATATTTGCCAATAGTTAGTAGACAAGATGCGAAGAATGCTTGTAGCAGGTTAAAAGCATCTGAGAGGAATAGCGTACAACACTCCTTGGGGGAAAAAAGGAACAAAAACGGGAAAGTTAAATAACGCCTAAAACCTTTAAGAACTAGAGGAAAGAAAATGTTACAAAGCAGATACAACCAATGGCAAGACCCAAAGCTACAAAGTCACTTGTGTTGTCATTCCCAATGCACAGAGAGGTCTAGGATTCCAGGTGTCAATTATGGAGATTTCCCTTGGCTGCCATACCTGTGAGGGAAATGCCTTTTATTTAAAATCTCTAACACTGGCCTGATAAGTCATACCACTTAAAATGTCTTTAAGTATGTCAAGAGTGAAAGTAGAGTTGTGGTAACCTATGCTGATACTCCAACATTTTCACCCCCGTGTGAATTAGCACTCCTAATGGCGAGGTGGTCGGGAGAGGATCTGTTAGCGTCATTCGGAGATTTCAGCGAAAGGTTGGAAAAGTGAGGATCGTATCGGCGACAGAACGGAAACCATTAGCGTCTGACTAGCGATGTTAGCACATGTCTGGGACAGGTGGTTTGACGTGACAGTTATTTTAGTGTCAGCTTTAATCGTGGAGGATTTCTTCGTAGGGCTGCTATCTACAAGGGCATCAGACTAGGCCGATCTATGCACGGAGTCAGATAAACACACCGGCAGACAGAAGCATAGGCTGACGGTGGGACTGACTGACAGACATGTGGACAGATGAATAGATATTGTTTGTTTGTTTTATGGCAGACGGGAGGGCAAATAGGCATGCAGACAGGCATACACATAGAAGATCGACAGACAAACGTACATAAATATAGACAAACAGACAGCAGACAGACAGACAGACAGACCAACCGACAGAGTTAGAAAGATAGATGATAGACATATAGACAGGCAGGTAGGCGAGTAGGTAGGTAGGTAGGCAGGTAGGTAAGTAGGTAGGTAGGTAGGTAGGCGAGTAGGTAGGTAGGTAGACAGGTATGCGAGTAGGTAGGTAGATAGGTGCGGAGGGAGACAGACAGAGACAGATAGACAGATAGTTTACGGACCGACGGACATATGGAGAGATTGATAACCAGATAAGCATGAGGACGGATGTATAGACTGGCAGACAGACAGTCGTACGGACAGAGGAACGCTAACTGACATAAATCCGGCAGCAAATACCCCCATCGCCCACGCCAATTATCTGCCCCTGCGATTGCCTGTACAGTAATGGAAACCAAACACTGCCTCGTCGGCGACGGTAACCCCTCACAACATCCCTGGTGGCAAACCCGTCACAACATCCCTGATGGTAAATCCGTCACAACATCCCTGCTGGCAAAACCCCCGCATGAAATGAGAGGGTTCGTGGTCAGTCACCTAAAGAGCTGGCAAAATCGTCCAGTTAATGGAAGGACAACCAGCTGCAGGGATCTCTCGTTGATGCATGTTGCATGACGCCCGTTCACCGAGGCATCACCGAGTTTTCACAGGCCGCGCTGAGTGGCGCAGGACGACCACATCTGACTTTCACTTTATAAAAGTAGTTGGTATTCTTCTTGTTCCAGTGCTTCGAAGTCATCTACCGAACTTGTACATAGATGACGACTGTTTTGTAGGCCGCAGTGCACCGGGAAATAGGTGGTCAGTCTTTTTCTCCCTGTGCAACGTCGAGAGCTGACATGGAACTCACATCTGACAGAGCTCAGGCTATTACCAACGTAACCTCCTAACCAACATACAAACACGCTGGCTCTTCCGAGGATATGCTCCATGAATTATATGTGTCACTTTCTTGCTGTGGTTGTGATAAGTAATCTTAAACATCTGTAAATCACAAATTTAACTTAACGTTCACAAACCATATGTTTTACTTAATCTTGACCTACTATATGATCAGAATTATTGAGCTCAAATACTTACATCCAATGAGAAGCACTCGGAAGTGTAGGCACCAATTGCTGATCTGCGTGTTGTTACACCATAGAATGAGATACCATGCAATGAGACACCACGCAATGAGACAATATGCAATGAGACACCATGCAATCAGACACCATGCAGTGAGACACCACGCAATGGTACACCATGTAATGATACACCACACAATGACACACCATGCAATGATACACCATGCAATGATACACCGTGGAATGAAGCGCGGGGAGCGGATGTTGTCTGAGAGGAATGTTGTGAATACTTTGCACGGCCAGAGTGCCTAACAACAATTGTCCAGAAGAAGTTAATGAACTAGAACATTATACACAACTAGCAGACAGAGAAGTGTTGTTTGGTCATGTGGTGAGAAGAGCAGCATTGGAGAACATCGTGAAGACTGCAACGAAAAGCAGTAGATAAGGCACAGGCAGGCCCGGCGACATTGTGCTAGATGGTCAAAGGAGATTGCATGGACCGAGCAAGCGATCGACTGATCGCTAGATAGATAGACTGTTGAAGCGAATGACCGATCGATCGAACGACACAGACAGACAGACGGACGGACGGATGGGCGGACGCTCAGATTACCCAACCTTTGTTTGACTATCTATATCCCTCTTCACGATTAACCCTTTACATCCCGACAAATAGCACATTTAACACTTGGCTGCCGAGCAAACAGTCACCCAGACGGCAAGAAACAAGACCAGTAATTGAGTAATAGATTCCCGACAATATGCCCAACCAACGGCAGCGACTGGGGGTCAGCGGGAAATCAGGAAAGGCACTGGCAATCCGACAAATGGCATTCATTCTGTCCCTGACGTTTCCGTGATTGGGTTCTTCTATTTCTCATTTGTCCTGGTTGTGTCCTCTGTCGGGGGACTCCGTCTCAACAGTTCCGTTTCTTCCCCTGTGTCTACACTTGCTTAATTATATATCAGCGTTTTGTTGGGAACTTGTGGCGGCTTTCTTGGGGACTCGGGTACGGACAGGGGTGGGAAGGGGGGCTGGCTGGGAGATAAGTAGGATGGCAGGAATGTGGGTAGGCAGAGAGAAAGAGAGAAAGAGAGAGAGGAGGGAGGGGATGAGAAAGACAAAAGAGGAGAAAGAACAGTAGATATTCAGATAGACAAGATGATAGATCGGCAGACAGTCAGAAAGACACAGAGAACAAAAGAGAGAGAGAGAGAGAGAGAGAGAGAGAGAGAGAGAGAGAGAGAGAGAGAGAGAGAGAGAGAACAAGAAAGAGGGGGGAGTAGGCATATATTCAGACAGGCAGGGTGATAGATAAGCAGACAGTCAGAAACAGATAGAGAACAAGAGAAAGAGAGAGAGAGGGTGAGAGAGAAAAAACAAGAGATTGAGAGAGTGGTATGTAGATATTCAGACAGACATGATTATAGATCGACATCCTGTCAGAAGAGAGAGTGAGAGAGAGAGAGAGAGAGAGAGAGAGAGAGAGAGAGAGAGAGATGAGAGAGAGATGAGAGAGAGAGAGGGTGAGAAAGACCAAAGAAAAGAAAGAACATTGGATATTCAGACAGGCAGGATGATAGATCGGCAGACAGTCAGAAAGAAAGAGAGAGAGGGGGGGGGGGAGAGAGAGAACAATAGATAGACAAATAGGGTAAGCGGGCGGGCGGGCAAATAGAAACGGAGAGAGAGTGAGACAGAAAGATACACAGTGAACGAGAGAGAGAGAGAGAGAGAGAGAGAGAGAGAGAGAGAGAGAGAGAGAGAGAGAGAACAACAGACAGAGAGAGCAACAGACAGACAGACAGACAGACAGACAGACAGACAGACAGACAGACAGACAGACAGACAGACAGACAGACAGACAGACAGACAGACAGACAGACAGACAGACAGACAGACAGACAGACAGACAGACAGACAGATATATAGATCCCCGCCAGGGCCTGGGCGAAGCCGGGCCGGGTCAGCTAGTAAGGTATAAAGTGTAAAGAAAGGGAAGGAAAATTAACTTCGCAAACAAAGATGTAGCGAAGCTCTTTTCGTAGAAGGTCATACTCAAAAGATACATAACATCTCATAAACATGGTAATGAATATAGTAAAGGCTGTAGACCTGCAACAATTTCTATACGTGTTCAGTCCTCAGAAACAGATGCCACCTCAGAGTATCTCTACTCACTGTTGCCATGGTGGGTTGGTTGTAATGCTCCTCTCTCGACCTCGAAGACGGCATCGACGTGCTGGGCCAGGCTTCAATCCTAGGTCATTTGATCGAACAAGCTTCAGAGACTCGTCAGTATCGCCAACTGGGATCACATTAACGACATCGGCCCCGTCCATGCTTCCTCCCGCTGGTATTCGTGTATTACAGGGTTTATTTTTAATGCCCGTACAATGTTTGAAAATAATGCCGGTCCAAGTTTTGTATTTACCTATTATGTTGCATGAACTTTACAGAGGGTAAATACAAAACTTGGACCGGCAATATTTTCAATAACTACACAGTCATTACAAATACACCCTATATTTGCCAATAGTTAGTAGACAAGATGCGAAGAATGCTTGTAGCAGGTTAAAAGCAGCTGAGAGGAATCTCGTACAACACTCCTTGGGGGAAAAAAGGAACAACACCGGGTAAGTTAAATAACGCCTAAAACACTTAAGAACTAGAGGAAAGAAAATACAAAGCAGATACAACCAATGGCAAGACCCAAAGCTACAAAGTCACTTGTGTTGTCATTCCCAATGCACAGAGAGGTCTAGGATTCCAGGTGTCAATTATGGAGATTTCCCTTGGCTGCCATACCTGTGAGCGAAATGCCTTTTATTTAAAAACTCCAACACTGGCCTGATAAGTCATACCACTTAAAATGTCTTTAAGTATGTCAAGAGTGAAAGTAGAGTTGTGGTAACCTATGCTGATACTCCAACATTTTCATCCCCGTGTGAATTAGCACTCCTAATGGCGAGGTGGTCGGGAGAGGATCTGTTAGCGTCATTCGGCGATTTCAGCGAAAGGTTGGAAAAGTGAGGATCGTATCGGCGACAGAACGGAAACCATTAGCGTCTGACTAGCGATTTTAGCACATGTCTGGGACAGGTGGTTTGACGTGACAGTTATTTTAGTGTCAGCTTTAATCGTGGAGGAATTCTTCGTAGGGCTGCTATCTACAAGGGCATCAGACTAGGCCGATCTATGCACGGAGAGTCAGATAAACACACCGGCAGACAGAAGCATAGGCTGACGGTGGGACTGACTGACAGACACGTGGACAGATGAATAGATATTGTTTGTTTTATGGCGGACGGGAGGGCAAATAGGCAGGCAGACAGGCATACACATAGATAGATCGACAGAAAAACATACATAAATATAGACAGACAGACAGACAGACAGACAGACAGACAGACAGACAGACAGACAGACAGACAGACATAGTTAGATAGATAGATGATAGACAGATCGACAGGCAGATAGGCGAGTAGGTAGGTAGGTAGGTAGGTGCGGTAGATTAGGTAGGTAGGTAGGTAGGTAGGTGCGAAGGGAGACAGACAGAGACAGATAGTTTACGGACGGACGGACGTATGGAGAGATTAACAGACAGATAAGCATAAGGACGGATGGATAGATTAGTATAAGGACGGATGGATAGACTGACATAGATAGACAATCGTACGGACAGAGGAACGCTAACTGATATAAATCCGGCAGCAAATACCCCCATCGCCCACGCCAATTATCTGCCCCTGCGATTGCCTGTACAGTAATGAAAACCAAACACTGCCTCGTCGGCGACGGTAACCCCTCACAACATTCCTGGTGGCAAACCCGTCACAACATCCCTGATGGTAAATCCGTCAAAACATCCCTGCTGGCAAAATCCCTACATGAAATGAGAGGATTCGTGGTCAGTCACCGAAAGAGCTGGCAAAATCGTCCAGGTAATGGAAGAACAACCAAGTGCAGGGATCTCTCGTTGATGCATGTTGCATGGCTCCCGTTCACCGTGGCTTCACCGAGTTTTCACAGGCCGCGCTGAGTGGCGCAGGACGACCACATCTGACTCTTTCACTTTATAAAAGTAGTTGGTATTCTTCTTGTTCCAGTGCTTCGAAGTCATCTACCGAACTTGTACATAGATGACGACTGTTTTGTAGGCCGCAGTGCACCGGGAAATAGGTGGTCAGTCTTTTTCTCCCTGTGCAACGTCGAGAGCTGACATGGAACTCACATCTGACAGAGCTCAGGCTATTACCAACGTAACCTCCTAACCACCATACAAAAACGCTGGCTCTTCCGAGGATATGCTCCATGAATTAAATGTGTCCCTTTCATGCTGTGGTTTTCTTCTTCTTCTGCGATCATCCGGAGTTTTTTTTTTTCGGATGTGATTGCGTTGTGCCTGTTTACAGCAGAGCTGCGCTCTTGCGCCGTTAGGCCGACACATCCGACTTCTGCGGGCATTTGTTGACCGGGTTAACCTTCCCGGGGGTTTCTTAGGACGTTTGACTCTCACTGTTGTGGTGTTATCCCCCATCCCAGCTGGCCCATATAGAACAGCCAAAGATCCTGGTCAGCCGTCAAGGGAAGGCAGGGGCAGACCATGGGCATTCCCCGCCATCCAAGGAGGCTTCCATACTTGCAGAGCCGATACATAGCGCTCTGGTACTGGGCTCACCCAAGGAATCGTCACGTCCTGCACATGGCTGCTTAGCCTCACTTCCGTATATTGGGCCTTCCGTTCACCATAGGCTGTTCTTCCGGAAACCAGAAGTATGCAGTCTGCAGATGACATCCACACAGTGAGCTTTCGATTCGGACTTTCCATGTAATGGATTTGCTATCCAAGCAATATTCCATTTCGTGCCACTAGGACACTTTTCCACCTTTTATGAAGCCCACACAGTGGGCTTTTGATTCAGACTTTCCACGTAATGGATTTGCTATCCAAGCAATATTCCATTTCATGCCACTAGGACACTTTTCCACCTTTTATGAAGCCCACACAATGGGCTTTTGATTCGGACTTTCCACATAATGGATTTGCTATCCAAGCAATATTCCATTCCATGCCTCTGGGTCTTCATGCACCTTTAAATGTCAACCTGTATGTAGTTAAAATAAGCTGCGGTCAACTTGAGCTTGTTGATATCTCCATAGAGCTTGTCCTCAAATGAAGCAGGTGTGGGCCAAAATATCTTTCTCTGTTCTGCATACGTTGGGCAATCCTGCAGCAAATGTTTTGCTGTCATTTTTCCAGTTCTACAATTACATTCATCGGTATCTCCTATCTTTAGTTTATTGAACAAGTGGTATTTCAGCCTGTTATGTCCTGTGCGGAGTCTGAAGATTGCTACTTGTTCTCTTCGGTCGAGTTTGTAATATGCATCATCCTTCTGATGGCCTGGATGCTCTGATTCCCATTTGGTTCTATAGGTGCTTTTTATCAACCTCTTTGCCTCATTATAGGTTATGTCTATGTCAGGCTGTGGTAGTCGTCCGCCCTCTTTTGCCAGTCTGTCAGCCTCTTCGTTTCCAGGTATACTGCAATGTGATGGGATCCACTGTATTACAACTTTTTTGGATTTCTGGCATAGACCATGGAGTGTTGCTCGTAGGTCAGCTAGTTCTGTGCTGTTATTGCTCTTCAGTATTGAGACAGCTGACTTTGCATCTGTGAAGATAGCTATTTGCTTCTCTTTATTTTCCTCCATCAGGAGCATTTCTGCTGCAGTTTTCAGAGCCTCTACCTCCGCTTTGAAGTTACTTGAGAATTTTCCAGTTGCCATTGAATGTGTTTTTTTTCCACTCCATTTTTTAAATTTAGGAGAATTCCTCCTCCTCCATTCTCTATTGAATTTTTGGCTGATCCATCTGTATATGCATGGGTCCAATTCCTGCTTGGGTAATGTTCTTTTATGTAGTTTAGGGTTATTTCTCTTCTTTCGGTTTCATGCTGAGTGTTCTTTTTCTCAATACCAGGAATGTTTTCTATCATCTCAGGCAGTTGCTGCTGTCTCCAAGCTGGGAACTTGTGTGCATTGTAAATGGGCTTGACTGTTGATATGTTAAGTATAGGATCTGCCCTAATCCTTCGTTTTGCTGTTTCTACAAAGTTGGTACGCTTCAGTCTTCCCTTTCCAAAACCATTAAATCTGTTGTACATAGGGTGGTCTGTCAATCTTCTGAATTTTTCTGCTTGTTGCTGGGCTCTGCTATCTCTTCTATCCTGCATTGGTTGTAAACAAGTGATCTTTTCTAGTTCATTAATAGGCGTTGTCTTCAGGCTTCCAGTTATGATTCGCATTCCTTGGTTTTGGACTCTACTTATTTTGTTAAAGTTTGACTTAGCTGCTGTTGCCCAAGCTGCAATGCCATATTCCAGTACTGGCCTCACCCGTCCAGTATATAACTTCTTGAGAACTTTCTCATCTGCTCCCCATGTTGTACCAGCAAGCTTTTTCATGATTGCCATTCTCTGCCTTGCTCTTGTTCGATTGTTCTCAACCTGTGTCTTCCATGTCAGGCGACGATCAAAGGTGACTCCTAGATAGTTTGGATTTTCTTCATGGCGCAATATTTTTCCATTCAATACCAGCTTAGGTTGCTGAGTTTTATTTGAGAGGGAGAACACTGTGCATGTTGTTTTCTCCTCACTTATCTTCACTAGCCATGATTTTGACCAGTCCTCTAGCGCTAATAAGGCTTGCTGTATTCTGCTGTTAGCTGTACTAATATATTCTTCAGATGTCCATATGGCTAGGTCATCTGCAAAGGAGGATGTGTGTACTCTGGCTGGAAAATTTTCTGTGATGTCATTTATATATGCTAGGAATAATGTTGGTGAAAGAACTCCTCCTTGGGGGACACCTTGCTCCAACAGCATCATTTTGCTTGTGTGTCCTTGTACTTTTGTCCTGGCAGTTCTGTTCTCAAGGTAGTGGCTGATCCATTTATACATTTTTCCACAAACATGCATTTTTTGCAGTTTTACTTTCAGTCCTTCCTTCCATACTTTATCAAATGCTTTTTCTAAATCTATCCAGACTGCTAGTGTGTGCTTTTTCTCTTGGAAGGCATCCTCTATTTCCTGAGCTATATAGGTTATTTGATCTTCAGTGGATCTGTACTTTCTGAATCCTGCTTGGTGTGGTGTTAAGAGTTTGTTTTCTTCTAGATGCCATGTTAGCCTGTTATTGATAATGCGTTCCATTAATTTTCCTACACAGCTAAGTAGACTGATAGGTCGATAGCCATTTGGTTCTTCCAGGTCTTTTCCTTTCTTTGGGACTGGTATTAGTATAGCTTCCTTCCATGCCTGTGGGACTATTCCTCTCTTCCAGCTGTTATTTAGGACTGCTAGTAGTTTCTTCTTTGCCTTGGTGCCTAGTCCTATTAGCATTTCATTTGTGATTCCATCCTTTCCTGGAGATTTCTTCTTTTTTAGGGTATTCATTGCCTGTTCCATTTCTTCCATTGTTAGATTTGCCATCATATATTCTGCTGCTGTCTCTGTATTTCTATGATGTATCTGTTTGTCTTTGATTGCTTTCTTCTGTTCGGTTGTAATATCAATGTGGTTTGCATTTGCATAGTGTTCCATTAGTGCATTTGCAGCCTTTTTTCCTGTAAGCAAGGCATTTCCTTGTTTAATTGTTATTTGTTTGTTTCTAGGTCCTTCATTGTTCATGGCTTTCACTAGTTTCCATAGTTTGTTTCCATCCCTGTCAAAATTCAGGTTTTCTTTTTTTCCCTCCAACAATCTCTTGTTGTTTGATTTACTGTTCTTTTATATTTTGCTGAGATGACTTTGAGAGAGATGTTCGCTTCAATTGTTTGTTCTCTCTCTGCTGTCTTCCTGGCATCTTCAACTTTGTCCTCCAAACTTTGTAGTTCTTCAGTCCAGTATGGTTTGTAATTTTTCCTCGCTCCTCTAGGAATGGACTCAGTGGCTGCCTGTATTATCGCTCTGTTTAGACTTTCCACCATTTGCTTTATGTTGCCATATCGTGTATTTATGTTTTCACAATATTTGTCTGTTAGTATGGCAAATCTGTCCCAATCTGCTCGTTTGTAATTCCAGCGGGGCAAGGGCTTTTGCTCCTGTGGAACATACTCCATATTCATTTCAAGCTTGATTGGTCTGTGGTCACTACCTGCTAATTGGTCCAGCACATGGCGATCGATTTTGTGGAGGATGTCTCCTGTGCAGAAAGCTAAGTCTGGAGTAGACGTGGTAAGCCATCTTCTGGAGTAGAAGCTCGGTGTGTCATCCGCTTTGTTGAGTAGATGGAGATTTGAGTCTATTTCCCAGTCCTCCAATTCATCTCCTCTTTTGTCAGTATCTGGGTATCCCCATCTTTCTGAACGGCTATTAAAGTCTCCGACAATAATGCAGTTTGTGTCAGTTATTTTCATGTTTGAGAGTGTAAGGTCCTTATCTGCTGGGCTATACAGATTGTAGATTCTTATTTTCACGTCCTTTATCATTATATCAACACCTATAATTTCCGTTTGGTTGTCAGAGATCACAGATACTTCGCTGCAAGGTATTGTATTTCGTGTAAGTATTAGAACTCCTCCTTTGTGTCCTTCGCGGTCGAAACGTGTGGCCTGATATCCTCTGACTGAGAATTTGTGATTGGCGTTGAGGTGTGTCTCTTGAATGCATGCCACATCTATTCTATCTTTATGGAGACGCTGTGTTAGGGAGACTTTCTTGTTATAAACTCCTTCGGCATTCCACTGTAGTATGTTGAGTGTCCGGGGTATTTGGTCAATAGCTCTTAACCTACTCCTCTGTGCATTGACTCCACAGCACAGGGGAAGGTGACCACCAGTAGTCATGGGTGGACCCATTCGAGGCAGGGGGCCCGGCACTATCGCCGCCTGATGGGACTTCACGGGATTAGCACCATATCGATTAATTTTGATTTGTGACATCATGTATTAAGTTACGTTGCACGGCTTTGTCAAGCCTGTGGCTCAGTACATCCGATTTCGACAAGCATTTATTCGGGATGCTTTCCCTAGCCTTTGACTGTCCCCAGTCTACCTACAAGGCAGCAGGTTTTACGTTGCACTGCTTTGTCAAGCCTGTGGCTCAGTACATCCGATTTCGACAAGCATTTATTCGGGATGCTTTCCCTAGCCTTTGACTGTCCCCAGTCTACCTACAAGGCAGCAGGTTTTACGTTGCACTGCTTTGTCAAGCCTGTGGCTCAGTACATCCAATTTCGACAAGCATGTATTCGGGGTGCTTTCCCTAGCCTTTGACTGTCCCCAGTCTACATACAAGGCAGCAGGTTTGTGTGTCTCTTCGTCTGGTCCCTCTCCCTTGACCTGTCCGACATGGGTGGCCCTACCAGTAGCTGTGCTACCGTCGGCATAGCTCTTGGGGTCATTGGGATGCACAAGCCTTTCTACCTCGCCACGGTGGACACACAGCAGAGGGGATGCTGTGGTTTTGATAAGTAATCTTAAACATCTGTAATACACAAATTTAACTTAACGTTCATAAACCATATGTTTTACTTAATCTTGACCTATTGTATGATCAGAATTATTGAGCTCAAGTACTGACATCCAATGAGAAGCACTTTAGGCACCAATTGCTGATCTGCATGTTGTTACACCATAGAATGAGACACCATGCAATAAGACACCATGCAATGAGACACCATGCAGTGAGACACCACGCAATGGTACACCATGTAATGATACACCACACAATGACAAACCATACAATGATAAACTATGCAATGATACACAGTGGAATGAAGCGCGGGGAGCGGATGTTGTCTGAGAGGAATGTTGTAAATACTTTGCACGGCCAGAGTAACTAACAACAATTGTCCAGAAGAAGTTAATGAACTAGAACATTATACACAACTAGCAGACAGAGAAGTGTTGTTTGGTCATGTGGTGAGAAGAGCAGCATTGGAGAACATCGTGAAGACTGCAACGAAAAGCAGTAGATAAGGCACAGGCAGGCCCGGCGACATTGTGCTAGATGGTCAAAGGAGATTGCATGGACAGGAACAAACGACCGAATGATCGCTAGATAGATAGACCGATGAAGCGACTGACCGATCGATCGAACCACAGACAGACAGACGGACGGACGGATGGGCGGACGTTCAGATTACCCAACCTTTGTTTGACTATCTATATCCCTCTTCACGATTAACCCTTTACATCCCGACAAATAGCACATTTAACACTTGGCTGCCGAGCAAACAGTCACCCAGACGACAAGAAACAAGACCAGTAATTGAGTAATAGATTCCCGACAATATGCCCAACCAACGGCAGCGACTGGGGGTCAGCGGGAAATCAGGAAAGGCACTGGCAATCCGACAAATGGCATTCATTCTGTCCCTGACGTTTCCGTGATTGGGTTCTTCTATTTCTCATTTGTCCTGGTTGTGTCCTCTGTCGGGGGACTCCGTCTCAACAGTTCCGTTTCTTCCCCTGTGTCTACACTTGCTTAATTATATATCAGCGTTTTGTTGGGAACTTGTGGCGGCTTTCTTGGGGACTCGGGTACGGACAGGGGTGGGAAGGGGGGCTGGCTGGGAGATAAGTAGGATGGCAGGAATGTGGGTAGGCAGAGAGAAAGAGAGAAAGAGAGAGAGGAGGGAGGGGATGAGAAAGACAAAAGAGGAGAAAGAACAGTAGATATTCAGATAGACAAGATGATAGATCGGCAGACAGTCAGAAAGACACAGAGAACAAAAGAGAGAGAGAGAGAGAGAGAGAGAGAGAGAGAGAGAGAGAGAGAGAGAGAACAAGAAAGAGGGGGGGAGTAGGCATATATTCAGACAGGCAGGGTGATAGATAAGCAGACAGTCAGAAACAGATAGAGAACAAGAGAAAGAGAGAGAGAGGGTGAGAGAGAAAAAACAAGAGATTGAGAGAGTGGTATGTAGATATTCAGACAGACATGATTATAGATCGACATCCTGTCAGAAGAGAGAGTGAGAGAGAGAGAGAGAGAGAGAGAGAGATGAGAGAGAGATGAGAGATGAGAGAGAGATGAGAGAGAGAGAGGGTGAGAAAGACCAAAGAAAAGAAAGAACATTGGATATTCAGACAGGCAGGATGATAGATCGGCAGACAGTCAGAAAGAAAGAGAGAGAGGGGGGGGAGAGAACAATAGATAGACAAATAGGGTAAGCGGGCGGGCGGGCAAATAGAAACGGAGAGAGAGTGAGACAGAAAGATACACAGTGAACGAGAGAGAGAGAGAGAGAGAGAGAGAGAGAGAGAGAGAGAACAACAGACAGAGAGAGCAACAGACAGACAGACAGACAGACAGACAGACAGACAGACAGACAGACAGACAGACAGACAGACAGACAGACAGACAGACAGATATATAGATCCCCGCCAGGGCCTGGGCGAAGCCGGGCCGGGTCAGCTAGTAAGGTATAAAGTGTAAAGAAAGGGAAGGAAAATTAACTTCGCCAACAAAGATGAAGCGAAGCTCTTTTCGTAGAAGGTCATACTCAAAAGATACATAACATCTCATAAACATGGTAATGAATATAGTAAAGGCTGTAGACCTGCAACAATTTCTATACGTGTTCAGTCCTCAGAAACAGATGCCACCTCAGAGTATCTCTACTCACTGTTGCCATGGTGGGTTGGTTGTAATGCTCCTCTCTCGACCTCGAAGACGGCATCGACGTGCTGGGCCAGGCTTCAATCCTAGGTCATTTGATCGAACAAGCTTCAGAGACTCGTCAGTATCGCCAACTGGGATCACATTAACGACATCGGCCCCGTCCATGCTTCCTCCCGCTGGTATTCGTGTATTACAGGGTTTATTTTTAATGCCCGTACAATGTTTGAAAATAATGCCGGTCCAAGTTTTGTATTTACCTATTATGTTGCATGAACTTTACAGAGGGTAAATACAAAACTTGGACCGGCAATATTTTCAATAACTACACAGTCATTACAAATACACCCTATATTTGCCAATAGTTAGTAGACAAGATGCGAAGAATGCTTGTAGCAGGTTAAAAGCAGCTGAGAGGAATCTCGTACAACACTCCTTGGGGGAAAAAAGGAACAACACCGGGAAAGTTAAATAACGCCTAAAACACTTAAGAACTAGAGGAAAGAAAATGTTACAAAGCAGATACAACCAATGGCAAGACCCAAAGCTACAAAGTCACTTGTGTTGTCATTCCCAATGCACAGAGAGGTCTAGGATTCCAGGTGTCAATTATGGAGATTTCCCTTGGCTGCCATACCTGTGAGCGAAATGCCTTTTATTTAAAAACTCCAACACTGGCCTGATAAGTCATACCACTTAAAATGTCTTTAAGTATGTCAAGAGTGAAAGTAGAGTTGTGGTAACCTATGCTGATACTCCAACATTTTCATCCCCGTGTGAATTAGCACTCCTAATGGCGAGGTGGTCGGGAGAGGATCTGTTAGCGTCATTCGGCGATTTCAGCGAAAGGTTGGAAAAGTGAGGATCGTATCGGCGACAGAACGGAAACCATTAGCGTCTGACTAGCGATTTTAGCACATGTCTGGGACAGGTGGTTTGACGTGACAGTTATTTTAGTGTCAGCTTTAATCGTGGAGGAATTCTTCGTAGGGCTGCTATCTACAAGGGCATCAGACTAGGCCGATCTATGCACGGAGAGTCAGATAAACACACCGGCAGACAGAAGCATAGGCTGACGGTGGGACTGACTGACAGACACGTGGACAGATGAATAGATATTGTTTGTTTTATGGCGGACGGGAGGGCAAATAGGCAGGCAGACAGGCATACACATAGATAGATCGACAGAAAAACATACATAAATATAGACAGACAGACAGACAGACAGACAGACAGACAGACAGACAGACAGACAGACATAGTTAGATAGATAGATGATAGACAGATCGACAGGCAGATAGGCGAGTAGGTAGGTAGGTAGGTAGGTGCGGTAGATTAGGTAGGTAGGTAGGTAGGTAGGTGCGAAGGGAGACAGACAGAGACAGATAGTTTACGGACGGACGGACGTATGGAGAGATTAACAGACAGATAAGCATAAGGACGGATGGATAGATTAGTATAAGGACGGATGGATAGACTGACATAGATAGACAATCGTACGGACAGAGGAACGCTAACTGATATAAATCCGGCAGCAAATACCCCCATCGCCCACGCCAATTATCTGCCCCTGCGATTGCCTGTACAGTAATGAAAACCAAACACTGCCTCGTCGGCGACGGTAACCCCTCACAACATTCCTGGTGGCAAACCCGTCACAACATCCCTGATGGTAAATCCGTCAAAACATCCCTGCTGGCAAAATCCCTACATGAAATGAGAGGATTCGTGGTCAGTCACCGAAAGAGCTGGCAAAATCGTCCAGGTAATGGAAGAACAACCAAGTGCAGGGATCTCTCGTTGATGCATGTTGCATGGCTCCCGTTCACCGTGGCTTCACCGAGTTTTCACAGGCCGCGCTGAGTGGCGCAGGACGACCACATCTGACTCTTTCACTTTATAAAAGTAGTTGGTATTCTTCTTGTTCCAGTGCTTCGAAGTCATCTACCGAACTTGTACATAGATGACGACTGTTTTGTAGGCCGCAGTGCACCGGGAAATAGGTGGTCAGTCTTTTTCTCCCTGTGCAACGTCGAGAGCTGACATGGAACTCACATCTGACAGAGCTCAGGCTATTACCAACGTAACCTCCTAACCACCATACAAAAACGCTGGCTCTTCCGAGGATATGCTCCATGAATTAAATGTGTCCCTTTCATGCTGTGGTTTTCTTCTTCTTCTGCGATCATCCGGAGTTTTTTTTTTTCGGATGTGATTGCGTTGTGCCTGTTTACAGCAGAGCTGCGCTCTTGCGCCGTTAGGCCGACACATCCGACTTCTGCGGGCATTTGTTGACCGGGTTAACCTTCCCGGGGGTTTCTTAGGACGTTTGACTCTCACTGTTGTGGTGTTATCCCCCATCCCAGCTGGCCCATATAGAACAGCCAAAGATCCTGGTCAGCCCTCAAGGGAAGGCAGGGGCAGACCATGGGCATTCCCCGCCATCCAAGGAGGCTTCCATACTTGCAGAGCCGATACATAGCGCTCTGGTACTGGGCTCACCCAAGGAATCGTCACGTCCTGCACATGGCTGCTTAGCCTCACTTCCGTATATTGGGCCTTCCGTTCACCATAGGCTGTTCTTCCGGAAACCAGAAGTATGCAGTCTGCAGATGACATCCACACAGTGAGCTTTCGATTCGGACTTTCCATGTAATGGATTTGCTATCCAAGCAATATTCCATTTCGTGCCACTAGGACACTTTTCCACCTTTTATGAAGCCCACACAGTGGGCTTTTGATTCAGACTTTCCACGTAATGGATTTGCTATCCAAGCAATATTCCATTTCATGCCACTAGGACACTTTTCCACCTTTTATGAAGCCCACACAATGGGCTTTTGATTCGGACTTTCCACATAATGGATTTGCTATCCAAGCAATATTCCATTCCATGCCTCTGGGTCTTCATGCACCTTTAAATGTCAACCTGTATGTAGTTAAAATAAGCTGCGGTCAACTTGAGCTTGTTGATATCTCCATAGAGCTTGTCCTCAAATGAAGCAGGTGTGGGCCAAAATATCTTTCTCTGTTCTGCATACGTTGGGCAATCCTGCAGCAAATGTTTTGCTGTCATTTTTCCAGTTCTACAATTACATTCATCGGTATCTCCTATCTTTAGTTTATTGAACAAGTGGTATTTCAGCCTGTTATGTCCTGTGCGGAGTCTGAAGATTGCTACTTGTTCTCTTCGGTCGAGTTTGTAATATGCATCATCCTTCTGATGGCCTGGATGCTCTGATTCCCATTTGGTTCTATAGGTGCTTTTTATCAACCTCTTTGCCTCATTATAGGTTATGTCTATGTCAGGCTGTGGTAGTCGTCCGCCCTCTTTTGCCAGTCTGTCAGCCTCTTCGTTTCCAGGTATACTGCAATGTGATGGGATCCACTGTATTACAACTTTTTTGGATTTCTGGCATAGACCATGGAGTGTTGCTCGTAGGTCAGCTAGTTCTGTGCTGTTATTGCTCTTCAGTATTGAGACAGCTGACTTTGCATCTGTGAAGATAGCTATTTGCTTCTCTTTATTTTCCTCCATCAGGAGCATTTCTGCTGCAGTTTTCAGAGCCTCTACCTCCGCTTTGAAGTTACTTGAAAATTTTCCAGTTGCCATTGAATGTGTTTTTTTTTCCACTCCATTTTTTAAATTTAGGAGAATTCCTCCTCCTCCATTCTCTATTGAATTTTTGGCTGATCCATCTGTATATGCATGGGTCCAATTCCTGCTTGGGTAATGTTCTTTTATGTAGTTTAGGGTTATTTCTCTTCTTTCGGTTTCATGCTGAGTGTTCTTTTTCTCAATACCAGGAATGTTTTCTATCATCTCAGGCAGTTGCTGCTGTCTCCAAGCTGGGAACTTGTGTGCATTGTAAATGGGCTTGACTGTTGATATGTTAAGTATAGGATCTGCCCTAATCCTTCGTTTTGCTGTTTCTACAAAGTTGGTACGCTTCAGTCTTCCCTTTCCAAAACCATTAAATCTGTTGTACATAGGGTGGTCTGTCAATCTTCTGAATTTTTCTGCTTGTTGCTGGGCTCTGCTATCTCTTCTATCCTGCATTGGTTGTAAACAAGTGATCTTTTCTAGTTCATTAATAGGCGTTGTCTTCAGGCTTCCAGTTATGATTCGCATTCCTTGGTTTTGGACTCTACTTATTTTGTTAAAGTTTGACTTAACTGCTGTTGCCCAAGCTGCAATGCCATATTCCAGTACTGGCCTCACCCGTCCAGTATATAACTTCTTGAGAACTTTCTCATCTGCTCCCCATGTTGTACCAGCAAGCTTTTTCATGATTGCCATTCTCTGCCTTGCTCTTGTTCGATTGTTCTCAACCTGTGTCTTCCATGTCAGGCGACGATCAAAGGTGACTCCTAGATAGTTTGGATTTTCTTCATGGCGCAATATTTTTCCATTCAATACCAGCTTAGGTTGCTGAGTTTTATTTGAGAGGGAGAACACTGTGCATGTTGTTTTCTCCTCACTTATCTTCACTAGCCATGATTTTGACCAGTCCTCTAGCGCTAATAAGGCTTGCTGTATTCTGCTGTTAGCTGTACTAATATATTCTTCAGATGTCCATATGGCTAGGTCATCTGCAAAGGAGGATGTGTGTACTCTGGCTGGAAAATTTTCTGTGATGTCATTTATATATGCTAGGAATAATGTTGGTGAAAGAACTCCTCCTTGGGGGACACCTTGCTCCAACAGCATCATTTTGCTTGTTTGTCCTTGTACTTTTGTCCTGGCAGTTCTGTTCTCAAGGTAGTGGCTGATCCATTTATACATTTTTCCACAAACATGCATTTTTTGCAGTTTTACTTTCAGTCCTTCCTTCCATACTTTATCAAATGCTTTTTCTAAATCTATCCAGACTGCTAGTGTGTGCTTTTTCTCTTGGAAGGCATCCTCTATTTCCTGAGCTATATAGGTTATTTGATCTTCAGTGGATCTGTACTTTCTGAATCCTGCTTGGTGTGGTGTTAAGAGTTTGTTTTCTTCTAGATGCCATGTTAGCCTGTTATTGATAATGCGTTCCATTAATTTTCCTACACAGCTAAGTAGACTGATAGGTCGATAGCCATTTGGTTCTTCCAGGTCTTTTCCTTTCTTTGGGACTGGTATTAGTATAGCTTCCTTCCATGCCTGTGGGACTATTCCTCTCTTCCAGCTGTTATTTAGGACTGCTAGTAGTTTCTTCTTTGCCTTGGTGCCTAGTCCTATTAGCATTTCATTTGTGATTCCATCCTTTCCTGGAGATTTCTTCTTTTTTAGGGTATTCATTGCCTGTTCCATTTCTTCCATTGTTAGATTTGCCATCATATATTCTGCTGCTGTCTCTGTATTTCTATGATGTATCTGTTTGTCTTTGATTGCTTTCTTCTGTTCGGTTGTAATATCAATGTGGTTTGCATTTGCATAGTGTTCCATTAGTGCATTTGCAGCCTTTTTTCCTGTAAGCAAGGCATTTCCTTGTTTAATTGTTATTTGTTTGTTTCTAGGTCCTTCATTGTTCATGGCTTTCACTAGTTTCCATAGTTTGTTTCCATCCCTGTCAAAATTCAGGTTTTCTTTTTTTTCCCTCCAACAATCTCTTGTTGTTTGATTTACTGTTCTTTTATATTTTGCTGAGATGACTTTGAGAGAGATGTTCGCTTCAATTGTTTGTTCTCTCTCTGCTGTCTTCCTGGCATCTTCAACTTTGTCCTCCAAACTTTGTAGTTCTTCAGTCCAGTATGGTTTGTAATTTTTCCTCGCTCCTCTAGGAATGGACTCAGTGGCTGCCTGTATTATCGCTCTGTTTAGACTTTCCACCATTTGCTTTATGTTGCCATATCGTGTATTTATGTTTTCACAATATTTGTCTGTTAGTATGGCAAATCTGTCCCAATCTGCTCGTTTGTAATTCCAGCGGGGCAAGGGCTTTTGCTCCTGTGGAACATACTCCATATTCATTTCAAGCTTGATTGGTCTGTGGTCACTACCTGCTAATTGGTCCAGCACATGGCGATCGATTTTGTGGAGGATGTCTCCTGTGCAGAAAGCTAAGTCTGGAGTAGACGTGGTAAGCCATCTTCTGGAGTAGAAGCTCGGTGTGTCATCCGCTTTGTTGAGTAGATGGAGATTTGAGTCTATTTCCCAGTCCTCCAATTCATCTCCTCTTTTGTCAGTATCTGGGTATCCCCATCTTTCTGAACGGCTATTAAAGTCTCCGACAATAATGCAGTTTGTGTCAGTTATTTTCATGTTTGAGAGTGTAAGGTCCTTATCTGCTGGGCTATACAGATTGTAGATTCTTATTTTCACGTCCTTTATCATTATATCAACACCTATAATTTCCGTTTGGTTGTCAGAGATCACAGATACTTCGCTGCAAGGTATTGTATTTCGTGTAAGTATTAGAACACCTCCTTTGTGTCCTTCGCGGTCGAAACGTGTGGCCTGATATCCTCTGACTGAGAATTTGTGATTGGCGTTGAGGTGTGTCTCTTGAATGCATGCCACATCTATTCTATCTTTATGGAGACGCTGTGTTAGGGAGACTTTCTTGTTATAAACTCCTTCGGCATTCCACTGTAGTATGTTGAGTGTCCGGGGTATTTGGTCAATAGCTCTTAACCTACTCCTCTGTGCATTGACTCCACAGCACAGGGGAAGGTGACCACCAGTAGTCATGGGTGGACCCATTCGAGGCAGGGGGCCCGGCACTATCGCCGCCTGATGGGACTTCACGGGATTAGCACCATATCGATTAATTTTGATTTGTGACATCATGTATTAAGTTACGTTGCACGGCTTTGTCAAGCCTGTGGCTCAGTACATCCGATTTCGACAAGCATTTATTCGGGATGCTTTCCCTAGCCTTTGACTGTCCCCAGTCTACCTACAAGGCAGCAGGTTTTACGTTGCACTGCTTTGTCAAGCCTGTGGCTCAGTACATCCGATTTCGACAAGCATTTATTCGGGATGCTTTCCCTAGCCTTTGACTGTCCCCAGTCTACCTACAAGGCAGCAGGTTTTACGTTGCACTGCTTTGTCAAGCCTGTGGCTCAGTACATCCAATTTCGACAAGCATGTATTCGGGGTGCTTTCCCTAGCCTTTGACTGTCCCCAGTCTACATACAAGGCAGCAGGTTTGTGTGTCTCTTCGTCTGGTCCCTCTCCCTTGACCTGTCCGACATGGGTGGCCCTACCAGTAGCTGTGCTACCGTCGGCATAGCTCTTGGGGTCATTGGGATGCACAAGCCTTTCTACCTCGCCACGGTGGACACACAGCAGAGGGGATGCTGTGGTTTTGATAAGTAATCTTAAACATCTGTAATACACAAATTTAACTTAACGTTCATAAACCATATGTTTTACTTAATCTTGACCTATTGTATGATCAGAATTATTGAGCTCAAGTACTGACATCCAATGAGAAGCACTTTAGGCACCAATTGCTGATCTGCATGTTGTTACACCATAGAATGAGACACCATGCAATAAGACACCATGCAATGAGACACCATGCAGTGAGACACCACGCAATGGTACACCATGTAATGATACACCACACAATGACAAACCATACAATGATAAACTATGCAATGATACACAGTGGAATGAAGCGCGGGGAGCGGATGTTGTCTGAGAGGAATGTTGTAAATACTTTGCACGGCCAGAGTAACTAACAACAATTGTCCAGAAGAAGTTAATGAACTAGAACATTATACACAACTAGCAGACAGAGAAGTGTTGTTTGGTCATGTGGTGAGAAGAGCAGCATTGGAGAACATCGTGAAGACTGCAACGAAAAGCAGTAGATAAGGCACAGGCAGGCCCGGCGACATTGTGCTAGATGGTCAAAGGAGATTGCATGGACAGGAACAAACGACCGAATGATCGCTAGATAGATAGACCGATGAAGCGACTGACCGATCGATCGAACCACAGACAGACAGACGGACGGACGGATGGGCGGACGTTCAGATTACCCAACCTTTGTTTGACTATCTATATCCCTCTTCACGATTAACCCTTTACATCCCGACAAATAGCACATTTAACACTTGGCTGCCGAGCAAACAGTCACCCAGACGACAAGAAACAAGACCAGTAATTGAGTAATAGATTCCCGACAATATGCCCAACCAACGGCAGCGACTGGGGGTCAGCGGGAAATCAGGAAAGGCACTGGCAATCCGACAAATGGCATTCATTCTGTCCCTGACGTTTCCGTGATTGGGTTCTTCTATTTCTCATTTGTCCTGGTTGTGTCCTCTGTCGGGGGACTCCGTCTCAACAGTTCCGTTTCTTCCCCTGTGTCTACACTTGCTTAATTATATATCAGCGTTTTGTTGGGAACTTGTGGCGGCTTTCTTGGGGACTCGGGTACGGACAGGGGTGGGAAGGGGGGCTGGCTGGGAGATAAGTAGGATGGCAGGAATGTGGGTAGGCAGAGAGAAAGAGAGAAAGAGAGAGAGGAGGGAGGGGATGAGAAAGACAAAAGAGGAGAAAGAACAGTAGATATTCAGATAGACAAGATGATAGATCGGCAGACAGTCAGAAAGACACAGAGAACAAAAGAGAGAGAGAGAGAGAGAGAGAGAGAGAGAGAGAGAGAGAGAGAACAAGAAAGAGGGGGGGAGTAGGCATATATTCAGACAGGCAGGGTGATAGATAAGCAGACAGTCAGAAACAGATAGAGAACAAGAGAAAGAGAGAGAGAGGGTGAGAGAGAAAAAACAAGAGATTGAGAGAGTGGTATGTAGATATTCAGACAGACATGATTATAGATCGACATCCTGTCAGAAGAGAGAGTGAGAGAGAGAGAGAGAGATGAGAGAGAGATGAGAGAGAGAGAGGGTGAGAAAGACCAAAGAAAAGAAAGAACATTGGATATTCAGACAGGCAGGATGATAGATCGGCAGACAGTCAGAAAGAAAGAGAGAGAGGGGGGGGGGGGAGAGAGAGAACAATAGATAGACAAATAGGGTAAGCGGGCGGGCGGGCAAATAGAAACGGAGAGAGAGTGAGACAGAAAGATACACAGTGAACGAGAGAGAGAGAGAGAGAGAGAGAGAGAGAGAGAGAGAGAGAGAGAGAGAGAGAGAACAACAGACAGAGAGAGCAACAGACAGACAGACAGACAGACAGACAGACAGACAGACAGACAGACAGACAGACAGACAGACAGACAGACAGACAGACAGACAGACAGACAGACAGACAGACAGATATATAGATCCCCGCCAGGGCCTGGGCGAAGCCGGGCCGGGTCAGCTAGTAAGGTATAAAGTGTAAAGAAAGGGAAGGAAAATTAACTTCGCCAACAAAGATGAAGCGAAGCTCTTTTCGTAGAAGGTCATACTCAAAAGATACATAACATCTCATAAACATGGTAATGAATATAGTAAAGGCTGTAGACCTGCAACAATTTCTATACGTGTTCAGTCCTCAGAAACAGATGCCACCTCAGAGTATCTCTACTCACTGTTGCCATGGTGGGTTGGTTGTAATGCTCCTCTCTCGACCTCGAAGACGGCATCGACGTGCTGGGCCAGGCTTCAATCCTAGGTCATTTGATCGAACAAGCTTCAGAGACTCGTCAGTATCGCCAACTGGGATCACATTAACGACATCGGCCCCGTCCATGCTTCCTCCCGCTGGTATTCGTGTATTACAGGGTTTATTTTTAATGCCCGTACAATGTTTGAAAATAATGCCGGTCCAAGTTTTGTATTTACCTATTATGTTGCATGAACTTTACAGAGGGTAAATACAAAACTTGGACCGGCAATATTTTCAATAACTACACAGTCATTACAAATACACCCTATATTTGCCAATAGTTAGTAGACAAGATGCGAAGAATGCTTGTAGCAGGTTAAAAGCAGCTGAGAGGAATCTCGTACAACACTCCTTGGGGGAAAAAAGGAACAACACCGGGAAAGTTAAATAACGCCTAAAACACTTAAGAACTAGAGGAAAGAAAATACAAAGCAGATACAACCAATGGCAAGACCCAAAGCTACAAAGTCACTTGTGTTGTCATTCCCAATGCACAGAGAGGTCTAGGATTCCAGGTGTCAATTATGGAGATTTCCCTTGGCTGCCATACCTGTGAGCGAAATGCCTTTTATTTAAAAACTCCAACACTGGCCTGATAAGTCATACCACTTAAAATGTCTTTAAGTATGTCAAGAGTGAAAGTAGAGTTGTGGTAACCTATGCTGATACTCCAACATTTTCATCCCCGTGTGAATTAGCACTCCTAATGGCGAGGTGGTCGGGAGAGGATCTGTTAGCGTCATTCGGCGATTTCAGCGAAAGGTTGGAAAAGTGAGGATCGTATCGGCGACAGAACGGAAACCATTAGCGTCTGACTAGCGATTTTAGCACATGTCTGGGACAGGTGGTTTGACGTGACAGTTATTTTAGTGTCAGCTTTAATCGTGGAGGAATTCTTCGTAGGGCTGCTATCTACAAGGGCATCAGACTAGGCCGATCTATGCACGGAGAGTCAGATAAACACACCGGCAGACAGAAGCATAGGCTGACGGTGGGACTGACTGACAGACACGTGGACAGATGAATAGATATTGTTTGTTTTATGGCGGACGGGAGGGCAAATAGGCAGGCAGACAGGCATACACATAGATAGATCGACAGAAAAACATACATAAATATAGACAGACAGACAGACAGACAGACAGACAGACAGACAGACAGACAGACAGACAGACAGACAGACAGACAGACAGACAGACAGACAGACAGACATAGTTAGATAGATAGATGATAGACAGATCGACAGGCAGATAGGCGAGTAGGTAGGTAGGTAGGTAGGTGCGGTAGATTAGGTAGGTAGGTAGGTAGGTAGGTGCGAAGGGAGACAGACAGAGACAGATAGTTTACGGACGGACGGACGTATGGAGAGATTAACAGACAGATAAGCATAAGGACGGATGGATAGATTAGTATAAGGACGGATGGATAGACTGACATAGATAGACAATCGTACGGACAGAGGAACGCTAACTGATATAAATCCGGCAGCAAATACCCCCATCGCCCACGCCAATTATCTGCCCCTGCGATTGCCTGTACAGTAATGAAAACCAAACACTGCCTCGTCGGCGACGGTAACCCCTCACAACATTCCTGGTGGCAAACCCGTCACAACATCCCTGATGGTAAATCCGTCAAAACATCCCTGCTGGCAAAATCCCTACATGAAATGAGAGGATTCGTGGTCAGTCACCGAAAGAGCTGGCAAAATCGTCCAGGTAATGGAAGAACAACCAAGTGCAGGGATCTCTCGTTGATGCATGTTGCATGGCTCCCGTTCACCGTGGCTTCACCAAGTTTTCACAGGCCGCGCTGAGTGGCGCAGGACGACCACATCTGACTCTTTCACTTTATAAAAGTAGTTGGTATTCTTCTTGTTCCAGTGCTTCGAAGTCATCTACCGAACTTGTACATAGATGACGACTGTTTTGTAGGCCGCAGTGCACCGGGAAATAGGTGGTCAGTCTTTTTCTCCCTGTGCAACGTCGAGAGCTGACATGGAACTCACATCTGACAGAGCTCAGGCTATTACCAACGTAACCTCCTAACCACCATACAAAAACGCTGGCTCTTCCGAGGATATGCTCCATGAATTAAATGTGTCCCTTTCATGCTGTGGTTTTCTTCTTCTTCTGCGATCATCCGGAGTTTTTTTTTTCGGATGTGATTGCGTTGTGCCTGTTTACAGCAGAGCTGCGCTCTTGCGCCGTTAGGCCGACACATCCGACTTCTGCGGGCATTTGTTGACCGGGTTAACCTTCCCGGGGGTTTCTTAGGACGTTTGACTCTCACTGTTGTGGTGTTATCCCCCATCCCAGCTGGCCCATATAGAACAGCCAAAGATCCTGGTCAGCCGTCAAGGGAAGGCAGGGGCAGACCATGGGCATTCCCCGCCATCCAAGGAGGCTTCCATACTTGCAGAGCCGATACATAGCGCTCTGGTACTGGGCTCACCCAAGGAATCGTCACGTCCTGCACATGGCTGCTTAGCCTCACTTCCGTATATTGGGCCTTCCGTTCACCATAGGCTGTTCTTCCGGAAACCAGAAGTATGCAGTCTGCAGATGACATCCACACAGTGAGCTTTCGATTCGGACTTTCCATGTAATGGATTTGCTATCCAAGCAATATTCCATTTCGTGCCACTAGGACACTTTTCCACCTTTTATGAAGCCCACACAGTGGGCTTTTGATTCAGACTTTCCACGTAATGGATTTGCTATCCAAGCAATATTCCATTTCATGCCACTAGGACACTTTTCCACCTTTTATGAAGCCCACACAATGGGCTTTTGATTCGGACTTTCCACATAATGGATTTGCTATCCAAGCAATATTCCATTCCATGCCTCTGGGTCTTCATGCACCTTTAAATGTCAACCTGTATGTAGTTAAAATAAGCTGCGGTCAACTTGAGCTTGTTGATATCTCCATAGAGCTTGTCCTCAAATGAAGCAGGTGTGGGCCAAAATATCTTTCTCTGTTCTGCATACGTTGGGCAATCCTGCAGCAAATGTTTTGCTGTCATTTTTCCAGTTCTACAATTACATTCATCGGTATCTCCTATCTTTAGTTTATTGAACAAGTGGTATTTCAGCCTGTTATGTCCTGTGCGGAGTCTGAAGATTGCTACTTGTTCTCTTCGGTCGAGTTTGTAATATGCATCATCCTTCTGATGGCCTGGATGCTCTGATTCCCATTTGGTTCTATAGGTGCTTTTTATCAACCTCTTTGCCTCATTATAGGTTATGTCTATGTCAGGCTGTGGTAGTCGTCCGCCCTCTTTTGCCAGTCTGTCAGCCTCTTCGTTTCCAGGTATACTGCAATGTGATGGGATCCACTGTATTACAACTTTTTTGGATTTCTGGCATAGACCATGGAGTGTTGCTCGTAGGTCAGCTAGTTCTGTGCTGTTATTGCTCTTCAGTATTGAGACAGCTGACTTTGCATCTGTGAAGATAGCTATTTGCTTCTCTTTATTTTCCTCCATCAGGAGCATTTCTGCTGCAGTTTTCAGAGCCTCTACCTCCGCTTTGAAGTTACTTGAGAATTTTCCAGTTGCCATTGAATGTGTTTTTTTTCCACTCCATTTTTTAAATTTAGGAGAATTCCTCCTCCTCCATTCTCTATTGAATTTTTGGCTGATCCATCTGTATATGCATGGGTCCAATTCCTGCTTGGGTAATGTTCTTTTATGTAGTTTAGGGTTATTTCTCTTCTTTCGGTTTCATGCTGAGTGTTCTTTTTCTCAATACCAGGAATGTTTTCTATCATCTCAGGCAGTTGCTGCTGTCTCCAAGCTGGGAACTTGTGTGCATTGTAAATGGGCTTGACTGTTGATATGTTAAGTATAGGATCTGCCCTAATCCTTCGTTTTGCTGTTTCTACAAAGTTGGTACGCTTCAGTCTTCCCTTTCCAAAACCATTAAATCTGTTGTACATAGGGTGGTCTGTCAATCTTCTGAATTTTTCTGCTTGTTGCTGGGCTCTGCTATCTCTTCTATCCTGCATTGGTTGTAAACAAGTGATCTTTTCTAGTTCATTAATAGGCGTTGTCTTCAGGCTTCCAGTTATGATTCGCATTCCTTGGTTTTGGACTCTACTTATTTTGTTAAAGTTTGACTTAGCTGCTGTTGCCCAAGCTGCAATGCCATATTCCAGTACTGGCCTCACCCGTCCAGTATATAACTTCTTGAGAACTTTCTCATCTGCTCCCCATGTTGTACCAGCAAGCTTTTTCATGATTGCCATTCTCTGCCTTGCTCTTGTTCGATTGTTCTCAACCTGTGTCTTCCATGTCAGGCGACGATCAAAGGTGACTCCTAGATAGTTTGGATTTTCTTCATGGCGCAATATTTTTCCATTCAATACCAGCTTAGGTTGCTGAGTTTTATTTGAGAGGGAGAACACTGTGCATGTTGTTTTCTCCTCACTTATCTTCACTAGCCATGATTTTGACCAGTCCTCTAGCGCTAATAAGGCTTGCTGTATTCTGCTGTTAGCTGTACTAATATATTCTTCAGATGTCCATATGGCTAGGTCATCTGCAAAGGAGGATGTGTGTACTCTGGCTGGAAAATTTTCTGTGATGTCATTTATATATGCTAGGAATAATGTTGGTGAAAGAACTCCTCCTTGGGGGACACCTTGCTCCAACAGCATCATTTTGCTTGTGTGTCCTTGTACTTTTGTCCTGGCAGTTCTGTTCTCAAGGTAGTGGCTGATCCATTTATACATTTTTCCACAAACATGCATTTTTTGCAGTTTTACTTTCAGTCCTTCCTTCCATACTTTATCAAATGCTTTTTCTAAATCTATCCAGACTGCTAGTGTGTGCTTTTTCTCTTGGAAGGCATCCTCTATTTCCTGAGCTATATAGGTTATTTGATCTTCAGTGGATCTGTACTTTCTGAATCCTGCTTGGTGTGGTGTTAAGAGTTTGTTTTCTTCTAGATGCCATGTTAGCCTGTTATTGATAATGCGTTCCATTAATTTTCCTACACAGCTAAGTAGACTGATAGGTCGATAGCCATTTGGTTCTTCCAGGTCTTTTCCTTTCTTTGGGACTGGTATTAGTATAGCTTCCTTCCATGCCTGTGGGACTATTCCTCTCTTCCAGCTGTTATTTAGGACTGCTAGTAGTTTCTTCTTTGCCTTGGTGCCTAGTCCTATTAGCATTTCATTTGTGATTCCATCCTTTCCTGGAGATTTCTTCTTTTTTAGGGTATTCATTGCCTGTTCCATTTCTTCCATTGTTAGATTTGCCATCATATATTCTGCTGCTGTCTCTGTATTTCTATGATGTATCTGTTTGTCTTTGATTGCTTTCTTCTGTTCGGTTGTAATATCAATGTGGTTTGCATTTGCATAGTGTTCCATTAGTGCATTTGCAGCCTTTTTTCCTGTAAGCAAGGCATTTCCTTGTTTAATTGTTATTTGTTTGTTTCTAGGTCCTTCATTGTTCATGGCTTTCACTAGTTTCCATAGTTTGTTTCCATCCCTGTCAAAATTCAGGTTTTCTTTTTTTTTTCCTCCAACAATCTCTTGTTGTTTGATTTACTGTTCTTTTATATTTTGCTGAGATGACTTTGAGAGAGATGTTCGCTTCAATTGTTTGTTCTCTCTCTGCTGTCTTCCTGGCATCTTCAACTTTGTCCTCCAAACTTTGTAGTTCTTCAGTCCAGTATGGTTTGTAATTTTTCCTCGCTCCTCTAGGAATGGACTCAGTGGCTGCCTGTATTATCGCTCTGTTTAGACTTTCCACCATTTGCTTTATGTTGCCATATCGTGTATTTATGTTTTCACAATATTTGTCTGTTAGTATGGCAAATCTGTCCCAATCTGCTCGTTTGTAATTCCAGCGGGGCAAGGGCTTTTGCTCCTGTGGAACATACTCCATATTCATTTCAAGCTTGATTGGTCTGTGGTCACTACCTGCTAATTGGTCCAGCACATGGCGATCGATTTTGTGGAGGATGTCTCCTGTGCAGAAAGCTAAGTCTGGAGTAGACGTGGTAAGCCATCTTCTGGAGTAGAAGCTCGGTGTGTCATCCGCTTTGTTGAGTAGATGGAGATTTGAGTCTATTTCCCAGTCCTCCAATTCATCTCCTCTTTTGTCAGTATCTGGGTATCCCCATCTTTCTGAACGGCTATTAAAGTCTCCGACAATAATGCAGTTTGTGTCAGTTATTTTCATGTTTGAGAGTGTAAGGTCCTTATCTGCTGGGCTATACAGATTGTAGATTCTTATTTTCACGTCCTTTATCATTATATCAACACCTATAATTTCCGTTTGGTTGTCAGAGATCACAGATACTTCGCTGCAAGGTATTGTATTTCGTGTAAGTATTAGAACACCTCCTTTGTGTCCTTCGCGGTCGAAACGTGTGGCCTGATATCCTCTGACTGAGAATTTGTGATTGGCGTTGAGGTGTGTCTCTTGAATGCATGCCACATCTATTCTATCTTTATGGAGACGCTGTGTTAGGGAGACTTTCTTGTTATAAACTCCTTCGGCATTCCACTGTAGTATGTTGAGTGTCCGGGGTATTTGGTCAATAGCTCTTAACCTACTCCTCTGTGCATTGACTCCACAGCACAGGGGAAGGTGACCACCAGTAGTCATGGGTGGACCCATTCGAGGCAGGGGGCCCGGCACTATCGCCGCCTGATGGGACTTCACGGGATTAGCACCATATCGATTAATTTTGATTTGTGACATCATGTATTAAGTTACGTTGCACGGCTTTGTCAAGCCTGTGGCTCAGTACATCCGATTTCGACAAGCATTTATTCGGGATGCTTTCCCTAGCCTTTGACTGTCCCCAGTCTACCTACAAGGCAGCAGGTTTTACGTTGCACTGCTTTGTCAAGCCTGTGGCTCAGTACATCCGATTTCGACAAGCATTTATTCGGGATGCTTTCCCTAGCCTTTGACTGTCCCCAGTCTACCTACAAGGCAGCAGGTTTTACGTTGCACTGCTTTGTCAAGCCTGTGGCTCAGTACATCCAATTTCGACAAGCATGTATTCGGGGTGCTTTCCCTAGCCTTTGACTGTCCCCAGTCTACATACAAGGCAGCAGGTTTGTGTGTCTCTTCGTCTGGTCCCTCTCCCTTGACCTGTCCGACATGGGTGGCCCTACCAGTAGCTGTGCTACCGTCGGCATAGCTCTTGGGGTCATTGGGATGCACAAGCCTTTCTACCTCGCCACGGTGGACACACAGCAGAGGGGATGCTGTGGTTTTGATAAGTAATCTTAAACATCTGTAATACACAAATTTAACTTAACGTTCATAAACCATATGTTTTACTTAATCTTGACCTATTGTATGATCAGAATTATTGAGCTCAAGTACTGACATCCAATGAGAAGCACTTTAGGCACCAATTGCTGATCTGCATGTTGTTACACCATAGAATGAGACACCATGCAATAAGACACCATGCAATGAGACACCATGCAGTGAGACACCACGCAATGGTACACCATGTAATGATACACCACACAATGACAAACCATACAATGATAAACTATGCAATGATACACAGTGGAATGAAGCGCGGGGAGCGGATGTTGTCTGAGAGGAATGTTGTAAATACTTTGCACGGCCAGAGTAACTAACAACAATTGTCCAGAAGAAGTTAATGAACTAGAACATTATACACAACTAGCAGACAGAGAAGTGTTGTTTGGTCATGTGGTGAGAAGAGCAGCATTGGAGAACATCGTGAAGACTGCAACGAAAAGCAGTAGATAAGGCACAGGCAGGCCCGGCGACATTGTGCTAGATGGTCAAAGGAGATTGCATGGACAGGAACAAACGACCGAATGATCGCTAGATAGATAGACCGATGAAGCGACTGACCGATCGATCGAACCACAGACAGACAGACGGACGGACGGATGGGCGGACGTTCAGATTACCCAACCTTTGTTTGACTATCTATATCCCTCTTCACGATTAACCCTTTACATCCCGACAAATAGCACATTTAACACTTGGCTGCCGAGCAAACAGTCACCCAGACGACAAGAAACAAGACCAGTAATTGAGTAATAGATTCCCGACAATATGCCCAACCAACGGCAGCGACTGGGGGTCAGCGGGAAATCAGGAAAGGCACTGGCAATCCGACAAATGGCATTCATTCTGTCCCTGACGTTTCCGTGATTGGGTTCTTCTATTTCTCATTTGTCCTGGTTGTGTCCTCTGTCGGGGGACTCCGTCTCAACAGTTCCGTTTCTTCCCCTGTGTCTACACTTGCTTAATTATATATCAGCGTTTTGTTGGGAACTTGTGGCGGCTTTCTTGGGGACTCGGGTACGGACAGGGGTGGGAAGGGGGGCTGGCTGGGAGATAAGTAGGATGGCAGGAATGTGGGTAGGCAGAGAGAAAGAGAGAAAGAGAGAGAGGAGGGAGGGGATGAGAAAGACAAAAGAGGAGAAAGAACAGTAGATATTCAGATAGACAAGATGATAGATCGGCAGACAGTCAGAAAGACACAGAGAACAAAAGAGAGAGAGAGAGAGAGAGAGAGAGAGAGAGAGAGAGAGAGAGAGAGAGAGAGAGAGAGACAAGAAAGAGGGGGGGAGTAGGCATATATTCAGACAGGCAGGGTGATAGATAAGCAGACAGTCAGAAACAGATAGAGAACAAGAGAAAGAGAGAGAGAGGGTGAGAGAGAAAAAACAAGAGATTGAGAGAGTGGTATGTAGATATTCAGACAGACATGATTATAGATCGACATCCTGTCAGAAGAGAGAGTGAGAGAGAGAGAGAGAGAGAGAGAGATGAGAGAGAGATGAGAGAGAGAGAGGGTGAGAAAGACCAAAGAAAAGAAAGAACATTGGATATTCAGACAGGCAGGATGATAGATCGGCAGACAGTCAGAAAGAAAGAGAGAGAGGGGGGGGGGGAGAGAGAACAATAGATAGACAAATAGGGTAAGCGGGCGGGCGGGCAAATAGAAACGGAGAGAGAGTGAGACAGAAAGATACACAGTGAACGAGAGAGAGAGAGAGAGAGAGAGAGAGAGAGAGAGAGAGAGAGAGAGAACAACAGACAGAGAGAGCAACAGACAGACAGACAGACAGACAGACAGACAGACAGACAGACAGACAGACAGACAGACAGACAGACAGACAGACAGACAGACAGACAGACAGATATATAGATCCCCGCCAGGGCCTGGGCGAAGCCGGGCCGGGTCAGCTAGTAAGGTATAAAGTGTAAAGAAAGGGAAGGAAAATTAACTTCGCCAACAAAGATGAAGCGAAGCTCTTTTCGTAGAAGGTCATACTCAAAAGATACATAACATCTCATAAACATGGTAATGAATATAGTAAAGGCTGTAGACCTGCAACAATTTCTATACGTGTTCAGTCCTCAGAAACAGATGCCACCTCAGAGTATCTCTACTCACTGTTGCCATGGTGGGTTGGTTGTAATGCTCCTCTCTCGACCTCGAAGACGGCATCGACGTGCTGGGCCAGGCTTCAATCCTAGGTCATTTGATCGAACAAGCTTCAGAGACTCGTCAGTATCGCCAACTGGGATCACATTAACGACATCGGCCCCGTCCATGCTTCCTCCCGCTGGTATTCGTGTATTACAGGGTTTATTTTTAATGCCCGTACAATGTTTGAAAATAATGCCGGTCCAAGTTTTGTATTTACCTATTATGTTGCATGAACTTTACAGAGGGTAAATACAAAACTTGGACCGGCAATATTTTCAATAACTACACAGTCATTACAAATACACCCTATATTTGCCAATAGTTAGTAGACAAGATGCGAAGAATGCTTGTAGCAGGTTAAAAGCAGCTGAGAGGAATCTCGTACAACACTCCTTGGGGGAAAAAAGGAACAACACCGGGAAAGTTAAATAACGCCTAAAACACTTAAGAACTAGAGGAAAGAAAATGTTACAAAGCAGATACAACCAATGGCAAGACCCAAAGCTACAAAGTCACTTGTGTTGTCATTCCCAATGCACAGAGAGGTCTAGGATTCCAGGTGTCAATTATGGAGATTTCCCTTGGCTGCCATACCTGTGAGCGAAATGCCTTTTATTTAAAAACTCCAACACTGGCCTGATAAGTCATACCACTTAAAATGTCTTTAAGTATGTCAAGAGTGAAAGTAGAGTTGTGGTAACCTATGCTGATACTCCAACATTTTCATCCCCGTGTGAATTAGCACTCCTAATGGCGAGGTGGTCGGGAGAGGATCTGTTAGCGTCATTCGGCGATTTCAGCGAAAGGTTGGAAAAGTGAGGATCGTATCGGCGACAGAACGGAAACCATTAGCGTCTGACTAGCGATTTTAGCACATGTCTGGGACAGGTGGTTTGACGTGACAGTTATTTTAGTGTCAGCTTTAATCGTGGAGGAATTCTTCGTAGGGCTGCTATCTACAAGGGCATCAGACTAGGCCGATCTATGCACGGAGAGTCAGATAAACACACCGGCAGACAGAAGCATAGGCTGACGGTGGGACTGACTGACAGACACGTGGACAGATGAATAGATATTGTTTGTTTTATGGCGGACGGGAGGGCAAATAGGCAGGCAGACAGGCATACACATAGATAGATCGACAGAAAAACATACATAAATATAGACAGACAGACAGACAGACAGACAGACAGACAGACAGACAGACAGACAGACATAGTTAGATAGATAGATGATAGACAGATCGACAGGCAGATAGGCGAGTAGGTAGGTAGGTAGGTAGGTGCGGTAGATTAGGTAGGTAGGTAGGTAGGTAGGTGCGAAGGGAGACAGACAGAGACAGATAGTTTACGGACGGACGGACGTATGGAGAGATTAACAGACAGATAAGCATAAGGACGGATGGATAGATTAGTATAAGGACGGATGGATAGACTGACATAGATAGACAATCGTACGGACAGAGGAACGCTAACTGATATAAATCCGGCAGCAAATACCCCCATCGCCCACGCCAATTATCTGCCCCTGCGATTGCCTGTACAGTAATGAAAACCAAACACTGCCTCGTCGGCGACGGTAACCCCTCACAACATTCCTGGTGGCAAACCCGTCACAACATCCCTGATGGTAAATCCGTCAAAACATCCCTGCTGGCAAAATCCCTACATGAAATGAGAGGATTCGTGGTCAGTCACCGAAAGAGCTGGCAAAATCGTCCAGGTAATGGAAGAACAACCAAGTGCAGGGATCTCTCGTTGATGCATGTTGCATGGCTCCCGTTCACCGTGGCTTCACCGAGTTTTCACAGGCCGCGCTGAGTGGCGCAGGACGACCACATCTGACTCTTTCACTTTATAAAAGTAGTTGGTATTCTTCTTGTTCCAGTGCTTCGAAGTCATCTACCGAACTTGTACATAGATGACGACTGTTTTGTAGGCCGCAGTGCACCGGGAAATAGGTGGTCAGTCTTTTTCTCCCTGTGCAACGTCGAGAGCTGACATGGAACTCACATCTGACAGAGCTCAGGCTATTACCAACGTAACCTCCTAACCACCATACAAAAACGCTGGCTCTTCCGAGGATATGCTCCATGAATTAAATGTGTCCCTTTCATGCTGTGGTTTTCTTCTTCTTCTGCGATCATCCGGAGTTTTTTTTTTCGGATGTGATTGCGTTGTGCCTGTTTACAGCAGAGCTGCGCTCTTGCGCCGTTAGGCCGACACATCCGACTTCTGCGGGCATTTGTTGACCGGGTTAACCTTCCCGGGGGTTTCTTAGGACGTTTGACTCTCACTGTTGTGGTGTTATCCCCCATCCCAGCTGGCCCATATAGAACAGCCAAAGATCCTGGTCAGCCCTCAAGGGAAGGCAGGGGCAGACCATGGGCATTCCCCGCCATCCAAGGAGGCTTCCATACTTGCAGAGCCGATACATAGCGCTCTGGTACTGGGCTCACCCAAGGAATCGTCACGTCCTGCACATGGCTGCTTAGCCTCACTTCCGTATATTGGGCCTTCCGTTCACCATAGGCTGTTCTTCCGGAAACCAGAAGTATGCAGTCTGCAGATGACATCCACACAGTGAGCTTTCGATTCGGACTTTCCATGTAATGGATTTGCTATCCAAGCAATATTCCATTTCGTGCCACTAGGACACTTTTCCACCTTTTATGAAGCCCACACAGTGGGCTTTTGATTCAGACTTTCCACGTAATGGATTTGCTATCCAAGCAATATTCCATTTCATGCCACTAGGACACTTTTCCACCTTTTATGAAGCCCACACAATGGGCTTTTGATTCGGACTTTCCACATAATGGATTTGCTATCCAAGCAATATTCCATTCCATGCCTCTGGGTCTTCATGCACCTTTAAATGTCAACCTGTATGTAGTTAAAATAAGCTGCGGTCAACTTGAGCTTGTTGATATCTCCATAGAGCTTGTCCTCAAATGAAGCAGGTGTGGGCCAAAATATCTTTCTCTGTTCTGCATACGTTGGGCAATCCTGCAGCAAATGTTTTGTTGTCATTTTTCCAGTTCTACAATTACATTCATCGGTATCTCCTATCTTTAGTTTATTGAACAAGTGGTATTTCAGCCTGTTATGTCCTGTGCGGAGTCTGAAGATTGCTACTTGTTCTCTTCGGTCGAGTTTGTAATATGCATCATCCTTCTGATGGCCTGGATGCTCTGATTCCCATTTGGTTCTATAGGTGCTTTTTATCAACCTCTTTGCCTCATTATAGGTTATGTCTATGTCAGGCTGTGGTAGTCGTCCGCCCTCTTTTGCCAGTCTGTCAGCCTCTTCGTTTCCAGGTATACTGCAATGTGATGGGATCCACTGTATTACAACTTTTTTGGATTTCTGGCATAGACCATGGAGTGTTGCTCGTAGGTCAGCTAGTTCTGTGCTGTTATTGCTCTTCAGTATTGAGACAGCTGACTTTGCATCTGTGAAGATAGCTATTTGCTTCTCTTTATTTTCCTCCATCAGGAGCATTTCTGCTGCAGTTTTCAGAGCCTCTACCTCCGCTTTGAAGTTACTTGAAAATTTTCCAGTTGCCATTGAATGTGTTTTTTTTTCCACTCCATTTTTTAAATTTAGGAGAATTCCTCCTCCTCCATTCTCTATTGAATTTTTGGCTGATCCATCTGTATATGCATGGGTCCAATTCCTGCTTGGGTAATGTTCTTTTATGTAGTTTAGGGTTATTTCTCTTCTTTCGGTTTCATGCTGAGTGTTCTTTTTCTCAATACCAGGAATGTTTTCTATCATCTCAGGCAGTTGCTGCTGTCTCCAAGCTGGGAACTTGTGTGCATTGTAAATGGGCTTGACTGTTGATATGTTAAGTATAGGATCTGCCCTAATCCTTCGTTTTGCTGTTTCTACAAAGTTGGTACGCTTCAGTCTTCCCTTTCCAAAACCATTAAATCTGTTGTACATAGGGTGGTCTGTCAATCTTCTGAATTTTTCTGCTTGTTGCTGGGCTCTGCTATCTCTTCTATCCTGCATTGGTTGTAAACAAGTGATCTTTTCTAGTTCATTAATAGGCGTTGTCTTCAGGCTTCCAGTTATGATTCGCATTCCTTGGTTTTGGACTCTACTTATTTTGTTAAAGTTTGACTTAGCTGCTGTTGCCCAAGCTGCAATGCCATATTCCAGTACTGGCCTCACCCGTCCAGTATATAACTTCTTGAGAACTTTCTCATCTGCTCCCCATGTTGTACCAGCAAGCTTTTTCATGATTGCCATTCTCTGCCTTGCTCTTGTTCGATTGTTCTCAACCTGTGTCTTCCATGTCAGGCGACGATCAAAGGTGACTCCTAGATAGTTTGGATTTTCTTCATGGCGCAATATTTTTCCATTCAATACCAGCTTAGGTTGCTGAGTTTTATTTGAGAGGGAGAACACTGTGCATGTTGTTTTCTCCTCACTTATCTTCACTAGCCATGATTTTGACCAGTCCTCTAGCGCTAATAAGGCTTGCTGTATTCTGCTGTTAGCTGTACTAATATATTCTTCAGATGTCCATATGGCTAGGTCATCTGCAAAGGAGGATGTGTGTACTCTGGCTGGAAACTTTTCTGTGATGTCATTTATATATGCTAGGAATAATGTTGGTGAAAGAACTCCTCCTTGGGGGACACCTTGCTCCAACAGCATCATTTTGCTTGTTTGTCCTTGTACTTTTGTCCTGGCAGTTCTGTTCTCAAGGTAGTGGCTGATCCATTTATACATTTTTCCACAAACATGCATTTTTTGCAGTTTTACTTTCAGTCCTTCCTTCCATACTTTATCAAATGCTTTTTCTAAATCTATCCAGACTGCTAGTGTGTGCTTTTTCTCTTGGAAGGCATCCTCTATTTCCTGAGCTATATAGGTTATTTGATCTTCAGTGGATCTGTACTTTCTGAATCCTGCTTGGTGTGGTGTTAAGAGTTTGTTTTCTTCTAGATGCCATGTTAGCCTGTTATTGATAATGCGTTCCATTAATTTTCCTACACAGCTAAGTAGACTGATAGGTCGATAGCCATTTGGTTCTTCCAGGTCTTTTCCTTTCTTTGGGACTGGTATTAGTATAGCTTCCTTCCATGCCTGTGGGACTATTCCTCTCTTCCAGCTGTTATTTAGGACTGCTAGTAGTTTCTTCTTTGCCTTGGTGCCTAGTCCTATTAGCATTTCATTTGTGATTCCATCCTTTCCTGGAGATTTCTTCTTTTTTAGGGTATTCATTGCCTGTTCCATTTCTTCCATTGTTAGATTTGCCATCATATATTCTGCTGCTGTCTCTGTATTTCTATGATGTATCTGTTTGTCTTTGATTGCTTTCTTCTGTTCGGTTGTAATATCAATGTGGTTTGCATTTGCATAGTGTTCCATTAGTGCATTTGCAGCCTTTTTTCCTGTAAGCAAGGCATTTCCTTGTTTAATTGTTATTTGTTTGTTTCTAGGTCCTTCATTGTTCATGGCTTTCACTAGTTTCCATAGTTTGTTTCCATCCCTGTCAAAATTCAGGTTTTCTTTTTTTTCCCTCCAACAATCTCTTGTTGTTTGATTTACTGTTCTTTTATATTTTGCTGAGATGACTTTGAGAGAGATGTTCGCTTCAATTGTTTGTTCTCTCTCTGCTGTCTTCCTGGCATCTTCAACTTTGTCCTCCAAACTTTGTAGTTCTTCAGTCCAGTATGGTTTGTAATTTTTCCTCGCTCCTCTAGGAATGGACTCAGTGGCTGCCTGTATTATCGCTCTGTTTAGACTTTCCACCATTTGCTTTATGTTGCCATATCGTGTATTTGTGTTTTCACAATATTTGTCTGTTAGTATGGCAAATCTGTCCCAATCTGCTCGTTTGTAATTCCAGCGGGGCAAGGGCTTTTGCTCCTGTGGAACATACTCCATATTCATTTCAAGCTTGATTGGTCTGTGGTCACTACCTGCTAATTGGTCCAGCACATGGCGATCGATTTTGTGGAGGATGTCTCCTGTGCAGAAAGCTAAGTCTGGAGTAGACGTGGTAAGCCATCTTCTGGAGTAGAAGCTCGGTGTGTCATCCGCTTTGTTGAGTAGATGGAGATTTGAGTCTATTTCCCAGTCCTCCAATTCATCTCCTCTTTTGTCAGTATCTGGGTATCCCCATCTTTCTGAACGGCTATTAAAGTCTCCGACAATAATGCAGTTTGTGTCAGTTATTTTCATGTTTGAGAGTGTAAGGTCCTTATCTGCTGGGCTATACAGATTGTAGATTCTTATTTTCACGTCCTTTATCATTATATCAACACCTATAATTTCCGTTTGGTTGTCAGAGATCACAGATACTTCGCTGCAAGGTATTGTATTTCGTGTAAGTATTAGAACACCTCCTTTGTGTCCTTCGCGGTCGAAACGTGTGGCCTGATATCCTCTGACTGAGAATTTGTGATTGGCGTTGAGGTGTGTCTCTTGAATGCATGCCACATCTATTCTATCTTTATGGAGACGCTGTGTTAGGGAGACTTTCTTGTTATAAACTCCTTCGGCATTCCACTGTAGTATGTTGAGTGTCCGGGGTATTTGGTCAATAGCTCTTAACCTACTCCTCTGTGCATTGACTCCACAGCACAGGGGAAGGTGACCACCAGTAGTCATGGGTGGACCCATTCGAGGCAGGGGGCCCGGCACTATCGCCGCCTGATGGGACTTCACGGGATTAGCACCATATCGATTAATTTTGATTTGTGACATCATGTATTAAGTTACGTTGCACGGCTTTGTCAAGCCTGTGGCTCAGTACATCCGATTTCGACAAGCATTTATTCGGGATGCTTTCCCTAGCCTTTGACTGTCCCCAGTCTACCTACAAGGCAGCAGGTTTTACGTTGCACTGCTTTGTCAAGCCTGTGGCTCAGTACATCCGATTTCGACAAGCATTTATTCGGGATGCTTTCCCTAGCCTTTGACTGTCCCCAGTCTACCTACAAGGCAGCAGGTTTTACGTTGCACTGCTTTGTCAAGCCTGTGGCTCAGTACATCCAATTTCGACAAGCATGTATTCGGGGTGCTTTCCCTAGCCTTTGACTGTCCCCAGTCTACATACAAGGCAGCAGGTTTGTGTGTCTCTTCGTCTGGTCCCTCTCCCTTGACCTGTCCGACATGGGTGGCCCTACCAGTAGCTGTGCTACCGTCGGCATAGCTCTTGGGGTCATTGGGATGCACAAGCCTTTCTACCTCGCCACGGTGGACACACAGCAGAGGGGATGCTGTGGTTTTGATAAGTAATCTTAAACATCTGTAATACACAAATTTAACTTAACGTTCATAAACCATATGTTTTACTTAATCTTGACCTATTGTATGATCAGAATTATTGAGCTCAAGTACTGACATCCAATGAGAAGCACTTTAGGCACCAATTGCTGATCTGCATGTTGTTACACCATAGAATGAGACACCATGCAATAAGACACCATGCAATGAGACACCATGCAGTGAGACACCACGCAATGGTACACCATGTAATGATACACCACACAATGACAAACCATACAATGATAAACTATGCAATGATACACAGTGGAATGAAGCGCGGGGAGCGGATGTTGTCTGAGAGGAATGTTGTAAATACTTTGCACGGCCAGAGTAACTAACAACAATTGTCCAGAAGAAGTTAATGAACTAGAACATTATACACAACTAGCAGACAGAGAAGTGTTGTTTGGTCATGTGGTGAGAAGAGCAGCATTGGAGAACATCGTGAAGACTGCAACGAAAAGCAGTAGATAAGGCACAGGCAGGCCCGGCGACATTGTGCTAGATGGTCAAAGGAGATTGCATGGACAGGAACAAACGACCGAATGATCGCTAGATAGATAGACCGATGAAGCGACTGACCGATCGATCGAACCACAGACAGACAGACGGACGGACGGATGGGCGGACGTTCAGATTACCCAACCTTTGTTTGACTATCTATATCCCTCTTCACGATTAACCCTTTACATCCCGACAAATAGCACATTTAACACTTGGCTGCCGAGCAAACAGTCACCCAGACGACAAGAAACAAGACCAGTAATTGAGTAATAGATTCCCGACAATATGCCCAACCAACGGCAGCGACTGGGGGTCAGCGGGAAATCAGGAAAGGCACTGGCAATCCGACAAATGGCATTCATTCTGTCCCTGACGTTTCCGTGATTGGGTTCTTCTATTTCTCATTTGTCCTGGTTGTGTCCTCTGTCGGGGGACTCCGTCTCAACAGTTCCGTTTCTTCCCCTGTGTCTACACTTGCTTAATTATATATCAGCGTTTTGTTGGGAACTTGTGGCGGCTTTCTTGGGGACTCGGGTACGGACAGGGGTGGGAAGGGGGGCTGGCTGGGAGATAAGTAGGATGGCAGGAATGTGGGTAGGCAGAGAGAAAGAGAGAAAGAGAGAGAGGAGGGAGGGGATGAGAAAGACAAAAGAGGAGAAAGAACAGTAGATATTCAGATAGACAAGATGATAGATCGGCAGACAGTCAGAAAGACACAGAGAACAAAAGAGAGAGAGAGAGAGAGAGAGAGAGAGAGAGAGAGAGAGAGAGAGAGAGAACAAGAAAGAGGGGGGGAGTAGGCATATATTCAGACAGGCAGGGTGATAGATAAGCAGACAGTCAGAAACAGATAGAGAACAAGAGAAAGAGAGAGAGAGGGTGAGAGAGAAAAAACAAGAGATTGAGAGAGTGGTATGTAGATATTCAGACAGACATGATTATAGATCGACATCCTGTCAGAAGAGAGAGTGAGAGAGAGAGAGAGAGAGAGAGAGAGAGAGAGAGAGAGAGAGAGAGATGAGAGAGAGATGAGAGAGAGAGAGGGTGAGAAAGACCAAAGAAAAGAAAGAACATTGGATATTCAGACAGGCAGGATGATAGATCGGCAGACAGTCAGAAAGAAAGAGAGAGAAGGGGGGGGGGGGGAGAGAGAACAATAGATAGACAAATAGGGTAAGCGGGCGGGCGGGCAAATAGAAACGGAGAGAGAGTGAGACAGAAAGATACACAGTGAACGAGAGAGAGAGAGAGAGAGAGAGAGAGAGAGAGAGAGAGAGAGAGAACAACAGACAGAGAGAGCAACAGACAGACAGACAGACAGACAGACAGACAGACAGACAGACAGACAGACAGACAGACAGACAGACAGACAGACAGACAGACAGACAGACAGACAGACAGACAGACAGACAGACAGACAGACAGACAGACAGACAGACAGACAGACAGATATATAGATCCCCGCCAGGGCCTGGGCGAAGCCGGGCCGGGTCAGCTAGTAAGGTATAAAGTGTAAAGAAAGGGAAGGAAAATTAACTTCGCCAACAAAGATGAAGCGAAGCTCTTTTCGTAGAAGGTCATACTCAAAAGATACATAACATCTCATAAACATGGTAATGAATATAGTAAAGGCTGTAGACCTGCAACAATTTCTATACGTGTTCAGTCCTCAGAAACAGATGCCACCTCAGAGTATCTCTACTCACTGTTGCCATGGTGGGTTGGTTGTAATGCTCCTCTCTCGACCTCGAAGACGGCATCGACGTGCTGGGCCAGGCTTCAATCCTAGGTCATTTGATCGAACAAGCTTCAGAGACTCGTCAGTATCGCCAACTGGGATCACATTAACGACATCGGCCCCGTCCATGCTTCCTCCCGCTGGTATTCGTGTATTACAGGGTTTATTTTTAATGCCCGTACAATGTTTGAAAATAATGCCGGTCCAAGTTTTGTATTTACCTATTATGTTGCATGAACTTTACAGAGGGTAAATACAAAACTTGGACCGGCAATATTTTCAATAACTACACAGTCATTACAAATACACCCTATATTTGCCAATAGTTAGTAGACAAGATGCGAAGAATGCTTGTAGCAGGTTAAAAGCAGCTGAGAGGAATCTCGTACAACACTCCTTGGGGGAAAAAAGGAACAACACCGGGAAAGTTAAATAACGCCTAAAACACTTAAGAACTAGAGGAAAGAAAATGTTACAAAGCAGATACAACCAATGGCAAGACCCAAAGCTACAAAGTCACTTGTGTTGTCATTCCCAATGCACAGAGAGGTCTAGGATTCCAGGTGTCAATTATGGAGATTTCCCTTGGCTGCCATACCTGTGAGCGAAATGCCTTTTATTTAAAAACTCCAACACTGGCCTGATAAGTCATACCACTTAAAATGTCTTTAAGTATGTCAAGAGTGAAAGTAGAGTTGTGGTAACCTATGCTGATACTCCAACATTTTCATCCCCGTGTGAATTAGCACTCCTAATGGCGAGGTGGTCGGGAGAGGATCTGTTAGCGTCATTCGGCGATTTCAGCGAAAGGTTGGAAAAGTGAGGATCGTATCGGCGACAGAACGGAAACCATTAGCGTCTGACTAGCGATTTTAGCACATGTCTGGGACAGGTGGTTTGACGTGACAGTTATTTTAGTGTCAGCTTTAATCGTGGAGGAATTCTTCGTAGGGCTGCTATCTACAAGGGCATCAGACTAGGCCGATCTATGCACGGAGAGTCAGATAAACACACCGGCAGACAGAAGCATAGGCTGACGGTGGGACTGACTGACAGACACGTGGACAGATGAATAGATATTGTTTGTTTTATGGCGGACGGGAGGGCAAATAGGCAGGCAGACAGGCATACACATAGATAGATCGACAGAAAAACATACATAAATATAGACAGACAGACAGACAGACAGACAGACAGACAGACAGACAGACAGACAGACAGACAGACATAGTTAGATAGATAGATGATAGACAGATCGACAGGCAGATAGGCGAGTAGGTAGGTAGGTAGGTAGGTGCGGTAGATTAGGTAGGTAGGTAGGTAGGTAGGTGCGAAGGGAGACAGACAGAGACAGATAGTTTACGGACGGACGGACGTATGGAGAGATTAACAGACAGATAAGCATAAGGACGGATGGATAGATTAGTATAAGGACGGATGGATAGACTGACATAGATAGACAATCGTACGGACAGAGGAACGCTAACTGATATAAATCCGGCAGCAAATACCCCCATCGCCCACGCCAATTATCTGCCCCTGCGATTGCCTGTACAGTAATGAAAACCAAACACTGCCTCGTCGGCGACGGTAACCCCTCACAACATTCCTGGTGGCAAACCCGTCACAACATCCCTGATGGTAAATCCGTCAAAACATCCCTGCTGGCAAAATCCCTACATGAAATGAGAGGATTCGTGGTCAGTCACCGAAAGAGCTGGCAAAATCGTCCAGGTAATGGAAGAACAACCAAGTGCAGGGATCTCTCGTTGATGCATGTTGCATGGCTCCCGTTCACCGTGGCTTCACCGAGTTTTCACAGGCCGCGCTGAGTGGCGCAGGACGACCACATCTGACTCTTTCACTTTATAAAAGTAGTTGGTATTCTTCTTGTTCCAGTGCTTCGAAGTCATCTACCGAACTTGTACATAGATGACGACTGTTTTGTAGGCCGCAGTGCACCGGGAAATAGGTGGTCAGTCTTTTTCTCCCTGTGCAACGTCGAGAGCTGACATGGAACTCACATCTGACAGAGCTCAGGCTATTACCAACGTAACCTCCTAACCACCATACAAAAACGCTGGCTCTTCCGAGGATATGCTCCATGAATTAAATGTGTCCCTTTCATGCTGTGGTTTTCTTCTTCTTCTGCGATCATCCGGAGTTTTTTTTTTTCGGATGTGATTGCGTTGTGCCTGTTTACAGCAGAGCTGCGCTCTTGCGCCGTTAGGCCGACACATCCGACTTCTGCGGGCATTTGTTGACCGGGTTAACCTTCCCGGGGGTTTCTTAGGACGTTTGACTCTCACTGTTGTGGTGTTATCCCCCATCCCAGCTGGCCCATATAGAACAGCCAAAGATCCTGGTCAGCCCTCAAGGGAAGGCAGGGGCAGACCATGGGCATTCCCCGCCATCCAAGGAGGCTTCCATACTTGCAGAGCCGATACATAGCGCTCTGGTACTGGGCTCACCCAAGGAATCGTCACGTCCTGCACATGGCTGCTTAGCCTCACTTCCGTATATTGGGCCTTCCGTTCACCATAGGCTGTTCTTCCGGAAACCAGAAGTATGCAGTCTGCAGATGACATCCACACAGTGAGCTTTCGATTCGGACTTTCCATGTAATGGATTTGCTATCCAAGCAATATTCCATTTCGTGCCACTAGGACACTTTTCCACCTTTTATGAAGCCCACACAGTGGGCTTTTGATTCAGACTTTCCACGTAATGGATTTGCTATCCAAGCAATATTCCATTTCATGCCACTAGGACACTTTTCCACCTTTTATGAAGCCCACACAATGGGCTTTTGATTCGGACTTTCCACATAATGGATTTGCTATCCAAGCAATATTCCATTCCATGCCTCTGGGTCTTCATGCACCTTTAAATGTCAACCTGTATGTAGTTAAAATAAGCTGCGGTCAACTTGAGCTTGTTGATATCTCCATAGAGCTTGTCCTCAAATGAAGCAGGTGTGGGCCAAAATATCTTTCTCTGTTCTGCATACGTTGGGCAATCCTGCAGCAAATGTTTTGTTGTCATTTTTCCAGTTCTACAATTACATTCATCGGTATCTCCTATCTTTAGTTTATTGAACAAGTGGTATTTCAGCCTGTTATGTCCTGTGCGGAGTCTGAAGATTGCTACTTGTTCTCTTCGGTCGAGTTTGTAATATGCATCATCCTTCTGATGGCCTGGATGCTCTGATTCCCATTTGGTTCTATAGGTGCTTTTTATCAACCTCTTTGCCTCATTATAGGTTATGTCTATGTCAGGCTGTGGTAGTCGTCCGCCCTCTTTTGCCAGTCTGTCAGCCTCTTCGTTTCCAGGTATACTGCAATGTGATGGGATCCACTGTATTACAACTTTTTTGGATTTCTGGCATAGACCATGGAGTGTTGCTCGTAGGTCAGCTAGTTCTGTGCTGTTATTGCTCTTCAGTATTGAGACAGCTGACTTTGCATCTGTGAAGATAGCTATTTGCTTCTCTTTATTTTCCTCCATCAGGAGCATTTCTGCTGCAGTTTTCAGAGCCTCTACCTCCGCTTTGAAGTTACTTGAGAATTTTCCAGTTGCCATTGAATGTGTTTTTTTTCCACTCCATTTTTTAAATTTAGGAGAATTCCTCCTCCTCCATTCTCTATTGAATTTTTGGCTGATCCATCTGTATATGCATGGGTCCAATTCCTGCTTGGGTAATGTTCTTTTATGTAGTTTAGGGTTATTTCTCTTCTTTCGGTTTCATGCTGAGTGTTCTTTTTCTCAATACCAGGAATGTTTTCTATCATCTCAGGCAGTTGCTGCTGTCTCCAAGCTGGGAACTTGTGTGCATTGTAAATGGGCTTGACTGTTGATATGTTAAGTATAGGATCTGCCCTAATCCTTCGTTTTGCTGTTTCTACAAAGTTGGTACGCTTCAGTCTTCCCTTTCCAAAACCATTAAATCTGTTGTACATAGGGTGGTCTGTCAATCTTCTGAATTTTTCTGCTTGTTGCTGGGCTCTGCTATCTCTTCTATCCTGCATTGGTTGTAAACAAGTGATCTTTTCTAGTTCATTAATAGGCGTTGTCTTCAGGCTTCCAGTTATGATTCGCATTCCTTGGTTTTGGACTCTACTTATTTTGTTAAAGTTTGACTTAGCTGCTGTTGCCCAAGCTGCAATGCCATATTCCAGTACTGGCCTCACCCGTCCAGTATATAACTTCTTGAGAACTTTCTCATCTGCTCCCCATGTTGTACCAGCAAGCTTTTTCATGATTGCCATTCTCTGCCTTGCTCTTGTTCGATTGTTCTCAACCTGTGTCTTCCATGTCAGGCGACGATCAAAGGTGACTCCTAGATAGTTTGGATTTTCTTCATGGCGCAATATTTTTCCATTCAATACCAGCTTAGGTTGCTGAGTTTTATTTGAGAGGGAGAACACTGTGCATGTTGTTTTCTCCTCACTTATCTTCACTAGCCATGATTTTGACCAGTCCTCTAGCGCTAATAAGGCTTGCTGTATTCTGCTGTTAGCTGTACTAATATATTCTTCAGATGTCCATATGGCTAGGTCATCTGCAAAGGAGGATGTGTGTACTCTGGCTGGAAAATTTTCTGTGATGTCATTTATATATGCTAGGAATAATGTTGGTGAAAGAACTCCTCCTTGGGGGACACCTTGCTCCAACAGCATCATTTTGCTTGTTTGTCCTTGTACTTTTGTCCTGGCAGTTCTGTTCTCAAGGTAGTGGCTGATCCATTTATACATTTTTCCACAAACATGCATCTTTTGCAGTTTTACTTTCAGTCCTTCCTTCCATACTTTATCAAATGCTTTTTCTAAATCTATCCAGACTGCTAGTGTGTGCTTTTTCTCTTGGAAGGCATCCTCTATTTCCTGAGCTATATAGGTTATTTGATCTTCAGTGGATCTGTACTTTCTTAATCCTGCTTGGTGTGGTGTTAAGAGTTTGTTTTCTTCTAGATGCCATGTTAGCCTGTTATTGATAATGCGTTCCATTAATTTTCCTACACAGCTAAGTAGACTGATAGGTCGATAGCCATTTGGTTCTTCCAGGTCTTTTCCTTTCTTTGGGACTGGTATTAGTATAGCTTCCTTCCATGCCTGTGGGACTATTCCTCTCTTCCAGCTGTTATTTAGGACTGCTAGTAGTTTCTTCTTTGCCTTGGTGCCTAGTCCTATTAGCATTTCATTTGTGATTCCATCCTTTCCTGGAGATTTCTTCTTTTTTAGGGTATTCATTGCCTGTTCCATTTCTTCCATTGTTAGATTTGCCATCATATATTCTGCTGCTGTCTCTGTATTTCTATGATGTATCTGTTTGTCTTTGATTGCTTTCTTCTGTTCGGTTGTAATATCAATGTGGTTTGCATTTGCATAGTGTTCCATTAGTGCATTTGCAGCCTTTTTTCCTGTAAGCAAGGCATTTCCTTGTTTAATTGTTATTTGTTTGTTTCTAGGTCCTTCATTGTTCATGGCTTTCACTAGTTTCCATAGTTTGTTTCCATCCCTGTCAAAATTCAGGTTTTCTTTTTTTTCCCTCCAACAATCTCTTGTTGTTTGATTTACTGTTCTTTTATATTTTGCTGAGATGACTTTGAGAGAGATGTTCGCTTCAATTGTTTGTTCTCTCTCTGCTGTCTTCCTGGCATCTTCAACTTTGTCCTCCAAACTTTGTAGTTCTTCAGTCCAGTATGGTTTGTAATTTTTCCTCGCTCCTCTAGGAATGGACTCAGTGGCTGCCTGTATTATCGCTCTGTTTAGACTTTCCACCATTTGCTTTATGTTGCCATATCGTGTATTTATGTTTTCACAATATTTGTCTGTTAGTATGGCAAATCTGTCCCAATCTGCTCGTTTGTAATTCCAGCGGGGCAAGGGCTTTTGCTCCTGTGGAACATACTCCATATTCATTTCAAGCTTGATTGGTCTGTGGTCACTACCTGCTAATTGGTCCAGCACATGGCGATCGATTTTGTGGAGGATGTCTCCTGTGCAGAAAGCTAAGTCTGGAGTAGACGTGGTAAGCCATCTTCTGGAGTAGAAGCTCGGTGTGTCATCCGCTTTGTTGAGTAGATGGAGATTTGAGTCTATTTCCCAGTCCTCCAATTCATCTCCTCTTTTGTCAGTATCTGGGTATCCCCATCTTTCTGAACGGCTATTAAAGTCTCCGACAATAATGCAGTTTGTGTCAGTTATTTTCATGTTTGAGAGTGTAAGGTCCTTATCTGCTGGGCTATACAGATTGTAGATTCTTATTTTCACGTCCTTTATCATTATATCAACACCTATAATTTCCGTTTGGTTGTCAGAGATCACAGATACTTCGCTGCAAGGTATTGTATTTCGTGTAAGTATTAGAACTCCTCCTTTGTGTCCTTCGCGGTCGAAACGTGTGGCCTGATATCCTCTGACTGAGAATTTGTGATTGGCGTTGAGGTGTGTCTCTTGAATGCATGCCACATCTATTCTATCTTTATGGAGACGCTGTGTTAGGGAGACTTTCTTGTTATAAACTCCTTCGGCATTCCACTGTAGTATGTTGAGTGTCCGGGGTATTTGGTCAATAGCTCTTAACCTACTCCTCTGTGCATTGACTCCACAGCACAGGGGAAGGTGACCACCAGTAGTCATGGGTGGACCCATTCGAGGCAGGGGGCCCGGCACTATCGCCGCCTGATGGGACTTCACGGGATTAGCACCATATCGATTAATTTTGATTTGTGACATCATGTATTAAGTTACGTTGCACGGCTTTGTCAAGCCTGTGGCTCAGTACATCCGATTTCGACAAGCATTTATTCGGGATGCTTTCCCTAGCCTTTGACTGTCCCCAGTCTACCTACAAGGCAGCAGGTTTTACGTTGCACTGCTTTGTCAAGCCTGTGGCTCAGTACATCCGATTTCGACAAGCATTTATTCGGGATGCTTTCCCTAGCCTTTGACTGTCCCCAGTCTACCTACAAGGCAGCAGGTTTTACGTTGCACTGCTTTGTCAAGCCTGTGGCTCAGTACATCCAATTTCGACAAGCATGTATTCGGGGTGCTTTCCCTAGCCTTTGACTGTCCCCAGTCTACATACAAGGCAGCAGGTTTGTGTGTCTCTTCGTCTGGTCCCTCTCCCTTGACCTGTCCGACATGGGTGGCCCTACCAGTAGCTGTGCTACCGTCGGCATAGCTCTTGGGGTCATTGGGATGCACAAGCCTTTCTACCTCGCCACGGTGGACACACAGCAGAGGGGATGCTGTGGTTTTGATAAGTAATCTTAAACATCTGTAATACACAAATTTAACTTAACGTTCATAAACCATATGTTTTACTTAATCTTGACCTATTGTATGATCAGAATTATTGAGCTCAAGTACTGACATCCAATGAGAAGCACTTTAGGCACCAATTGCTGATCTGCATGTTGTTACACCATAGAATGAGACACCATGCAATAAGACACCATGCAATGAGACACCATGCAGTGAGACACCACGCAATGGTACACCATGTAATGATACACCACACAATGACAAACCATACAATGATAAACTATGCAATGATACACAGTGGAATGAAGCGCGGGGAGCGGATGTTGTCTGAGAGGAATGTTGTAAATACTTTGCACGGCCAGAGTAACTAACAACAATTGTCCAGAAGAAGTTAATGAACTAGAACATTATACACAACTAGCAGACAGAGAAGTGTTGTTTGGTCATGTGGTGAGAAGAGCAGCATTGGAGAACATCGTGAAGACTGCAACGAAAAGCAGTAGATAAGGCACAGGCAGGCCCGGCGACATTGTGCTAGATGGTCAAAGGAGATTGCATGGACAGGAACAAACGACCGAATGATCGCTAGATAGATAGATAGACCGATGAAGCGACTGACCGATCGATCGAACCACAGACAGACAGACGGACGGACGGATGGGCGGACGTTCAGATTACCCAACCTTTGTTTGACTATCTATATCCCTCTTCACGATTAACCCTTTACATCCCGACAAATAGCACATTTAACACTTGGCTGCCGAGCAAACAGTCACCCAGACGACAAGAAACAAGACCAGTAATTGAGTAATAGATTCCCGACAATATGCCCAACCAACGGCAGCGACTGGGGGTCAGCGGGAAATCAGGAAAGGCACTGGCAATCCGACAAATGGCATTCATTCTGTCCCTGACGTTTCCGTGATTGGGTTCTTCTATTTCTCATTTGTCCTGGTTGTGTCCTCTGTCGGGGGACTCCGTCTCAACAGTTCCGTTTCTTCCCCTGTGTCTACACTTGCTTAATTATATATCAGCGTTTTGTTGGGAACTTGTGGCGGCTTTCTTGGGGACTCGGGTACGGACAGGGGTGGGAAGGGGGGCTGGCTGGGAGATAAGTAGGATGGCAGGAATGTGGGTAGGCAGAGAGAAAGAGAGAAAGAGAGAGAGGAGGGAGGGGATGAGAAAGACAAAAGAGGAGAAAGAACAGTAGATATTCAGACAGACAAGATGATAGATCGGAGAGAGAGTGAGATAGAAAGATACACAGTGAACGAGAGAGAGAGAGAGAGAGAGAGAGAGAGAGAGAGAGCAACAGACAGACAGACAGACAGACAGACGGGAAACTAAATATGTATATAATTAGGTAGGTAGCCAGATATGTGGATGGACAGGTGTATGAATGAGTGGATGGACGAGTGAATGGACGGACGGCGTATGGACGGGTGGACGGACGGGCGGATGGACGGGTGGATGTACGGACGGGCGGATTAACGGGTGGATTTACGGACGTGCGGAATGACAGATAGGTGGATGGATCCCAGTAGATTTTCGGCATGTATCAAGTAGTAAACCATTTACAGGCGAAGGAATAGAATGTTATGAAATGGAGGAATTGAGCTGGTCAACTCCTTCAATTCTCACTTCTCCTATATTTGTCTTCTGCAAATTTGCTCTCAACAGTTGAATATCCCCACTACCCCCAACTCGAATGGAATACAATCATTATTGTTTGGGCAACATACAAATATCCAAGGATTCCATTCCTGACTTGGTGGGATCCGTCTCTCACACAAACATTACATCCGTTGTCCTTCTGTGGCCGCCAAGACAAGTTTGTCATATCTTATTTCATTCTTATTCTGCTACATTTCCCCCACATTGTTAAAGAGAAAGTTCTTCACCGCGAGTCTGCCTTCATCTTGTATGCAACAGTCTGTCTGCCGAGACCGTGGCCGAGGGCTCCCTGCTGTGTGATGATTATTTGTGAAAGCTGCTCTCGCTGTAGCACCGAACGAGTATCAGTCATCATCACGTTTTCGGGATTGCATTTCAGCAAGTAGCGTTTTGCATCGTGACTAGATTGCCAAACACTGTGCGTTTGTTGCGCTGTTCAGTGTTTGCGGCTAAGAGTCTTATGATGAGTGGCGACTGGCAACAATAGACCTACGCACAAGCGCGCGCGCGCGAACACATGAGTAGCAACCGTCAACGATAGGCCTACACACCTACGCACGCACACACATTTGCGCACGCACACACATTTGCCCACGCACACACATGAGTAACAACCGACAACACCCACGTACACGTGCTGGTTTGCACGAGTGTGTAGGTCTACATTTGCCGGTTGCTACTCATGTGTGTGTGTATGTATGTGTGTGTCTTTGTATACGTGTGTGTGTGATGTATAGGACACAACAGACGATGTCAGAGAAATTACCCTGATGTGGGAAGATAATAGACAAGAGAAACAACGTAAGACAGAGAAATGTGTGTGTGTGTGTGTGTGTGTGTGTGTGTGTGCGTGCGTGCGTGTATCTGTGTGAGTGAGTGAGTGAGTGAGTGAGTGAGTGTGAGAGTGTGGGAGTTTGAGAGTGTGTGTGTTTGTGTGTGTGTGTGCTGGCGTACGTACGTGCGTGCGTGCGTGCGTGCGTTTGTGTGTGTGTGTGTGTGTGTGCGTGCGTGCGTGCGTGCGTGTGTGTGTGTGTGTGTGTTAAACCACAGACGCCGACAGAGGACTTAGCAAACTCCTGAACGTTAACTTGCCTGGGGTTTATGGAACGTCCTACAAAAGACATGCAACAAACTTTTCTATTGTGTGTCATCAGATGGCTGCTTTTTTCCTGTGCTTCTATAAGTGTAGATCAATACCTAGGCTCTGCCCTCCCCCGCGTTATTGAAGTAATCTCAAAGTTTCCCCAGCGAGTGATAAAATGCACATTTACTTGCACTCATGGTTCAGCCATTGTGTGCCTGCCTCTAGCCATCTAGACGCCAGGGTAGGGCTTGAAGCTTCTAATCACAACATCAACCTTTCAGTGTAACTACAGACCCGGACACAGCACATGATTACAGCCATGAAGAAAAGGGTAGTACGGTCATCAAGCACTACATCAGAACCGGCGGAAGATGGTGGGGAAGATGACAGGAAGCATTCATGGGTACACATGTTGTTGGCGAGCATGTCGTGGTGTGGTTGTGTCAAAGGGTCGGCGGATACGGGCTACATAGTCGTCAGTTGTAGGTTGATGGGCATGGGGTGGAGGTGAGGCATTTGCATGGGCTGGGGCATTAGGGCGGAGACAATCACTCATAAGTGGCTGAGTTTTCGTGTGTGGGTGAGCAGAATCACACACACACACACACACACACACATATATATATATATATATATATATATATATATATATATATATATATATATATATATATATATATATATATATATATATATATATATACTTGTATGTGCGCGTGTGTGTGTGTGTGGAGAACAAAATAAATATACATGTGTGATTTCATCTATGTGAGCTTACATAATCATGTGTGTGTGTGTGTGTGTGTGTGTGGGGGGGGGGGGGTGTGTGTGTGTGTGTGTGTGTGTGTGTGTGTGTGTGTGTGTGTGTGTGTGTGTGTGGAGAACAAAATATATATACATGTGTGAGTTCATCTATATGAGCTTACATAATCATATATATGTATGTGTGTGGACAGAATCATATATATGTATGTGTGTGGACAAAATCATATATATGTATGTGTGTGGACAGAATCATATATATGTATGTGTGTGGACAGAATCATATATATGTATGTGTGTGGACAGAATCATATATATGTATGTGTGTGGACAGAATCATATATATGTATGTGTGTGGACAGAATCATATATATGTATTTGTGTGGACAGAATCATATATATGTATGTGTGTGGACAGAATCATATATATGTATGTGGGTGGACAGAATCATATATATGTATGTGTGTGGACAAAATCATATATATGTATGTGGGTGGACAGAATCATATATATGTATGTGTGTGGCTAGAATCATATATATGAATGTGGGTGGACAAAATCATATATATGTATGTGTGTGGACAAAATCATATATATGTATGTGGGTGGACAGAATCATATATATGTATGTGTGTGGACAGAATCATATATATGTATGTGTGTGGACAGAATCATATATATGTATGTGTGTGGACAGAATCATATATATGTATGTGTGTGGACAGAATCATATATATGTATGTGTGTGGACAGAATCATATATATGTATGTGTGTGGACAGAATCATATATATGTATGTGTGTGGACAGAATCATATATATGTATGTGTGTGGACAGAATCATATATATGTATGTGTGTGGACAAAATCATATATATGTATGTGTGTGGACAGAATCATATATATGTATGTGTGTGGACAAAATCATATATATGTATGTGTGTGGACAGAATCATATATATGTATGTGGGTGGACAGAATCATATATATGTATGTGTGGCTAGAATCATATATATGTATGTGGGTGGACAAAATCATATATATGTATGTGTGTGGACAAAATCATATATATGTATGTGGGTGGACAGAATCACATATATGTATGTGTGTGGACAGAATCATATATATGTATGTGGGTGGACAGAATCATATATATGTATGTATGTGGACAGAATCATATATATGTATGTGGGTGGACAGAATCATATATATGTATGTGTGGCTAGAATCATATATATGTATGTGGGTGGACAAAATCATATATATGTATGTGTGTGGACAAAATCATATATATGTATGTGTGTGGACAAAATCATATATATGTATGTGGGTGGACAGAATCATATATATGTATGTGTGTGGACAGAATCATATATATGTATGTGGGTGGACAGAATCATATATATGTATGTGGGTGGACAGAATCATATATATGTATGTGGGTGGACAGAATCATATATATGTATGTGTGTGGACAGAATCATATATATGTATGTGTGTGGACAAAATCATATATATGTATGTGTGTGGACAGAATCATATATATGTATGTGGGTGGACAGAATCATATATATGTATGTGTGGCTAGAATCATATATATGTATGTGGGTGGACAAAATCATATATATGTATGTGTGTGGACAAAATCATATATATGTATGTGGGTGGACAGAATCACATATATGTATGTGTGTGGACAGAATCATATATATGTATGTGGGTGGACAGAATCATATATATGTATGTATGTGGACAGAATCATATATATGTATGTGGGTGGACAGAATCATATATATGTATGTGTGGCTAGAATCATATATATGTATGTGGGTGGACAAAATCATATATATGTATGTGTGTGGACAAAATCATATATATGTATGTGGGTGGACAGAATCATATATATGTATGTGTGTGGACAAAATCATATATATGTATGTGGGTGGACAGAATCATATATATGTATGTGTGTGGACAGAATCATATATATGTATGTGGGTGGACAGAATCATATATATGTATGTGGGTGGACAGAATCATATAAATGTATGTGGGTGGACAGAATCATATATATGTATGTGTGTGGACAGAATCATATATATGTATGTGTGTGGACAGAATCATATATATGTATGTGTGGCTAGAATCATTTATATGTCGGTTCAGATAGACAGACAGTCAGATAGGTTGGTAGACGGGTGAGAGGACAGGCAGGAGGGTGGGCAGTCGGACAGACAAACAGACAGACAGAGAATATGACAGACAGACAGAAACAGATAGACAGGTAGATAGTTAGACGGGTGGTGGTTTGGACAAACGGACGGATTGACGGACAAACAGAGACGGGTGGGTGAGCAGGCAGAAGAACGGGTAAAAGGACAGACAGACAATACCCACCTGTGACACACGATATCCCCTTTAGCAATACATAAACAGCTCTGAGAACCCCAGATTCTACTGAAATGTGAGCACCTGTGAACCGCCGCGGTGATCATGAAACAGCTGAGGTCAGACGAGCCCACAAGGGTCAGCTAAAACCCTTACAGCCAATTAAAGCTACAGTCTGAGACCAGTCCACTGGAGATCCGGTTTTAATACCCTCTTTCTACGGTCAGAGGGGTCTGTCATTTCGTGATTTGAGCCGGGTGTCTGATTCGCCATGTCTGGCTGGGGACCCAGCCCTACGACATCTAGTATTGATAGGTTCTGTGGGAACTTCTCATTTGTTGATCCATAAATTCTTAGATCCAGTTTTGTCTTCGCCTGCTCTGTCCGTGTTTTCATGTGAAATGTTTATATATTGCTATTGAAATGTCTATTCACCCTTACTGAAACATCCAAACATACCCATGTCCGCATAAAGACAGATAATAAACAGTATATTCACACCAACCCTATGCTACCAATCTCAAACCTGGACTTTATCCAAATAACTTTTTTTTTTCTTTTTTTCCGCGTTTCCATCCTGTTTCAGGATATTGCGGTCAACACCAGCATCTTTCAGCTGTATGTTGATTCCTAGGCTAGATTACGCTCATCAGCACGCCACGACTTTCAGAGCGACCGGCTCCATACCCTCATAAGTCACTTTTGCGATTCGAACCACTGCTAATTCTCGTCGCGTCACGTGACGAGAGTATTCGGGGTTAGCGGAGAAAGCTGCTAACCCCTCGGCCATGGAGCCGGCTTATCCAAATAACACCTTCGCAAAATCAACACCTGCGAAATGAGATGCCTGAGGAGAGCTGTCAGCTTAACAGTCCGAGACCGAGTAAGAAATGCTACTATCAGACAAGACTGTGAGATCAACACCTTGTGCCACATTTACTGAAAGACAGAAGATCAAGTGGTTTTGCCATGTCGTTAGAATGCAACATCAGCAACTACCATCTCTGGCCTTACATCAAAGACATCTGCGACGAGAACACGAGGACGTCCAAGAAGAAAATGGATTGACGACATCAGAGACATTGTACAACCTCACGGAATGACACTATTCAGTGCCGCCCACCGGGCGCTGGAACGCAAATTATTCCTCCCCACGCCGCTTAACGACAGAAGTGGAAGATGATGATGATGATGAATGTCTATATATTGCTTTTGAAATGTGTATATATTGCTAATTGAAATGTCTATGCATTGCTAAGTGAGTTGTTTATATATTCTTATTTGAAATGTTTTTTCTCCTTCTTCTTCTTCTTCTTCTTCTTCTTCTTCTTCTTCTTCTTCTTCTTTCATCCCGATTCTTTTTTTTTTTTCGGACATGATTGCGTTGTACCTGTTTACAGCAGAGTTGTGTTCCTGCACCGTACACATCCGACTTCTGCGGGCATTTGTTGACCGAGTTAAACTTCCCGGATTTGAAATGTTTTATGTTGTTATAACTTTAAATGTTTATATATTGCTATTATTTGAAAACCGGCTTCCTGGCCTAGAGGTTAACGACTTGTCTCCGTAATCTCATATACTCTCGTAAGTAACGTGACGACGGTGAGAATCAGCAGTGGTTCGAATCGCGTCGGTAACTTACGGGGTATGTGAGCCGGCCGCTCAGAAATCAATGGCAAACTACTGAGCGTAATCTTGCCAAGAAATCAAAAATCAGCTGAAAGATGCTGATGTTGACAGCGATGTCCTGTAAAAGGATATGAAAACATTTTATTTATTTATTATTTGAAAGTGTATATACTGTTGTCACTTGAAATGTTTATATACTTTTATTATTCGGAATGTTTATATACTGTTGTTACTTTACATGTGTATATCGTGTTGTTACTTTAACTGTTTATATCGTTTTGTTACTTTAAATGGTTGTATCGTATTGTTACTCTAAATGTTTAAATACTATTGTTACTTTAAATGTTTATATCATGTTGTTAATTTAGTTGTGCATATACTATTGCTACTTAAAATGTTATCTGAAATATTTATATCACGTTGTCACTTTAAATATTTTATTTAGTATTGTTTCTTTAGATGTTCATTTTTGATTGACATGTTCATATACTATTTTTTCGATAGAAATGTCCATAAACTATTTTCGATAGAAATGTTCATATGTTATGTTTGATTTAAATGTCTATATATTATTTTTAATTGAAATGTCCATATGCTATCTTGAAATTTACATGTTCATATAATATATTTCATTTAAATATTTACATACTATTGTTCACTTAATTGTTCATATACTATTTTTGATTGAAATGTTCATATACTATTGTTGATTTAAACGCAGACAGGCAGACGGAAAGAGAGAGAGAGAGAGAGAGAGAGAGAGAGAGAGAGAGAGAGAGAGAGAGAGAGAGAGAGAGAGAGAGAGAGAGAGAGAGGGGGGGGAGATGGATGGGCACCGGTGGCCGACCGGCCGACCCAGCGGACCGACGGACTGATCGACCGACAGATAGATAGACAGACAGATGGGCAGACAAGCAGACAGACATATAGTCTGAAGTCACAAATTAACTCTGTCAACTATATACCTTTATACGCCTCCAGACAAAGGAGACGCCGCCGCGGCGTTCCCGAGATAATGAGGTCAGCCTCCAGAAGCCTACAGGGACACAGACAGAGTGACATTTGATACGTGCTATAAGAGAGTCATGAAAAGATCACTTGCGGCTGGCTCAGATACCAAAGGCGGGTTGATCATAAATAAGGCAATTTCACGGCTGTTAGTTGGGTGACGTGTAAATGGAATGGCTCGATGGTGGGTTTGTGAACGGGAGGATGTGTGGATGGGCGAGTGGGTTGGTGCTGGGTGGGTAGATGAGTGACTGGGTGAGTGTCTGGGTGAGTGGATGAGTGACTGGGTAGTGACCCGCATGCCAGATCACAGGCTCCCTAAACGAATTTTCTACAGCGAACTGCGTTGTGGTAAACGCTCCCAAGGTGGCCAGAGGAAACGTTTTAAAGACACTGAAAATTTCACTGAATGCCTATGGAATTCATCATGACACCTGGGAGGCTGCAGCCAGAGACCGAAATTCGTGGCGTGCATCATTGCGCAAAGGTGCAGTCTTATGTGAGGCAACCAGGACTGCAAGAGCTGTGAAGAAAAGGCAGGACAGAAAAACCACTGCAGGAAATCCTACTCCAGAGACGTCAAGCATTCTTTGCCCACATTGTCAAAGAACATTTCGAGCCAAAATAGGCCTTATCAGCCATCTTAGAACCCACGGCTCCACACCTTCAACCCCACTGGATGAAATGAATGATCATCATCATTCTTGATGGACAAACAACAACAACAGGTAGATTAGTGATAGGTGGGTAGATTAATTAATGGGTGGGTGTGTAGACGAGTGACTGGGTGAGTAGATTAATTATGGGTGGGTAGGTAGATTAGCGACTGGGGGAGTAGATTAATGAATTGGTGGGTGGGAATATTAGTGACTGGGTGGGCAGATTAATGAATTGGTGGGTGGGAAGATGAGTGACTGGGTGGGTAGATTAATGATTGGGTGGGTGGGTAGATTAGTGACTGGGTGGGTAGATTAATGATTGGGTGGGTGGGTAGATTAGTGACTGGGTGGGTTTGTCAACGAGAGGGTGTGTGGATGAGCTATTTCTTCGGTGACCAGGTGGATATATCAGTGACTGGGTGAGTACATGAGTTACTGTGTGGATGTCTGAACTGGAGCATATGTGAATGAACGTTTGATGAGTCACTGGGTCGGTAGATGAGTGAATGTGTGCATGAATAAGTAACTGGGTGGGAAGGTAAGTAACTTGATGAATTAGCAGAGTAGCTGGGTGGGTTAGATACTTGACTGAGCTGGTAAAAGAGGGGACATATAGTCTACCGCTGGAGACATATTTCGGATTGCATTATTGAATTCTACGCCATCACGAGACAGTGGTTTTGTTGTTTATTTGTTTGTATTTTTTTTTTTAAACCAAAACTCGGACACAAAAATATCACCATTGCTGAAACACTGGATATCTCTTTCGGTGCATGGCTGTGCTTCTCATTGGTGTGTCTGTTCTACTTCCGGACAGACTCCGCATTGGGGTAAACATGATCTGGCAAACATACTGAAGTTGTCACGCACATTTCTACTACTGTAAGTGCTTCCTTTTCCTTCTCCTTCCCCGTCTTCTACGCCTTCTCCTTTTCCGCTTCATCCTTCTTCTCCTCCCCCTACTCCTTTTTCTCCTTTTCCTTCTGCTTGTTGTTCTTCTTCTTCCTTCTTCCTGCTCCTCTTTCTTCTTCTTCTTCTTCTTCTTCTTCTTCTTCTTCTTCTTCTTCTTCTTCTTCTTCTTCTTCTTCTTCTTCTGCAGCTGCTGGTGCAGCTTTGTCATCGCTTCTTCTTTGTCCTTCCTTTTCTTTAAACCTGGCCAACATTTCGAATAGGCAAATGAGTGGGTAAGACCTTGGAGAGTTGACTGGGCACGTTTGGCCGGTGCGTTTTTGGAAAGTTTGGACTTGCAGGACTTGTTTTCCATTCCCCAGCTACTGAGTTGAATTCTTGCTGCGACACTGAGCTGTGAATTTCTCTTGGGATTTTTCTGTATTTGTGTCCACGTTGGCTGCGTTGTGGTATGCAGATTCAGAAAATTGAGAACATCCTGTTGCTAGCACTCCGACAACTGCCTTATGCGATATTGTGTGTGCGGGCTGTTTGTGTGTATTCGAAGAGCTGTCTTCTTTGACAATGAACTGCATATTGAATGAAGTGAAGGAAGGCTTGTCGACGCTCTGGCGATTTGGTTTTGTCGAGGCTGCTGTTTTAAGGCGAGTTCACAAGAGACAGTGATGAGCATTTCGTATGATTTTCACTAGCAGAGGAATGGAACACTTATAGGGCGACCCCTTGCTATGAAGTTGGAATCGCACAATTGCTACTACAACTACTAATTCCTTTTCTTCTTTTTTCTTCTTCTCCTTCTCCATCATCGTTTTCATCATCATCATCATCATCATCATCATCATCATCATCATCATCATCATCAACAACAACTTCCTCTTCGTACTCATCTACAAGGCCTTCTCATTTCCTCCCTCCTGCGTACTGTTCCTCATCTTCTATTGCTATTATAACATTAACTGCATAATCATCATCACGTGCCACGACCATAATTTTGAGCGTTCACTGTTCACCATCTCAGACGATCACCGATTTGGTCTTGTCAGCTATTTCTCTGTTTGTCTTCCTCTTACTCTTTTCCTTGCCAAATTTGCCAGTTATCAGCAAGTTTTTACGTATATTTCTCTTCATATCATATCCCAGACATCACCACTGTCCACATATACATTCTCTAATCGTATGCAGTTATCGCCCGAATCTTGTTGCTTTACTTATTTCATCTACGACATTCTTTGAAATTACTTCATAAACCAGGCACTGACCTCAGCTAGAACACTATCACTGTTTCCACAGATAGAACTGCTGTAAAAGTAAATCACGCACAAGACCGACTCATTATCACACCATGAAGGGTATTGGGAGCATTGTGCTCACTTCACATCCGATTGTGGCAATCGGTACTCGATGGCTGATGTGGTCAATATCACACGGACCGCTTTTGCTTCCCACAGCATTGGGAGCTTTGATCAATGAGAAAAACAAATAAATCTCCCGTCTCAAAACACATGGCCACCAGGCTGATAGGCCGGCCACTGAGCAACCAGGACTTTGGTTTACGTACAAGGAATCAAAAGGTTCTCATACTTTACACTACTTTACAGAGTAAGCTGAAAAACTGCAGACCATACACATTGTAAGATTGAACAAGACAAAAGAGCATCTCTATAACGCATGGTTGAGGAGGAAAGACTGATAAATGAAAGGACAGTGAAGTGGACACGCGTAACAACTCACCAGACTTCTCCTCCACCTGCTCCTCAACCAGATTCTGTCGGCAGATCTCCGCCTCGTAACCCACGCAGGCACGCCTCTGCTTGAGCACCGGGCAGTGGTTGCCGCCGTTGTCGGGGTACTGGGTCACATCACGCTTCCGCTTCCGGGATCCATAGCCGCAGGCGTTGTCACAGGTGGACCATTCTTCCCAGTCGCCGACCTCACAATCTTGACCTGGGGAAGACAA